>CM042996.1:16796601-17239101 GCA_023678885.1 Pogostemon cablin
AATGAGTTGAGCGGTGAAGTCCCACCAACAATAACTAACCTCCGCCAACTCACAGTCTTGGATCTCTCATATAATCATCTACAAGGCCAGCTTCCGGATGCTTTCTCACATATTCAATTGTCAGAAAATGGGTTGACAGGCGTAATTCCATCCTCCCTCACCAACATCTCACAACTACAATACCTGTGCCTTGCATCAAACAAGTTGAGGGGCCAAATTCCTTGGTCTCTCTCCAACATGTCAAACCTCCTATATCTGGACCTTTCATCGAATAACTTGACAGGACCTCTTACCATGGAAGCAGGAGCAGGACTTCAAAACTTATCAAATATCAATTTATCAAATAACTCAATCCGAGGTACCGTGCCATCATGGCTTCTCACCCTTCCTTCATTACAGTATTTAGACCTCTCTTATAATAGGCTCTCTGGAGAAATTGACAAGTTCAACTCCCATAGTTTAGGAGAAGTTTATTTGAGTTATAATCAACTCAATATCCAGCATGACTCTTTCTATAACCTCACTGTGCTTCGACGTCTCTCTCTTTCCCATAACACAATAACAGAGCACCACCACGGACTTGTAAATCTAACTCTACCGCCTAGTCTAGACACGTTGGAGCTGTCCACTTGTGAGATAAAAGAGTTCTCAATCTCTTTAAAAAATTTAACCAACCTGAGAGATTTAGATCTCTCCATGAACTATCTTACTAATGCAAGTAACCTACCCTGGCACCAACTCCAAGGCCTCGTGTCTTTAGATCTTCACTCTAACTCATTCCAGGGTACAATTCCATCATCTATTTGTAACATGACTCACCTCTCCATTCTCAATTTGTCCACCAACAAATTCACAGGGACCATTCCTGAATGCGATGGAAACATCTTTGTCAATCTTTATATTCTTGACTTGAGGTTGAACCAACTTCAAGGAAAAATCCCTCCAGCTTTTATAGGAGGTAAGTTTAGCCAATTGCTTAGTCTTGGTTTGAATGACAATCAGTTTGAGGGACCATTGCCTCTATCTTTGGTCAATTGCACTAATCTGGAAGTTATTGATGTGGGGAACAACATGATACGAGACACCTTCCCATGGTGGCTTGGAAATCTTACCTCGTTGAAAGTTCTAATTTTGAAATCTAACAACTTCCACGTCCCCCTTGTATCTAACAATTTGATAAGTAATCTCCAAGTCATTGACTTATCCGACAACAATTTCACTGGCATTTTACCCAATGAATTTTTTGCAAGACTTGAAGCAATGAAAAGGCGAAGTGAAGATGCAACATCTGGGTCATATCTAGGGATCAGAGGATATGATTTTTCCATGACATTAACCGTGAAGGGATTCGAGGTGGAGTTCACCAAAGTGTTGCGCATTTTCACCACCATTGATTTGTCAAGGAATAACTTCCATGGCCACATTCCAGAAGCAATCACAGATCTGAGTTTTCTCCGCCTGTTGAATCTATCTCACAACAACATCAATGGCACCATACCTGGAGCACTCGGGCGTATGATAAAACTTGAGCACTTGGACCTTTCCAGCAACCAGCTCACAGGAGGGATTCCCCCGACGTTGATGAGCCTCACCTTTCTAGCAGTCTTGAATCTTTCACAAAATCATTTGGTGGGACAAATTCCAATGGGCAACCAGTTTGAAACATTCTCAAACGACTCCTACATTGGCAACTCAGGACTATGTGGTTTTCCGCTCACGAAAAGATGTGGGGATGGGAAAGAACCTCCAGCAGCAGGAGGACTGTATGATGATGAAGAAGAAGATTCTGGAATCATGGGAGGGTTCACTTGGAAGGCAGTAGTGATGGGGTATGGTTGTGGCATAGTGTTGGGGTTTGTATTGGGATATGTGATGGTCTCCATTGGAAAGCCTGAATGTGTGGCAAGATTTGTGTATGTAGAAGCAGCAATTATTCTAAAAAGGCGGAAGTAGAAGAGAACTCGCATGATACTGCAAGGTGGAAGATGATCAGGTACTTGCATTTGCATTTTGGTTTGAATAATTCTCATTTTTGTAACTATATATATCTTTGTGTGCAAACCATTTCAAATACTCTGTTTTTGCTTATTGTCGTTTACTTTTTTTTTTAATTAATTAAGTGTACTAGGTAGAATTTTGAACACAAACTTTGTGTTCTTATCATAATGAGATTTGTAATTTGTTTCTATTAATGCTTATCTTGCCTTATGTGTGCAAAAGACAGCCAATTACCCTTAAGTAACCATAATCAGTAGGTTTTCCTCTCCAAACCTGTTCTGGTGTTTTGAACTTCAAAGGTGTTGAGGGGCTTCTGTTTATCAAATAAACTCCTGTGGAAACTAACTCACCCCAGAAGCTCTTGTGAAAACCTCCACTACTCATCATACATCTAACCCTTTCCAGTATGGTTTGGTTCAATCTTTCAGCAACTCCATTTTGTTGTGGAGTGGATGGGACTGTCCTGTGCCTTCTTACCCCCTTTTGTTTACAGAAGTTGTTAAACTCTTCAGATAGATATTCCAAACCATTATCTGTTCTTAGCACCTTCAGGGTAACTCCAGTTGCATTTTCAACCTCAATTAGCCAGTCTTTAAATTTTGACAGAGCTTCATCCTTTGTTTTCAGGATGTATATCCAAGCTTTCCTTGAATAATCATCTATAAACGAGATGAAATATTTACCTCCTCCCTTAGTCAAGGTCTTGGCTGGCCACATAGGTCAGAGTGAACATAATCAAGAATTGATGAGGAGGTGTGATCACCTGCACCAAACTTCATCCTTTTTTATTTCCCTAGAACACAATGCTCACACTGTTCTAACTTAACTTCTGTTTCTCCACATAACAGGTTTTGTTTGGCTAGTTCTTGGAGCCCCCTTAAGCTTATATGAGCTAATCTCCCATGCCATAACAGTGTATTATCATGTGTTCCTACTGTGTGAGCATGAGCATTGACAGTGCTTCCACACAAGAAATACAAATCATGTTTCTTAATACCCTTCAAGAATATATCATCTCCTTTGGTGACTGTGAGAAAACCATCTTTTGATTGAAAACCATATCCCATGGAATCAAGCTTACCAAGAGAGAATAAATTTCTTCTTAAATCAGGAACATACCTTACATCATGGAGTATCCTGACTGATCCATCAGTCAGTTCAAGCTTGATTGACCCTATTCCCTTGATTTTGCATGTTTGATCATTTCCTAGGAGTACTGATCCACCATTCTGTTGCTTGAATTCACAAAACCACTGCTTGTTAGGGGACATGTGGAAAGTGCAGCTTGAATCCATTACCCATTCAGAGGCAACTTCTGATGTAGTGATTGATAGAGCTTCAACAAAGTCTCCTTTGTCTTGGACTTGTGCTGTTTGATTAACTTGCATTTTCTGATCAGTATCCTTGCTTTTGTCAATCCCTTTTGCTTTTTCAGTCTTCCATTTGTAACCGTTTCTTTTCATATGACCTGGGAGATGACAGTGATAGCACTTCCTCACTTCACCTTCTTTGGTAGATGATCCTTCTCCCTTGATGTCTTGTTTGTCAACATTCTTGTGATCTTTCTTCTTCCTGTTGTTTCTCTTGGATTGAGAATTGTTTCTGACATTTAATCCTTCTCCTCCTGAGTTTGGTACACTTTCAGATGCAAGTTGAAGCTGCCTATACTTGAGTGCTAGTATTACACTGTCAAACTTGAAAGTGCCTTGATTAGCATACAACAATGTATCTTTAAATCATTGAAAGGATTTTGGGAGTGCTGTCATTAACATGAGAACCCTCTCTTCTTCAGAAATCTTAACATCAACACTTTCAAGATCATCCAAAATCTTGATGAATTCATCAACTTGACTTAGTATAGGCTTTTCATCACTTATCTTGAATGCATGAATTTTCTCCCTGATGTGTAGTCTATTTGCTAGTGTTTTCACCATGTACAGAGACTCTAATTTCTCCCAAACACCAATGGCAGTAGTTTCTTTAGCTACTTCACGTAATGCCTTATCCCCCAAACATAAAATGATGGTAGAGTGAGCTTTACGAAGTAC
This sequence comes from Pogostemon cablin, assembly GCA_023678885.1. NCBI lineage: Eukaryota > Viridiplantae > Streptophyta > Magnoliopsida > Lamiales > Lamiaceae > Pogostemon > Pogostemon cablin. Next base: position 16,800,648 of record CM042996.1, read on the forward strand.
CTCATCGTCTACTTGAACTCTTGGAGGACCTGCTGCTGAAGGATCTTTTATGATCTCAGTCTTGACCGGTGGAGGGGGCTTCAATGCATCAATGAGCCCTTGCAGTGTCAAGATTGCCTTCATCTTGAGTTTCCAGAGGGTGAAATCCGTTTTCTCCGAGAGCTTCTCAATGTCAAAACGTGAGGTGTTCATCTTATTCAATTCAGCTTCGTTTGATCTTCCCACAGACGGCGCCGCTTGTTGTGATTAAGAATAGAAACACACTTGGATCCTACTTCTAATCGCTCAGGCAAAGACAACACACTCAATCTCACGTTTTCAGATTTGAAAGCAATGAACAATTGAATCAAATGAACTATAAATGAAGAGAACAACACTCAAGGAATTATAGTGGTTCGATCATGATGATCTACATCCACTTCAAAAGGAAATCGAACATTCTTTCATTGATAGACGATTACACTTGAAGATGAAGATTAACTAACTACTTTGATCACTCATGGATCAAACTATCAAACCTGCAGAAGCTGAACAACTAATCATTCGTTTCATAGCAGCAGACTTGCTGATTATATACCAGGTGGATGGCTGGTTCGTTTCAGCTGCACAGCTGATGCCTCACACCATCCACTGAGGTCTTGACACATCAGCATCTTCCTAACAACATACTTAACAAACTAACTCCCTCACAACTTCTTGGATCAGCTCCCTAACCAACACAACTGATCAATAACCTCCTAACAAACCCTACCAATCAACATGCACTCATGCAGCTAGTGTGTGATCTCATTCCAACGTACAAACATCAAGAAATACGTATGCATTGCTCACATACTATCAGCCAACGAGATGCACCGTTTGCATGGGATCATGATCATGTTTTATACTCCATCTTCTAACAAGAACCATATATCCTGAGCTATAATATTCAATCTCAATAATTTATTGTATCATTGACCTAGTCTACTCTTATATTGACTTGACTCCAGTGCTCACGCCCACTGATCAATTTCTCCTCAACTTTTTGGTCCTCAGTTTCTCGATAACATGAAAGGCTACTTCTCATTAAAGATTAAAAAGTAGATAAAATTTGTTATTTTCAAACAGTTAGGATAAGTTTGCAGTGCCATCACTTTCCAAACAAAAAGTTAGATTTGTAAAGGAAGATGGACTTGACATGTGTTATAATCCATCCGTAAATCAACGACAGAATTCTCAAAATTTGATCCTTTATTTCAAAAAAAAAAAAAAAATTGGGAATTTTACTTGTATCATTGAATTGTGCCAATTCAGATCTTATAATTCTGAGATGTTTGAAAGCGTTAGTTGAACCACCTCAACCATAATCATCAATTGCATTAATTGTGTCCCTGACCCAGTGCATGCATACATATTAAGTAGACTGCTCAAATCAAAGCCAATTTTTTCACCTCCAACTTTTCTTTTAATCAAAATGGTCCTTGAGAATAGTCATTAATGTTCACAAGCACTTTTTTAAACCCAATTTGAACCGAATCTTTTCTTACTCTAAATCCTGTGGTCCCTTCCAATCCTATATACCCTACGTATGTATTGCTAGGGGTTCAAATTAAAGGGGAACCACATGATTTACACTGTAAATCCGATTCACATGAGACCAGCTCATTAATGTTTGATTAGCGTGAACTTTCTCGATCTATTTTATAGTTTGGTTTGATGATTGAGTATAATTTTACTTTGCTAATTCTTTTAATTACTTTTTTTTAATGAAAAATATTTTGTTGATAATTGCAAGATTGAGAGGTTTATTATGATGGTTGTTAATTACGAAAATTCGCCCTTTTCATAGGCCGTTTTCATATAAATATTGCATAGTTTTAGCATTATTTATGGAGCTTATTGCTTATTTTGATACTCCCTCCGTTCCAAATTCATCATTACATTTACTGTAGATACGAAGTTTAAGAAAAGTCACTTTTTGACTTATTTTTGGGTAGTATGATACTTTTAGGTAATAAATAAATGATAAAGTATGTTACGTATGTTAAAAAAGTGATGATAAATTTGAAATTAAAATATATTAGAAGGATATTAGTTAGTTGTTTTTTCCTTTTATGAAAGTGAAAGTGTGAAGTTGAAGTTTGAAAGGAGAAAGTAATTTCTATGATTTCACATGTATTATTGAAAGTTTGCAGATTTTAAGCTTTTTGGAATAAAATTTATGTGAGCTATTAAAAAAGAGGAATGAGTAAAGGTGAAATTTTGCAGATTTTAAGCTTTTTGGGATAAAATTTATGACCCATTAAAAGAGAGGAATGAGTAAAGGTGTTTCATATGTGGAATGAGTTAATCAGAGGGGCCATGAATCAAATTTTGAGTGAGCCAACCAACTCACGCATGTAAATTGTGGAAAATTGTAGGGTAGCATAGATGACTTGGAATATGCTATAGGTTGAAATCAATTCATAAATTGAATTGAATTTAGTGGTGGGCTCCTATGTCATTAAGAATAAGAAATTGAGTGCAAACTCAAGTAGTGGCCCATTATTTTCACATGCACGTGAAGCCCATAATTTTGATGCCGTGAAGAAGCCCATCATCCTCTTGTGTAAGCCCATATTACACGCGTCTTGGGCAGGTACCGTGGAAAAGGAAAAGGAGAAGCAGAACACGCCCAGGAGGGGGCGTGCCGATCCATCGTGGAACAGAACGCAGAATCACGACCTCACGCACCATTCACCATCCACCCACTTCATCTATCCATCATCTCAGTGTACTCGATTTGAAGAGGAGATTCATATTAATTGGAAGAGATGGAGAGAGGAGCGGACACGATTCTTCACTCTAGGGTTTTTAATTTCGAACTTAATTTTTTTCCAGTTATTATGAATTGTGGTAAGATATTTCTTACACCTATGGGAGTTGTTTGTAACTCCATGGGGGTAAACACTTTGAGTAGTTCTAGGGTTTAGATAGATTAAGTTTAATTTGATACTTGATGAAGGGTTCAAATCTTGTAGAATGCTTATTTGCTTTTCTATGGATTTCTTGGAAATTGTTGAATTTAAATTGTGTAATGTTTGTGGTTATTTCTTGTTAATGAATAATACTTATAATTATAACTTAGTGTGCAGAATTGAATTATTTGGTTATTTTGTACAAGTTAAAGTAATTGAATTGATATTTTAGCTTATCAGACATAGAAATTGTGAGGGATAAAAAACAAATTCAATCCCATAACTTTCATGGTCTATTTTAGTCTCAATAAAGATAAGTTTGTCAATTTAGTCCCACCGATAAAGAAATAGGGCCAAACACTGACATCACCGGAAACCGCCATGTAGGACAACCGGAATCGTCGATTTCCGGCTAAGACAATGATGTGGCGCCCTGATGGCAGGTGAATCAGCAGGATAAAAACCAATTCAGTCCCATTACTTTTCTCATGGTCTATTTTAGTCCTAATAAAGATATGTTTGTTAATTTAGTCCCACCGGTGAAGAAATAGGGTCAAACACGTCCTTATTTCGCCGTATAACACTGACATCACCGAAAAACGTCATATTGAGGTTGATTAATCTCCTGATTTATTAATTAGGTTTTTAGTAAGTTTTTTGTTTTAATTTTGTTTTCTAATTATTTAAAATTTTAGAAAATAAAAATGATTTGTTGGCATTAAAATAACATTTAATTTATTGACTCACCTGCTAGCCATCAGGGCGTCACGTCTTCGTCCTGCCCGAAAATCGGCGATTCCTGTGATGTCAGCTTTTTTCAGCGAAAATAGGACGTGTTTGGCTCTATTTCTTCATCGATGGGACTAAATTGACAAACTTATCTTTATTGGAACTAAAATAAACCATGAGTAAAGTTATGAGAGTGAATAGGCTTTTGTCCCACTGACTCACCTGCCATCAAGGTGTCATATCATCGTCCTGGCTGGAAATCGACGATTCCGATTGTGACGTGGCCGTTTTCTGGTGATGTCAGCATTTTCCAGCGAAAAATATGACGTGTTTGGCTCTATTTCTTAACTGGTGGGACTAAATTGACAAATTTATCTTCATTGGGACTAAAATAGACCATGAGAAAAATTATGGGATTAAATTGGTTTTTATCCCAAATTGTGATGTATGTTATTGATATTGATGAATTGTCATATTAGTAATATTTAAGAAATTAGGTAATAAAATTATAGTACTTAAAAAGGGAACACGTATTAGTTCTAGTACCTGACGAGGAGAGAATAATATAGTAAATACCTAGAGAGGGAGATAAGATTATTAACCTAGAGTCATAGGAGACAAGCCAGATCATTTACAAACTTGCTTAGACCAAATAAATGAATTAGTAAAGTATCTATAGGAATTGAATCAGACAATCAAAGTATTAAATTAATTAGCTTAATCCAGAATCCCTAGAGCTACTATTTCTCATTCTTGGATTTTCGTATTTTATTTAATTGCTTTTATTTAATTTTTCAAGTATTCATTAGTTTAATAATTATCAAACAATTGAATTTGTCACATGTCTTATATAATTTAGTGATTGTGGAAATAGATAATTTACCGTCCCTATGATTCAATATTAAAACTTGGTTGTCTGCTGCTAAAGTCGATTTTCTTACACTTGGAGATTTATTTGTGTGTATTAAAAAACACACAACAATGGGATTATGGAAGAAGATTTGAAATTAAATTAAAGAAATAAGAGTAAAAACAGAAAATTCTTGAAAATGCCGGACCCAATTTCTCATAGGCCACCTGCTAGATTGGATTAACTGATGTGGGCTCAAGAAGTTCATCTTTTGAAAGTGATGAATAATATATAGATTAGTTTAACTAAGTTTTGAGAATTGAATAATAAGATTACTCCATTCAATTATTGAGTCCAATTTTTATTAAAGTTGAACAGTGTGTATTCGAAGAGAACAGAGCACGGGAATTCAGCTTCTTGGTTTCTCTCTCAGAGCGCTTCTATTGTGTATTCTCTTCCTCAATTTGGAAGAGGTTTTATTCCTGGTACCGGGATTTTAGAGAAGTAGGAGGTAACACAAGCACATACTCGGATACAATTCTTCAACTATGGAATCCACCACAAGTTTGGAATAAACTCGTCTTCTTAAGGAATCCACCGAAAGACTAAGAGGTGCACTCACCACTCTAGGAATCCACCAAAAGAGTTTAGAGTAAGATACAAGAAGATAACATATTCTAAACAAGCTTAGAAGCTCAAGTTATGTTTAATTTCGAAATTGGTTCCTTAAGAGCTTACAAATGATGTCATTATAAAGGCAAGACTTGGAACAACCCTCCAAGTGAGTCAAAAAACATAAATGAGATTTGAACATTCTCAAGACATAGAAACTATGAGCTTAGACTCTAATAAATGTAAAATTAATAAAAGATGATCAAAGACTAAGAATATGTAGATATCAAGGTAATTCATGAGGAGACGAACCACCAAAATCAGCAAAGTATGAGCTGGTCCCGTAAGTTCTCGCATGATGCACAGTCTGCCACACTTTAGTCAAATGGTCAAAACTTTCTGTAGGAATACTATTTTTGAGATCCGTAAATTTTGTAGAAAACTATACTTCAAGAGCTTTCCAAAGGTATCTAGCATGCACCATAACTCTATCCAAATCAGAACAGATAAATTCTTGAAGTTGACTGACTGTTGGTGATCTCCATGTTGAGTTGGAATTGCATAGTTGGATCATTTTGTTCAAAGATGCTGAGTTTAAGGTCTTCATTGATGGGTAGCTTTTCAATACTGCAGGCTTCAAATCTTCACCAAAAATTCCCGCGTCAATTTCATTTATATAATTTTCATTTTATGATGAAATCCCACAAGTTGAAGTAGCCAGTGGCTCTCCTCCTCATCGCACAAATCATCATTTTGAATGCTGTTATTACGAAATGTTGTGGAAACCCCTGGGATTATCTAATTGGCCCAAGTAATAGTAAATTATTATACATACATAAACTCGAACTTAACAGCCAAAACAACATAGTGTTGTATGTGTAGACCATGCATAAGAGGAAGCATGGTCATGATCATGTGTAACATATAGCAATAGAGGCATGGAAGGTGATGTTTGACAGAAGCAGCAAGTTGAGTGAATATGATTGACAAGCTGCATAAGAAGAAGTGAGCTTCAGTTGTAACAAGTGTGTTGTCATGCATTGAGTTAAGTGAGTGAAGCATAAGTTAGTTGTTATTGTTGGTAACAGCCAGAAGGAGTGAATAATCAGTTATAACCAACTGATAAAGGCAAGCTGCTCACATGCATACATGATGACCGTTGGAACTGATGCAAACTGTTAACATGATGATGCTTCGGCTGTTGATTCATCATCATTCCATCAGTCAGTTATCAGCTGGAATTCAGATGATAAGATGCAGGCATTGAGGGTGGAGATTCAACACATGATCAGTTAGAAGATTGAACCATAAGATCACTAAGAATGTTAGTTTGCTGGTTTGATAAGTTGAAGTGGTTAGAGGCAGTTGCAACTAAACTGATCATGTGGTAGTTGTGGTGTAGTTGGTGTGTTCATAGCAGTGGAGTATATATATGATCATGCACAGCAAAGATGATAGAAGTGTGGATCATCATCATTCAAGCTAGTGCATCAAATTAGAGTTTTCAAAGTGTTTAAGTTCATCATCATCTTCATGTTGTAATCATGTTTTCTTCATATAGTGATTGCTCTCCTTTAAAAAGTGGATGTAGATCAACATGATCGAACCACTATAATTCTTGTCTTCCTACTTCAAGTTTTAAGTTCAGTTTGCTTCAAATCCACACACAACATTAGATATAGGGTTGATTAAGCAAGCTTGTTGATCAAAGCATTGCTGTTTCATATTGTTGTGTTGAATTCATAAGACATAGCATTTCAAAGTAGTAACAGAAAAGGAAAATTTATGTAAAAACTAAAAAAGTCAAATTCCATCAGCTTCCACCTTGCAGTATCATGCGAGTTCTCTTCTTTTTGCGCCTTTCAAGAATGATTGCGGCTTCCACGTACACAAATATAGCCAGCCATTTAGGCTTTTGTGTAGACGCCATCACATATCCAATAATGAATCCCAACACTACACCACAGCCATAACCCATCATCACTGACTTCCATGTGAATCCCATCATGAAACCATAGTCTTCATCATCATCATCATACTCTCTTCTTGATAGAGCTTCTCTCTCACCTTTACAACGTCTCTTCATTGGATCTCCACAAAGTCCTGAGTTGCCGATGTAGGACTCATTTGAAAATGTTCCAAACTGATTACCCTTTGGAATTGGACCAACTAAATGGTTGTGTGAAAGATTCAAGACTGCCAGAAATGTGAGATTTGTCAATGTCTGGGGAATCCCTCCTGTCAACTGGTTGCTCGAAAGGTCCAACTGCTCCAGCTTCGTCATTCTTCCAAATCCTTCAGGAATGTTGCCACTGAAGCTGTTGTGGGATAGATTGAGCAGGCGGAGTAAACTCAGATCTGAGATTGAGTCTGGAATGTGGCCGTGGAAGTTATTGCTTGATAAATCAATGGTGGTGAAAATACGCAACACTCTGGTGAACTCCATATCGACTCCCTTCACTGATAATGTCATGGAATAGAGATACGAACTGTATATGATTCCCATGTATAATTCATGATATGGTGAGTCTTCATACTTTTTCATTGCTTGGAGACTTGCGAAGAGCTCATCAGGTAACATGCCAGTGAAGTTGTTGCAGGATAAATCAATGATTTGCAGATTAGTAAATGAATTGTTAGACAAAGATGTGGCATGAATGGAGCCATGGAAGTTGTTGGATTTCAATATTAGAACCTTGAGTGAAGTAAGATTTCCAAGCCACCATGGGAAGGTGTCTTGTATCAAGTTGTTTCCTACGTCAATAACTTCCAGTTGAGTGCAATTGACCAAAGATGGAGGCAATGGTCCTTCCAAGTGATTCTCATTCAACCAAAGATTAATCAAGTTTAGTATACCTCCAATTGTTGATGGGATTCTTCGTTGAAGCTCGTTCTTCCTTAAGTCAAGCACCTGAAGACTGCCCAATACGGAAGTTCCAATACATTCAGGAATGGTCCCTCTGAATTTGTTGATGGACAAATTGAGAATGAAGAGGTGAGTCATGTTACAAATAGATGATGGAATTGTACCCTGGAGTGAGTTAGAGTGAAGATCTAGATACGTGAGACTCTGGAATTGGTGCAAGGGTAGGTTCATTGCATGATTAAGATGGTTCATGGAGAGATTCAAGTAAAAGAAATCATGAAAGGAACTGAACCAACTGGGTATTGGACCGTGAATATGAGTGTTGGAGAGATCTAAATAATTCAGGTTGGTTAAATTGGTTAAAAACTTTGGGAACTCTTTGATCTCACAAGTCGACAGCTCCAAATTGGATAGACTGGCTGGGAAAGTAAGATTTACAAGTCTATGGTGGTGCTCTGTTACTATGTTATGGGAAAGAGAGAGAATTTGAATCGAACTGAGGTTATAGAAATAGTCAAGCTGGATATAGAGTTGATTATAATTCAAATCAAGCGTGATTAAACTGTGGGAGTTGAACTTGTCAATTTCTCCCGAGAACCAGTTAGATGAGAGTTGTAAGATTTCTAATGAAGGAACCTTGGATTGAGTTATTAGATAATTTGATGTGTGATAACTTTTGAAGTCCTGCGACTGCTCCAAAGGTAAGAGGCCCTGTCAACTTATTCGATGAAAGGTCCAAAAGTAGGAGGTTTGACATGTATGAGAGAGACGAAGGAATTTGGCCCGTCAAGTTGTTTGATGAAATGTCCAGGACTTGTAGTTTTGAGATGTTGGTGAGGGAGGATGGAATTACGCCAACCCATTTTCATACAAGTGGACCTCTGTCACCTTTCGAAGATGTGAGAAAGCATCTGGAAGCTGGCCGGTGAACTCATTTACTGACAGTTGGATCTCCGTAATCTGCGTGAGGTTCCCAATTGAGTCTGGAATGGGGCCTGAGAAATTGCAGGCAAAGAGATGCATTGATTTTAAGTTGGTCATCAAACCTATAGAGTCAGGCAGCCTCCCTGAGATACTCGTTAATGAGAGATCCAGTTGCTCCATAAGACGAAGGCTGCTCCTGTTAAAGCTTGGCAAACTACCTGTGAGGTCGAAGTTCTCTCTCAAGTTGAGGATTCGCAAGGTAGGGATCTCGAAAATGCTGGCCGGAAGCTGGCCTTGTAGATAATTCCTTGAGAGATCCAACGATGTGAGTTGGCGGAGGTTACTTATTGTAGATAGTACTTCCCCGCTCAACTCATTTCCTGACAGTTGGATCTCCGTAATCTGCGTGAGGTTCCCAATTGAGTCTGGAATCGGGCCTGAGAATTTGCAGGAATAGAGACGCAGTGATTTTAAGTTGGTCATCAAACCTACAGAATCCGGCAGCCTCCCTGAGATACTTGTTCCACTGAGATGCAATTCCTCCATAAGACCAACACTGCTCCTGTTAAAGCTTGGCAAGTAACCTGTGAGGTCAAAGTTGTATCCCAAGTAGAGGAATTGCAAGGCAGGCATCTCGAAAATGCCGTCCGGAAGATATCCTCCTAATTCAGTCTCTGAAAGATCCAAACTTGTTAGGGAAGAAGAGAAATTGATGGGCAATTCAGATGAGATATTCACCCCATTAAGAAAAACCTCCCTCAGCTCGCTCATGTTTCCCAACAATCTTTTGATATCAAGCTTAATCGTCGAGCTCGAATAACGCACCCCAGTGATGTCAAGAAAAGCTAAATTGGAGAGGTGATAAAACTCGTTAGGGATCTCTCCGTAAAATATTAAAGACGAAAGGCTGAGGTACGTCAGGCTGTTGAGCTCCCCAAATTTAAATGATTCAGCTTCCAGATAATTGTACCCAAGATTGAGGCTGCGGAGGTGAGTGAGACGGAAGAGTGTGCTGTTAGAGTCTATGGTTCCGCGAAGAGCACTGCAGGAGAGATTTAGGCCCACGACATGACCGCTCGAGCGGTCACAAGTAACGCCGTCCCACAAGCAGCAGTCACGCCGTTTCTGGTTCCAAGACATCAGCTTTGAGTAGTTAGTAAATATTGCTATCGGAATTGGACCATAACACATAAAATGCATCTCTATCTGTTGTGGAGGCTGGGGGAGCAGTGATTGCTTCAGTTGAAGCAGCCAAAGGCTCTCCTCTTTATGGCACAAACGATGAGTTTGGACGCTATTATTGCCAACCAAATGTTGACAAAAACCAGCATTGTATTGCACCCAGCAGATGATGATATGCAACCATAAACAATACCACCTCATCTCTTCTTCTATCTTTTTTTTTTTTTTTGACAATTAAGTTGAGATTTTTTTGTTTGGTTTGAGATGTTTAGAAAGCTTAGTCATTTTAGAACCATATATCCTCAGTTATAAAATTCAATCTCAATAATTGTATCATTGACCTAGTCTAGTCTATTTGAGTTGACTCCTGTGCTCACACCAACTGACCAATTTCTCCTCAAACTTTTTCGTCCTCGCATGGGATGTTATATGACAGTGACATCTCCTATAACACCTGTTTATGGAATGATACGTGTCGGCGTAGATAAATCCAATCCATTGCCCCAAGGGTTGACTGGTTGACTTAGGATATAGTTTCCCTTCTCTCTCTTACGTGTCAATCATCCAACATAGTGTCACAAGAGATGTCACAACAAAATATCATAGAAGATCCAGACCCATGAAATGCTACTTCTGTTTAAAGATTAACAAGAAGATGGAATTTGTTATTTTCAAACAGTTGGACAAGTTTGTAGTTACATCACTTTCCAAACAAAAAGTTAGATTTGTAAATGAAGATGGAACAGCGGATTTGGATTCAAGATTGAATTATATTCATAGAAAAGTATATATATATATATATATATATATATATATATATATATATATATATATATATATATATTTTATTGAGGCGGTCGCCAATTAATTGAATGGAAACTATCTCTTAACACCAACTTTTGTTTGAGAACGGCCATACAACGACTCATGCAAGATGAATTAAAGTGACATTTTTAAAGTTAAAAAAAAAAAGATCTAAGTGTAACTAGATCTCCGTCCCATTAATTTATACACTTTTTTTAATTTTCAATAAAATGGACATAAATTTGAGATATGAAAAATTATTATATTTTAAAAGAAATATAATAATTTAGCAAACAAAAATAGTATCTGTCTCATGATTTCATGAAACAGCGCGTAAGATTTTTTCTCTTAAATGATTGGAGGTATATATAGGAATTAAAGTATCTTACATATATTTATATTATTTCATAATTTTCTTACATATATTTATATTATTTTATAATTTTATTGGGTAGGTCTTGCGTGAGATCGTTTCACGTGATATCATGTTACACTTTTTAAATTAGTTATCGCTCTCGATATAAAATATTATCATTTTTGCTATAAAATGCAATGATCACTTTTCATTTATACTATAAATTGTTCATGAAATATCATTATCACTAATTTTCATTACTTGAGTATCACTTTTCATTATCTGAGTTATCACATTTTATCCGTCTTACGTGAGACGGTCTCATACAAGTATTTGTTTTTTTTTTTTTCCAAACATCATTTTCATTATAATTGAATTGAATTATTGTATCCTCAACCACAATATTCAATTGCAATTGCAATAATATTATAAAAAGACTCAAGCTCGTTATACGACTTGACTCCTGTACTCAAATTCTACTCACCAATTACTCAAAACTCTTTTAATTGACATCTTTAATGAAAATTAAAGACTATTAGCAAAATATTCTACGGAGTATTATTTAAGCTTATCTATACTTCACAATCTAGAATAAAAATTTTGATTCATAATGTTCAACTGCATTAATTGTGTGACTGACCAGTGCATGAATGTATATTAATTAGACTGCTCAAATCAACCCAATATTTTCACCTCCAAATTATTATTATGTCCTTCAGAATGGTTATTTATAGTTTGGTTTTGGTCATTGAGTATAATTTTACTTGCTAATTCCTTTAGTTATCGATTTTTCTATAGAAAAATATTTTGTTGACAATTGCAGGATTGAGTGGTTTAATAAGCTTCTTTAAACAATTATCACTACAAAAAAGTATTTTTTTAGCAACCGAATTTAACAATGAAATTCAATCCGTATTTTTAGCAACCGAATTTAGCAACGGAATTCAATTCGTTGGTAGTTAGCAATGGATTAGAAACAAAAATGACATTTTTGTTTTAGCAACGGATGCCAACGGATTTATTCTCTATTTTAGCAACGGAATTCAATCCGTTGGTAATTACCAACGCATTACCAAGGGAATCTCTTATGAAACTTAAACAAACACTTGATGAAGAACACTCAAGAGCTTGCACTCACTTAGACTTTTGATCACTCACGTTTCACTCACAAATCGATTGATGACGAAGTATGAAATGAAAGAGATCAACACGAAGATGTATAGTGGTTCGGTGTAAGCCTACATCCACTTTGAAGGAACAATCACTCACTAGGATGATTACAATGTACACTTAAGGAAGATGATGATGATATTATGCACATACAAACCCTAATGTGCTTCTAAAACCTGTAAACTGATAATGCAGCTTCTTATCACACTTAAAACTGCCATCGATCATGCTTATATAACCATCAGCAAGCTAACTGATGTTGCTGCAAGTTGAAACTCACGTGGGAAGCACCAGCTAGCTCAACAACCTAACTAATTAACCACCTAACTAACTTGATTCCCTTTTAATGCATGGTTGAGATGTAGTTTGATCTGATGGCTGCTCTTCTTCATTCAGTTGGTACAGCCGATCCTCACCTACACCAACGTACCAATCATCATCTCCCACGTGTTGCTGCTGCATAACACCTTCACACACAAACATGCAGGCTACAACACATCAATACTCCACCTTAGACTGCATCAACACAAGCTTGTGATCTCTTCCACCTTGTTGCTGTTAAAAGACTGCAACCACCTTCTTTTTCTTACTTAATTCAGATGAATCAAGTGCTTACACAGCTCATACTTCTGAACTGGTAAGGCTTTAGTAAACATATCAGCTGGATTATCATCTGTTTTGATCTTCTTAACACTTACTACCCCCTTGTCTATCATGTCCCTTATGAAATACAACCTTACATCAATATGCTTGGTCCTTTCATGGTACCCTTGACGCTTGGAGAGATGCACTGCAATCTGATTATCACAATGCACTTCAACTAAACCTTGCTCAACCCCAAACTCACTCAGTATACCTGTCAGCCATACACCCTCCTTGATTGCTTCTGTAAGTGCAACAAATTCTGCCTCTGTAGTTGATAGAGCCACTATATGTTGATGAGTTGATTTCCAGTTTACTGCAGTACCAAATAGATTGAATACATAACCAGTAAGTGATTTCCTAGTATCAAGATTTGCTGCATAATCAGCATCAACATATCCAACTACTGTCTTATCCCATGTTGCCATTTTCTGAAACTTCAAGCCTGCTGTGATGGTTCCTTTCACATACCTGAGAGCCCACTTCACTGAACTCCAATGTAGCAAACCTGGATTACTCATAAACCTACTAATCATGCTAATCACATAAGCTAAGTCTGGCCTGCAACATACCATTGCATACATCAAACTGCCAACATCACTGGCATAGGGAATATTGCTCATTTCAACCTTCTCTTGATCTGTCTGAGGAACTTGTAGTAATGACAGAATCACTCCTTGCTTTGCTAGTGTAGTTACTGTTTTGCTGAGATTCATATTGTATCTCTTCAACACTTTGTCTAAGTATGATTCTTGGAACAACTTCAGCTCACCAGCTGATCTATTTCTCTCAATCTGCATACCAAGAATCACCTTTGCTTCTCCTAAATCCTTCATATCAAACTCATGCTTAAGTATCTCCTTTACTTCATCTATACCAGCTTGATCCTTACAAGCTATAAGGATATCATCTACACACAAGAGTAAGTATGTATAATACCCTTCATTGAACCTAACACAAACACAACTGTCATGTAAGCTCCTGCTGAATCCATTTGATGTAATGTGATCATCAAACTTCAAATACCACTGTCTTGGACTTTATTTCAGACCATACAAAGATTTCAACAGTAAGGAAGCCTTATTCTTAGCCCCTTCAACACTTACACCATCAGGAATCTTCATGTAGATATCCTCTTCTAAATTTCCATGCAAGAATGTTGTAGTGACATCCATCTGATGTAACTCAAGATCAAACTGAGTCACTAATGCCAGCAGAATTCTGATAGAACAATGCTTAACAACATGTGATAATATCTCATTATAATCAACACCTTCTTTCTGTGAGAAACCTCTTGCTACAAGCCTTGCCTTGTACCTAATACCTCCTTCTTTGCTTGTAACAGGCTTCTTCTTGTAGATCCATTTACAGCTTACTAACTTCTTATTCTTTGGTCTGTCAACAATTTGCCAAGTCTTGTTCTTATGTAGTGATAACAACTCTTCTTCCATAGCAACTATCCACTTGTTATTGTCATTTCCTGATATAGCTTCATCATATGTTCTTGGCCCATAATTTTCTATATCAGATGCAGCATACAGTGTATATGACACTATATCAGCTTCCATGTATCTTACTGGAGCTTTAATTTGTCTTTTCAACCTATCTCTTACAAGTTGATAGGAACTTAAATCATACCTTGAGCTGGATGAGCTGGGAGAGCTATCTTCCTTATTCTGATCAGCACTAATATTCTCTTCATTACATTGCTGTACTTCCTTCCTAGCTTGCTCCACCTGAGGCTCATCAAAGTCTGTAGTAATAGATACTACATAATTTCTTTCAACCAATAGCATCTTCCTTTCACTGAATGTGACATCTCTGCTAACAATAAATTTGTTAGATTCATAACACCACAGTCTGTATCCTTTTACTTCTTTGGGGTATCCAACCATTACACATTTTACTGCTCTAGGTTCCAACTTATCTTGCTTCACATGAGAGTAAGCCTAACATCCTATTACTCTCAAATGACTATAACTAGGAGCCTTTCCAGACCACACTTCTTCAGGTAGTTTGAATTTCAAAGCTGCTGATGGACATAGGTTGATCAGATAGGCTGCTGTAGTCACAAGTTCACCCTAAAACCCTTTTGTAAATCTTCCACTACTTAGCATACACCTTACTCTTTCTAACAATGTCTGATTCATCCTTTCTGCAACACCATTTTGTTGTGGAGTTCCAGGTGTAGTCTTGTGCCTCTTAATTCCATTTTCTCTACAGAAAGCATTAAATTCTTCTGAATCAAACTCAAGCCCATTATCTGATCTCAAACATTTCAACTTCTTCCCTGTCTGATTCTCCACCTCAGCAAGTCATTCCTTAAATGCAGTGAATGCTTGATCCTTTGTTTTAAGGATCTTAACCCATAACTTCCTAGAGTAGTCATCTATGAAGGATATAAAATATCTTCCACCTCCAATAGTTGGATTTCTTGATGGCCCCCATAGATCTGTATGAACTTACTGAAGCTTCTCTGATGAAGTATGTTCTCCTTAACCAAATTTCAACCTCTTTGCCTTGCTTAGAATGCAATCTTCACATTGATCCATCTTACAGGTTGAACTTATATCTAGTAGCTTCTGTCTTGCTAGCTCTTGTAACCCTCTCTCACTTACATGAGCTAGTCTTCCATGCCACAATTGAACATCTTCTTGATCTTGAGAAGTGTTCAACTGCCCAGAAACAACTGATCCTTCAAGAAAATAAAGATCAGAGCTCTTAACACCTTTCATTACTACTGACTTATCCTTTATGATGGTGAGTACACCTTTCTTCACATAATACTCACATTCCAAAGAGTCTAACATTCCTAATGATATCAGATTTCTTCTCAATCCTGGTACATACCTCACATTTGTGAGCAACTTAATGGATCCATCAAACATTCTGAATTTGACAGAGCCAATACCCTCAATCTTGATGGCTTGATCATTGCCTAACATGACTGATCCCTCATGATATGGTTTTAAATCAGTAAACCAATCCTTAACTGATGTCATATGAAAAGTGCAACCTGAATCTAACACCCACTGATCTGACACTTGACCAGAAACAACAACCAAAGCTTCAATGTAATCTTGATCCTTGTTACCTCTATTTTCAGTCACTTGATTGACATGGATTCTTTGATTTCCACCTTTTTCAGCAATCTTCCTGGCCACCATTGC
This sequence comes from Pogostemon cablin, assembly GCA_023678885.1. Lineage (NCBI taxonomy): Eukaryota > Viridiplantae > Streptophyta > Magnoliopsida > Lamiales > Lamiaceae > Pogostemon > Pogostemon cablin. The sequence goes on from CM042996.1 coordinate 16,816,888, forward strand.
TTTCCACTTATGCCATTGCTTCTTGAAATGACCAGACTTGTTGCAGTGGAAGCAATTATTGTTTTCTTCATCTGCTGATGTATCTTGATTACTTCTTTCATGTTTCTTCTTATCAGCACCAGCCTTCTTATCATTCTTGTTCCATTTATTCTGTTTGTTGGCAACAAGACCTTCTCTAGCAACTGCATTATCTGATGTCTTATGGAGCACCTTTGCTTTGATTGCTAGAATCACTTGCTCCAGGGAGATTGATACAACATTTCCATACAACAATGTGTCTCTCAACCCTTCAAAAGACTTAGGAAGAGCTGACATCAATATGACATCCTTATCTTCACTTGACAGTGCTACATCAATGTTCTCTAAATCATCTATGATCTTATTGAAACCATCTAGTTGGCTTAGAATGGACTTATCTTCTGATACTTTGAAGGAGTAGAGCTTCTGCTTGGTGTACAGCCGGTTTGCCAATGTCTTCACCATGTAGAGATCAGCAAGCTTCTTCCACATATCTCTTGCAGATGCTTCCTTTGAAACTTCCCTTAAAGCTTTATCACCTAAGCATAGAATGATTGCACTTCTAGCCTTTGATTGTTGATCTTGATATGCAGCTAATGCAACTGCATCCACAGCAGCTGCTTGATCTGCTGGTAGTGGTTTGATTGCATCAGCCAGCCCTTGTTGGATCAGTACAACCTCCATTTTCATCCTCCACAAACTGAAATCAACTTTCTCTGTAAACTTCTCCACATCAAACTTGGTTGTAACCATGATTCTTCCCTTCTGATCTTATTACTTGTGGCTGCTCCTTCTTCTTCCCACAGACGGCGCCACTTCTTATGAAACTTAAACAAACACTTGATGAAGAACACTTAAGAGCTTGCACTCACTTAGACTTTTGATCACTCACGTTTCACTCACGTTTCACTCACAAATCGATTGATGAACGAAGTATGAAATGAAAGAGATCAACACGAAGATGTATAGTGGTTCGGCGTAAGCCTACATCCACTCTGAAGGAACAATCACTCACTAGGATGATTACAATATACACTTAAGGAAGATGATGATGATCTTATGCACATACAAACCCTAATGTGCTTCTAAAACCTGTAAATTGATATGTAGCTTCTTATCACACTTAAAACTGCCATCGATCATGCTTATATAACCATCAGCAAGCTAACTGATGTTGCTGCAAGTTGAAAGCACCAGCTAGCTCAACAACCTAACTAACTAACCACCTAACTAACTTGATTCCCTTTTAATGCATGGTTGAGATGTAGTTTGATCTGATGGCTGCTCTTCTTCATTCATTTGGTACAGCCGATCCTCACCTCCCACGTGTTGCTGCTGAATAACACCTTCACACACAAACATGCAGGCTACAACACATCAGAATCATTATATAAATTACCATGCAATTATTAGCAACAGATTACCAACAGAATTATTTACCAACGGAATTGATTTTTCGTTGCTAAAAATTTACCAACCACTACTTTACCAACGGAATTTTATCAACGGATTCCGTTGCTAATGTGTTGGTAAGTCAATTTAACAATGGAATTAAAGATTTTAGCAACAGAATATTCTGTTGTTAAAAAATAATTTATTTGTAGTGTATGATGTCGTTGGAAGAAGCAGGCTCGACACGAAATTAAATTAGAGAAATACGAGTAAAAAAGAAAAATCGCCCAAGCTTAAAAAATTAAGTTTCGCAGCGCTGAATTTCCAATGCTGAATTTCCACTTGACGTGGGCGACCCAATTTCTCATAGCCCACTTGATAGGTTGGATTAACTGATGTGGGCCCACTTTAGCTTAAAAAGTCCATCTTCGTAATTGATGAATGAGAAAAGGATATACTCCCTCCTTGCCCCTCAAGGAGGGTTTTTGCATTTTATACGTGAATTAAATAGTAGTATTATTTAATGTGTAGTGGGTGTGCCTATATTTTATTTGTATTAGTGGGTGGTGTGAATTCTATATGTGTAAAAAAGGAAAAGGAATCCTTTGAGCCAAAATGAAAAAAAAGAGATCCATTAAAAGGGATTGAGGGAGTATTGATTAGTTTACTGACGCAACGGAACTAACTGAATTGAAAAAGGTTAGCCCATTTTAATCAATTATTGAGCCCAATTTATACTTGCCTCCGTTGAAATTATTATTTTATTTTTTATTTTTACAAGATTAAGAAGCATAATAATTTAATATTAGTGTTGAGAATATAAAATAGAATATATTAATTATTTTGCGTGAGTTTCATGAATTTAAAAAAGAAATATGTCAATTTTTATGCGATAAAAAAATACAAAGTATTCCACAACTTCTGTAAAACGGAGTAATAAACTTGAACAGTGGGTATTTGAAAAACAAGGGTATGGGGATAATAGAATTCAGCTTCTTCGTTTCTCCTCGTCTTGCATTGTAAAACCTAGCTAGAGAGTAGTGTAGAGAGTGCTTCTATTGCATTTTCTCTTCCTCCATTTGGAAGAGGAATTTTGGTTGGCCTAACAGTAAGGATTTGAGGTGTTTTAAGGTAAAATTCCCTATATCTCAAGTTCGAAATCTGCAGGAGCGATCAACAAGTATTGTGGGGTCAGTTCATACATAATGCAAAACTCTAGCTATCTTTTGAGTTTGTTATGAATTTTCCTTTTCTAACTATCTTTTGATCTTGTGTTCAAAAAAAAGACCATCTGTAATACTATTTCGTTTACGCTGCTAAATATAATCAACATGATACGAGACACCTTCCCATGGTGGCTTGGAAATCTTACCTCGTTAAACGTTCTAATCTTGAAATCTAACAACTTCCACGGCCCCCTGGTCTCTAACAATTCATTAAATGATTTGCAAGTCATTGATTTATCCGACAACAATTTCACTGGCATTTTACCCAATGAATTTTTTGCAAGACTTGAAGCAATGAAAAGGCGAAGTGAAGATGCAACATCTGGGTCATATCTAGGGATCAGAGGATATGATTTTTCCATGACATTAACAGTGAAGGGATTCGAGGTGGAGTTCACCAAAGTGTTGCGCATTTTCACCACCATTGATTTGTCAAGGAATAACTTCTATGGTCACATTCCAGAAGCAATCACAGATCTAAGTTTTCTCCGCCTGTTGAATCTATCCCATAACAACATCATTGGCACCATTCCTGAAGCACTCGGGCGTATGACAAAACTCGAGCACTTGGACCTTTCCAGCAACCAACTCACAGGAGGGATTCCCCTGACATTGACGAATCTCACCTTTCTGGCAGTGTTGAATCTTTCACAAAATCATTTAGTGGGACAAATTCCAACAGGCAACCAGTTTAAAACATTCTCAAACGACTCCTACATTGGCAACTCAGGACTCTGTGGATTTCCCCTCACGAAAAGCTGTGGGGATGGGACAGCACCAGGAGGAATGTATGATGAAGAAGAAGAAGAAGATTCTGGAATCATGGGAGGGTTCACGTGGAAGGCAGTAGTGATGGGGTATGGTTGCGGCATAGTGTTGGGGTTTGTATTGGGATATGTGATGGTCTCCATTGGAAAGCCTGAATGTGTGGCAAGATTTGTGTATGTAGAAGCAGCAATCATTCTAAAAAGGCGGAAGAAGAAGAGAACTCGCATGATACTGCATGGTGGAAGGTGATCAGGTACTTGCATTTGCATTTTGGTTTGAATAATTCTCATCTTTTTTAACTATATATATCTTGGCTGTGTGTGCAAACCATTTCAAATACTCTGTTTTTTTTTATGTTTTTTTGTAATTAATTAAGTGATAGATATTCAATAAGTTCAATTAATATAATCATTTAATCACAAATATCCAAAACTATCCAAACCTAACCTATTGTTAATCCACGAATGAGATTAGCTAAACATAATCTCATGTAAAATAAGATAATTACAAAATCTAAGAAATGGATGTGGACTATGTGGTGGACGGAAGAATGGGTGAAATGGGGAAAGACGGTGGTAATTGAAAATGAGCAGGGGATGTAATCTGTGATTTATAGTGGAAGAAATATGTTAAAATGAGGAAATGTTAAACGACCATCTAATCTAAAAATTTAAATTTTTAGATAAAGTGACCTTTTAACATGGTATCAGAACTCATGGTTAACAAAGGTGTAGGGTTCGAACCTTACCATCATCCATTTATGAAAAAAAATCCATATACAAGACTTAATGTAAAATTCCCCACCTGCATGTGAAAATTTTAGCAAAAAAAAATTCAATTTTGTTTGTAATTCGTTGTTAATAATTCCGTTGGTAATTCATATAATGTTATTGTTGGTAATCCGTTGGTAAAATAGTTAATCGATTTTATTCCCTTGGTAAAAACTTAATAAATCCGTTGATATTTCATTGCTACAAGAAAAATGTAATTTTTATTGGGAAAATATCACATTTGATCCCATAAGAATTCCTCCAGTTTAATTATAGTCACGTAGGAATACACTGGTCTCATAACTAGCGGTTTTGGTCCCATAAGAATATTATAATCATAATTTTTGAAAATGTTATCCCAAATTAACTTATATTATTATAAAATACCAGATTTATATTGTTTTCTTTCTTCAGAACAGACATAGTCCATTTTGGTCTTATTAATGGTTCAGAATATTTCGTCAGCTATTAACAAATTTTGATGAAAAATTCATATGGAACTAAATCTGCCAGTTTTGGGACCTTTTTGGTATTGAACAATTCTTATGGGACTAAATATGAAATTATCCCAAATTTTGTTGGCAGATTATTAATAATTACCAACGGATTGAATTTCATTGGTAATTGTCGTTGCTAAAAGGAGTTTTTTTTAGTGAGAAAATCAAGTCCTTAAAATTTGAGGCAATTTATGTTAAAGTAAAGAAATTAGGCAAAAACTTGTGTGAAACCGTCTCACGTAAGACGGATGAAGAATGATAACATTATTATCACTTTTTCACTTTTTATTTATACGGTAAATTGTTCATAAAATAGTTCATTGCACCAACGGACAATACTTTCCCAAGAAATTTTTTAAGATTCGAAGGAGTTGGAATATTTTAACCAATTAACATAAACTGCATAAATAAAAAGTTGTAAGATAAAAATAATTTTTAATTTAAACCTCCTCGATTAAACATATTATAAGTACCAGCTAATTGCGCTATGAGTTTCGTGGAACATACTTATATACTTTTATATGAATATATATAGTCCCAAATCCTTCCTTTACAATTTCCACATTTATTTTATTTTGGAAAGTGGCTGTAGTGCTGTACGACACTTCTCCTGACTGTTGGAAATAAGAAATTCCATCTTCTTTATTATATTTAAGCAAAAGTAGCCTTCCATCTAAAGTGTGAAGTTGAGGACAGGCCATTTTGATTAATAATAAAAAAAAGTTGGAGGAGAAATTGTTCACTGGCGTGAACACTGGGTCAACTCAGTATAGACTAGGTCAATGACACAATAATTAATATTGAATATTACAGCTGAGGATGTATATATGGTTCAACATGAGCCAGATTTCTATTCATGTCCAAAAGATAAATATATAGAAGAAATGATGAAGTGGTGTTGTTTATGGGTGCATGTTATCATGAGTTTGATGCAATACCATGCTGGGTTTTGTCAACATTTGGTTAGTAATAATAGTGTCCAAAATCATGATTTGTGCCATGAAGAGGAGAGCCTTTGGCTGCTTCAGCTGAAGAACTAAAATTTTTAGTCCAAATTTTCAATTAAAAAAGAACTGAAATTGATAAAGTATAGATAAGATATTGGACTAAAATTGAATACCAAGAACTAGTATAGGATAAAAATGACTAAAAATGTGACAAAAAGAACTAAATTTAAGGATACAAAAAAAAAAAAATAAATAAATAAATAAAAGAAAAAAAAGACTAAATTCAAAATGGAGAATACATACAATACTGTACGTGATACTTCTTAGAAAACTCGCGTGCTCCGTTTTGCAAAACCATTTCGATATCATTTGGAAAAATATCAAAATTGGTCCTTTATGTTTCACGTAATTCAAATTCAATCTCCAAATTTGCTAAATTCTCAATTTTGACCCTTTAGTGTCCGATTTTAGTCTCTTTTTTTTTTTTTTCAATTTTAGTTCTTTTATCAAATTCAATCATATAATTTGGGACCAAAATTTAGCAAATTTCTAGTATAAAGGACTAAATCAGGACAAATTCACATAAGAGCCTAAATTTGGGGATTTTTTTTTATTAAATTTGATGAAAAGACTAAATTTGGATTAAAAGAATTAAAATTGAATACTAAAGGATCAAAATTGAAAATTTGACAAACTTAACACTGAATTTACGTACACCAAATATAAAGTACCAATTTTGATAATTTGTCGATATCATTTTAGTTTGCTAAATTATTATTTTATGTTTACAACCTCATACTGAGACCATATTCAAATTTATGTTCATTTTCTTTAAAACTTAAAAGAAAAGAGTGTATGAATTTACGGGACAAGGAAAGTATATAATATTACTTTAATTTCCATTAATTGAGTCATATCAACACCCACTGATAAAGTGGTGTACCCACCTCACTTTATTAAATATTAATTAAAGTTTCATTTCACATTTATCCTTTTATGAAAAGTGGTACAATAAAAATATATGATCATGATTAATTGACACAAATTAAAGGTAAAACGAGTTAGTTTTTTTTTTTATTTCATTTCTCAGTATACCTTTGATAATTCAGTAAGTAATTTGTGTGAGATCTCTCATTTTTACACTTTTTTAAATATATAGTTATTGCTTTTTATTAATTAAAACATTATCACTTTTCATTATCAATATTATTACTTTTTATTTATATAATTAATTCATTGAATTATTATTATTTTTTATTTATTTAGGTATCACTTATTTTTCAAATGTTATTACTTCTTATTCGTCGTATATACAGCAAAACGCAAGGTAATATGTTTCATGCCAAAATGATAAGATATTTCATGAACTATAATTATACCCTAAATTAATACTAAATCTAAAAGTAATCACAAACCCAAGAAATAAAATAAACATACACCATATTGGTTCATTCCAGATTCTTATTTAACTTTTTTTGAGATAATCTGAAATAAAGTAAAAAGTTGTAGGATCATTTGAAATAAAGTAAAAAAATATTGATTAAAAAAGTGCAATAGAGCCGGAATTGTACAATTGATAATGCTGTGGATGGAATTAAAATTTGGATCAGTTTGTGTAGAAGTAAAGAAATTAATGAAGATGTGGGAAGGAGTTGAATAACTTTAACCAATTAACATAATTTGCATAAGTTGTAAGATTAAAATAATTTGAATTAATTCAAATCTTCTCTCGCCTAAATATTCAGTTTTGATGGTAATAATTAAATGTAGATTCATATTGATTTGTAGGACTATTGATTATTAGAGATGCAGTCTAATTAGTTATATTTGCAGCTAAAAAAAATGTTGACTGTTCAATTTCATATTACTCAATCCCTACAATTTCATATTACTCAATCCCTAATGATATTAATGGTAGCTATACTAAGTGAGCCTAGATTAAGGGAATTATTTTTATTTATTTTTATTATTTATTTTGACTGTCTTAGGCAAAATTCAAGATAACTCATTCATTTGATATGTATACCGAAGTTAATGTGGATTTTGAAATTTGTTGGTCGATAGCAAGGGATGTTTCTTAGCGATCTCAATGATAGTTTTTCTTATTAACTTTTTTTTTTTTTTCAAAAATAAAAATCTTATATCAATTAATATTGACGAGAATCTCGATTATAAATACTTACCAAAAAATTGTGCGATGAATCGTGGAACACACACATATGTATATACTTTTCTAAAAATATAGTCTCAACCTTCCGTTACAATTTTCACATTTTACTTTTTGTTGGAAAATGTCTGTACCACAAACTTGTTCTAACTGTTGGAGATAAGAAATTACATATTCTTCTTTGTACTGTGTACTTAGTGCACCTAAACGTTATTAAGAGTCCAATTAATGTGTACTTAGTGCACCTAAACGTTATTAACCATTAGATTAAATCTTAATTTAAATTTAACTACTAAATAAAATGAAATAATTAATTTTTTTTTTTAAATTAACTACCCACTCTACCTTATTTTCAGCTCTGCAACTTTAATTTGAACAGAATGATATCTACCGAAAATGATTAAGCACCAATACAATGAAAATGATCATTAAATGTTTGGGAAAAAATTATAAGAAAATAAAAATATTTAAGAAATTTCAATTTCTATACCTCCAATTAACATGAGAAATAAACTTGCGTGCACCGTGTCAAATTATTTATTTATTTTTTAAGATCACAAAAGAAGTAGGTTAAAATTGTGGGATAGTGAGAGTATTATATGACCGTTCTTTCATTAATGATTGGTGTTGAGAGATACTTTCCTTTCAATTGTTTGAGTCATATAGTGAGAAACGCGCCAACACCCTTTATTGAATATGGTAGTCTCTCCTCACTAATAATACAAAAGTTTCATTTCACATTCATCTTTTTAATCTTTTTAAGAGGAACAACACTTTTGTGAGATCTTGATAAGATCATTTTAATTTTTTAGGCTTATTGTTACAGGAAGTTAATTTCAATCTAGATTTTAAAATTCATCACCACACACACACATATAAATCCACTTTTTATAGATTCTCACTTCTCTCGTCTTTTTTTACATAATTAAATTAATACTACTTTTAAAACATGCCTTACAGATAACTCAAAATTACTTTTTAATTAATTTTCAAATCCCAAAAAAATTCAAAACAAACATCACCTCACAGATTTCAAAGATAATTTGTTTTTTTTTCAAAAATAAAAATCTTATGCTGTTATAATTGACGGCAACCTCGTTCAAACATACTTTCCAAATAATTGCGTTATGAATTTGGTGGAACGTATAATAGTCCCAACCTTCCTTTACAAATTGAAACTTTCTGCTCGAAAGTGAGGGAACCACAAACTTGTGCTAACTGTTTGGAAATAACAAACTTCATCATTTTTTCTTTTTTATCTTTAAGCAAAAGTAGCCTTCGATGTTGAGGACCATTTTCATGAATAATTAAAAAGTTAGAGGACTAGAATTGTTCAGTGGTGTGAGCACAGGAGTCAACTCAGTAAATACTTAGGCCAATGATACAATTATTGAGATTGAATTACTACAAAAAAAAAATTATAATATAATTGGCTCTACATGAGCTAGGGTTTCTAAACTTCTCAAACCCAAAATTAAAAAAGAAAAAAAAAATCTCAACTTGTCCAAAAGATAGCTAGATAAAAGAAGAGATGAAGTGGTATTGTTTATGGGTGCATATTATCATGAGTTTGGTGCACTACCATGCTGGGTTTTCTCTGCATTTGGTTGGTAATAATAGCATCAATAATCATAATTTGTGCCATAAACAGGAGGGCCTTTGGCTGCTTCAGCTGAAGCAGTCACTGCTTCCCCCTCCACAGCAGCTGGACTTGCATTTTATGTGTGATGGCCCAAGAAACTACTCCAAGCTGATGTCTTGGAACCAGAGACGGCGCGATTGCTGCTCGTGGGACGGGGTTACTTGCGACCACTCCACCGGTCATGTCGTGGGCCTAGACCTCTCCTGCAGTGCTCTTTCAGGATACATAGAGTCTAACAGCACCCTCTTCCGTCTCACTCACCTCCGCAGCCTTAATCTTGCCTACAATAAACTGGAAGCTGAATCATTCAAATTTGGGGAGCTCACGATAATGAAAAGTGATACTCAAGTAATGAAAATTAGTGATAATGCTATTTCATGAACTATTTATAGTATAAATGAAAAGTGATCATTGCATTTTATAGCAAAAATAATAATATTTTATATCGAGAGCGATAACTAATTTAAAAAGTGTAACATGATATCACGTGAAACGATCTCACGTAATACCTACCCAATAAAATTATGAAATAATATAAATATATGTAAGAAACTTTAATTCCTATATATACCTCCAATCATTTAAGAGAAAAAATCTTACGCGCAGTTTCATGAAATCACGAGACAGATACTATTTTTGTTTGCTAAATTATTATATTTCTTTTAAAATATAATAATTCTTCATATCTCAAATTTATGTCCATTTTATTGAAAATTAAAAAAAGTGTATAAATTAATGGGACGGAGATCTAGTTACACTTAGATCTTTTTTTTTTTTTTTTTAACTTTAAAAATGTCACTTTAATTCATCTTGCATGAGTCGTTGTATGGCCGTTCTCAAACAAAAGTTGGTGTTAAGAGATAGTTTCCATTCAATTAATTGGCGACCGCCTCAATAAAAAAAAAAAAAAAAAAAAAAAAAAAAAAAAAAAAAATATATATATATATATATATATATATATATATATATATATATATATATATACACTTTTCTATGAATATAATTCAATCTTGAATCCAAATCCGCTGTTTCATTTGATATTCCATCTTCATTTACAAATCTAACTTTTTGTTTGGAAAGTGATGTAACTACAAACTTGTCCAACTGTTTGAAAATAACAAATTCCATCTTCTTTTTAATCTTTAAACAGAAGTAGCATTTCATGGGTCTGGATCTTCTATGACATTTTGTTGTGACATCTCTTGTGACACTATGTTGGATGATTGACACGTAAGAGAGAGAAGGGAAACTATATCCTAAGTCAACCAGACAACCTTTGGGGCAAGAGATTGGATTTATCTACGCCGACACGTATCATTCCATAAACAGATGTTATAGGAGATGTCACACCAATGTGTCACAGAACATCCCATGCGAGGACGAAAAAGTTTGAGGAGAAATTGGTCAGTTGGTGTGAGCACAGGAGTCAACTCAAATAGACTAGACTAGGTCAACGATACAATTATTGAGATTGAATTTTATAACTGAGGATATATGGTTCTAAAATGACTAAGCTTTCTAAACATCTCAAACCAAACAAAAAAATCTCAACTTAATTGTCAAAAAAAGAAAAAAAGATAGAAGAAGAGATGAGGTGGTATTGTTTATGGTTGCATATCATCATCTGCTGGGTGCAATACAATGCTGGTTTTTGTCAACATTTGGTTGGTAATAATAGCGTCCAAACTCATCGTTTGTGCCATAAAGAGGAGAGCCTTTGGCTGCTTCAACTGAAGCAATCACTGCTCCCCCAGCCTCCACAACAGATGGAGATGCATTTTATGTGTTATGGTCCAATTCCGAAAGCATTATTTACTAACTACTCCAAGCTGATGTCTTGGAACCAGAAACGGCGTGACTGCTGCTTGTGGGACGGCGTTACTTGTGACCGCTCGAGCGGTCATGTCGTGGGCCTAAATCTCTCCTGCAGTGCTCTTCGCGGAACCATAGACTCTAACAGCACACTCTTCCGTCTCACTCACCTCCGCAGCCTCAATCTTGGGTACAATTATCTGGAAGCTGAATCATTTAAATTTGGGGAGCTCAACAGCTTGACGTACCTCAGCCTTTCGTCTTTAATATTTTACGGAGAGATCCCTAACGAGTTTTATCACCTCTCCAATTTAGCTTTTCTTGACATCACTGGGGTGCGTCATTCGAGCTCGATGATTAAGCTTGATATCAAAAGATTGTTGGGAAACATGAGCGAGCTGAGAGAGGTTTTTCTTAATGGGGTGAATATCTCATCTGAATTGCCCATCAATTTCTCTTCTTCCCTAACAAGTTTGGATCTTTCAGAGACTGAATTACGAGGATATCTTCCGGCCGGCATTTTCGAAATGCCTGCCTTGCAATTCCTCAACTTGGGAGGGAACGACCTCATAGGTTGCTTGCCCAGCTTTAATAGGAGCAGCGTTCGTCGTATGGAGCAATTGTATCTCTATGGAACGACTATCTCAGGGAGGCTGCCGGATTCTATAGGTTTCATGACCAACTTAAAACTTATGGATCTTGTCAGCGAATTCTCAGGCCCGATTCCAGACTCAATTGGGAACCTCACTCAGATTACGGAGATGGACCTGTCAGGAAATGAGTTGAGCGGGGAAGTACCATCTACAACAAGTAACCTCCGCCAACTCACATCGTTGATTCTCTCAAGGAATCATCTACAAGGCCAGCTTCCGGATGCTTTCTCACATCTTCAAAAGCTGACAAATGTGGATTTGTCAGAAAATGGGTTCACAGGCGTAATTCCATCCTCCCTCACCAACATCTCACAACTAAAATACCTGTACATTAACTCAAACAAGTTGACGGGCCAAATTCCTTGGTCTCTCTCCAACATGTCAAACCTCCTATATCTGGACCTTTCATCGAATAACTATATCCGAGGTACTATGCCATCATGGCTTCTCACCCTTCCTTCATTACAGTTGCTAGATCTCTCCTCTAACAGGATCTCTGGAGAAATTGACAAGTTCAATTCCCACAGTTTAACCCATCTTGATTTGAGTAATAATCAACTCAATATCCAACTTGACTCTCTCCATAACCTCACTTCGCTTCAAACTCTCTCTCTTTCCCATAACACAATAACAGAGCACCACCATGGACTTGTAACTCTTACTCTCCCGCCTAGTCTAGACACGTTGGAACTGTCCACTTGTGAGATCAAAGAGTTTCCAAACTTTTTAACAAATTTAACCGGCCTGAGTTGGTTAGATCTCTCCAACAATGAAATTCACGGTCAAATACCCAGCTGGTTCAATTCCCTTCCATGGGCACATGGTTTGACATACCTAAATCTCTCCATGAACTATCTTACTGATGCAACTAACCTACCCTGGCACCAACTCCAGAGTCTCAGGTATCTAGATCTTCACTCTAACTCACTCCAGGATACAATTCCATCATCTATTTGTAACATGACAGATCTCAGTATTCTCAATTTGTCTAACAACAAATTCAGAGGGACCATTCCTGAATGCGTTGGAACCTTCCTTGAAAATCTTTCGGTGCTTGACTTGAAGGAGAATGAGCTTCAAGGAAAAATCCCAGCATCTTTTATAGGAGGTGAGTTTTGCCAATTGGTTAGTCTTGGTTTGAATAACACTCACTTGGAGGGACCATTGCCTCCATCTTTGGTCAATTGCACTCATCTGGAAGTTCTTGATGTGGGGAACAACATGATACGAGACACCTTCCCTTTGTGGCTGGGAAATCTTACCTCGTTGAAGGTTCTAATCTTGAAATCTAACAACTTCCACGGCCCCCTTGTCTCTAACAATTCGTTAAGTGATCTGCAAGTCATTGACTTATCCGACAACAATTTCACTGGCATTTTACCAGATGATTTCTTTGCAAGACTTGAAGCAATGAAAAGGCAAGGTGAAGATGCAACATCTCTGTCATATCTAGGTAGCGGAGGATATTATTTTTCCATGACAGTAACAGTAAATGGAGTTGAGGTGTTTACCAAAGTGTTGCGCATTTTCACCACCATTGATTTATCAATAACTTCCATGTCCACATTCCAGAAGCAATCACAGATCTGAGTTTTCTCCGCCTGTTGAATCTATCTCACAACAACATCAATGGCACCATACCTGGAGCATTGGGGCGTATGACAAAACTTGAGCACTTGGACCTTTCCAGCAACCAGCTCACAGGAGGGATTCCCCCGACGTTGATGAGCCTCACCTTTCTAGCAGTCTTGAATCTTTCACAAAATCATTTGGTGGGACAAATTCCAATGGGCAACCAGTTTGAAACATTCTCAAACGACTCCTACATTGGCAACTCAGGACTCTGTGGATTTCCCCTCACGAAAAGCTGTGGGGATGGGACAGCCCCAGGAGGACTGTATGATGAAGAAGAAGAAGAAGATTCTGGAATCATGGCAGGATTCACTTGGAAGGCAGTGGTGATGGGGTATGGTTGCGGCATAGTGTTGGGGTTTATATTAGGATATGTGATGGTCTCCATTGGAAAGCCTGAATGTGTGGCAAGATTTGTGTATGTAGAAGCAGCAATCATTCTAAAAAGGCGGAAGAAGAAGAGAACTCGCATGATACTGCATGGTGGAAGGTGATCAGGTACTTGCATTTGCATTTTGGTTTGAATAATTCTCATCTTTTGTAACTATATATATCTTGCAAACCATGTCAAATACTCTGTTTTTGCTTATTGTTGTTTACTTTTTTTTTATTGTTTTTTTAATTAGTTTTGAACACACTTTATGTTCTTATCATTGTATGCAGTAAATTTTTTTTTTTTTTTTGCTTAATTTGTTAAGATTCGCGATCATTGCACCTGTTAGAACAACTAGGTTACTTCATTTGTCCCTTATTTCGTCAACAGATGCGCAGTCCCACCGTTTTGGCCATAACTTCTTCATTCAAACTCCGATTAAGGTGATTCTTGCGGCCACGCGTTCCTCTCTTCCGTGGTTTCCAACCACGTCTCACACGACCAGTTTCGAATTTCATACGAACACAGAAAAATTATGGAAAGTGGACGTTTGTTTGCTTGCAATTAGCACAAGTTCACCCTTCATTCCAACTTTGCATTTTTTCCCTTTTTCTTATCAAAATACAACAAAATACCTTAGTAGCACCATAATCATGCAAAATATGTAAAGCACGCAATCCCACACAAATATATGGTCTTATTCTAATAAAAACAGTGTATTGTGAGACTGAAAAGACGTAAATTTCCACTCTCATCAACCCCCCAAATTACCATGTTGTTCGCCCCCCAACAACGAATTCAAAACAAAAGAGAAATGAGAGTTGAAATGCTAATATAAGGGATCACATATATCCAAACCAAGATAATATACTCAAATGCCAAAATTACTGTTCAATTAAAACATGCACATCAAATTAGTTACTTCCCATTTCAGAATGCTCATCATCCATTCTCACAGATAGTATTTAATATACTCATCGCTCAAGTGTGAGCTATACACTCTCATGGCTGAAATATATGCACTCAAATCAATTCACATGCATTCGTTACCTTAAGCTTGACAATTATTTAGACTCTCCACTAACTTGAAAGACTTAACGATGGGATCACAAAGGACTTGCTTAAGGTTGTAACGTTGGCTCTTTGGACAAGGGTAGGTACATATAGGATAAGTGACTTAATCACTAGTAGAGAATCAAAAGCAGAGATATATCTTCAACACATATACTCGACTAATCAATCTCCTTCTCTTTTTCCTCTTTCCATTTCCTTTCATTATTTCAGTCCTCCCTTTACTTTCAGGCTCAACATTTTCTTTTCTTTTTTTCTATCTCTTCTTTTCAAATAGGGTACCAGTTTCAAGCACTACCCTATTGGGGTACCAGTTTCAGACACTGCCACCTTTTCAAGTTTTTAACCATCCTTCATCTTATACCACTTCCACCAACATTTATCTTCCCAATTTTCTTTACACAACACCAACCTTACTCATTTAATTCTCTACTAGGATAGGTATTTAAAAGCTTTTAAAGGATTAAATTGGCTATCTTTATAGGCTTCCAATGAATAAGATTTTAAAGGCTCAAATGGGAAACTATGGATTATATGACAAGGTAGGATAAATATTTGGCTAGTGATTCAAATACGAACAAAATGGCCTAAGATCATTTTCCATCATCTAATCAATCATCTAGCCTCAAGTAGATTAAGAGTCAAATTCTGGAATACATGCATGTAAACGATGCTTTCAAGAAAGAAATCAATCATGTGTAATTCTCATGATTCATTGAAGCTCAAATCAGTTTGATAGATTCTTAAACGGCTCCTACATTGGCAACTCAGGACTATGTGGTTTTCCGCTCACGAAAAGATGTGGAGATGGGAAAGAACCTCCAGCAGCAGGAGGACTGTATGATGAAGAAGAAGAAGATTCTGGAATCATGGCAGGATTCACTTGGAAGGCAGTGGTGATGGGGTATGGTTGTGGCATAGTGTTGGGGTTTGTATTGGGATATGTGATGGTCTCCATTGGAAAGCCTGAATGGTTGGCAAGATTTGTGTGTGTAGAAGCTGCAATCATTCTGAAAAGGCGCAAGAAGAAGAGAGCTCGCATGATACTGCAAGGTGGAAGGTGATTGAATTTGCATTTAGTTTGAGATATAAAAATTTACCCTTTTTGTGAGTACGTTTTTATAGTCTGTGCAAATAGTAGTTGGAAGAGTTTGTAACTTTGTTTGTGTTTACCGATCCTTGTCTCCAGATAGTTTGTATGCTTTTTACTTGCTGATTAAGTTAATGTTCGATTGGTGTTTGTTAATTGAAACTCTTCATAGATTTAATGTATACGTGCTCGTCATTGTGTCGGATACCAACTCTCTTGAATATTAAAATGGTCGATATTGTGTCTAAAGGAATCATCTACAAGGCCAGCTTCCGGATGCTTTCTCACATATTCAAAAGCTGACAAATGTGGATTTGTCAGAAAATGGGTTCACAGGCGTAATTCCATCCTCCCTCACCAACATCTCACAACTACAATACCTATACATTAACTCAAACAAGTTGACGGGTCAAATTCCTTGGTCTCTCTCCAACATGTCAAACCTCCTATATCTGGACCTTTCATCGAATAACTTGACAGGACCTCTTACCTTGGAAGCAGGAGCAGGACTTCGAAACTTATCAAATATCAATTTATCAGATAACTCAATCCGAGGTACCGTGCCATCATGGCTTCTCACCCTTCCTTCATTACAGTATTTAGACCTCTCTTATAATAGGATCTCTGGAGAAATTGACAAGTTCAACTCCCATAGTTTAGGAGAAGTTGATTTGAGTTATAATCAACTCAATATCCAGCATGACTCTTTCTATAACCTCACTGTGCTTCGACGTCTCTCTCTTTCCCATAACACAATAACAGAGCACCACCACGGACTTGTAAATCTTATTCTCCCGCCTAGTCTAGACACATTGGAGCTGTCCACTTGTGAGATCAAAGAGTTCTCAAACTCTTAAAAAAATTTAACCAACCTGAGAGATTTAGATCTCTCCATGAAACTATCTTACTAATGCAAGTAACCTACCCTGGCACCAACTTCAAGGCCTCATGTCTTTAGATCTTCACTCTAACTCACTCCAGGGTACAATTCCATCATCTATTTGTAACATGACTCACCTCTCCATTCTCAATTTGTCCACCAACAAATTCACAGGGACCATTCCTGAATGCGATGGAAACATCTATGGCAATCTTTATATTCTTGACTTGAGGTGAACCAACTTCAAGGAAAAATCCCTCCAGCTTTTATAGGAGGTAAGTTTAGCCAATTGCTTAGTCTTGGTTTGAATGACAATCAGTTTGAGGGACCATTGCCTCTATCTTTGGTCAATTGCACTAATCTGGAAGTTATTGATGTGGGGAACAACATGATACGAGACACCTTCCCATGGTGGCTTGGAAATCTTACCTCGTTAAAGGTTCTAATCTTGAAATCTAACAACTTCAACGGCCCCCTGGTCTCTAACAATTCATTAAGTGATTTGCAAGTCATTGATTTATCCGACAACAATTTCACTGGCATTTTACCCAATGAATTTTTTGCAAGACTTGAAGCAATGAAAAGGCGAAGTGAAGATGCAACATCTGGGTCATATCTAGGGATCAGAGGATATGATTTTTCCATGACATTAACAGTGAAGGGATTCGAGGTGGAGTTCACCAAAGTGTTGCGCATTTTCACCACCATTGATTTGTCAAGGAATAACTTCTATGGTCACATTCCAGAAGCAATCACAGATCTAAGTTTTCTCCGCCTGTTGAATCTATCCCATAACAACATAATTGGCACCATTCCTGAAGCACTCGGGCGTATGACAAAACTCGAGCACTTGGACCTTTCCAGCAACCAACTCACAGGAGGGATTCCCCTGACATTGACGAATCTCATCTTTCTGGCAGTGTTGAATCTTTCACAAAATCATTTAGTGGGACAAATTCCAACAGGCAACCAATTTAAAACATTCTCAAACGACTCCTACATTGGCAACTCAGGTGTCGCGAAAATTGGCAGAAACACAAAAGAAAATGAAAACACGAGAGGATTTACGTGGTTCGGAGATGAAACTCCTACGTCCACGGGAGAGTGCTTCTTTATTTCTACATTGTGGAGGTGATTACACTTGAATAAAGCTGTGAATACAACTTTATATACACAAACTAATGAAACAGAAAGTTACAGGACCAACTTGCTGAAGCATCTTTGAGCCTTCAGTTGGAGTATCAAACGGTTACCAAACCGAGTGAAACTACTTCCAGCTAACAGCCTATGTTTCAAGATTTCCAGCAATATGCTCAAATGCTCCTAACTAATCCATTTAGCCATCCAAATACCCTCACGAACAGGCCCTGTTCCATGCATACATCGGTTGTACCATATTGCTGTCATTTTGAGTATTTATCCCACTGATACATCCATTTCTTCCATGTATCATATCCATACTCAAACTAAAACATCCACCAACTCCATATCAATACTTAACTATGATTGAATAAGGTTTATTCTTCACATCAGGACTATGTGGTTTTCCGCTCACGAAAAGATGTGGGGATGGGAGAGAACCTCCAGCTGCAGGAGGACTGTATGATGATGAAGAAGAAGATTCTGGAATCATGGCAGGATTCACTTGGAAGGCAGTGGTGATGGGGTATGGTTGTGGCATAGTGTTGGGGTTTGTATTGGGATATGTGATGGTCTCCATTGGAAAGCCTGAATGTGTGGCAAGATTTGTGTATGTAGAAGCAGCAATTATTCTAAAAAGGCGGAAGAAGAAGAGAATTCGCATGATACTGCAAGGTGGAAGGTGATCAGGTACTTGCATTTGCATTTTGGTTTGAATAATTCTCATCTTTTGTAACTATATATATCTTTGTGTGCAAACCATTTCAAATACTCTGTTTTTGCTTATTGTCGTTTACTTTTTTTTTAATGTTTTTTTAATTAATTAAGTGTACTAGGTAGAATTTTGAACACAAACTTTGTGTTCTTATCATAATGAGATTTGTAATTTGTTTCTATTAATGCTATATATATAAAATGTGAATAAAGATATATCATTGTATGCAGTCAGTTTTTTTTTTTTTTTTGCTTAATTTGTTAGGATTCGTGATAATTGCACCTGTCAGAACAACTAGGTTATATCAAATTTCCTTTATTTTTAATCTTCTTTTTTATAAATACAGTGCTAGTAAGTACAGTGCCCAACTTGAGACAAAATGGGCAGCAATACACCTTTAAATGAAGCACTAAATAACTAAGCCTAATTAATTGAAGAATAATGCAGATGCTAGTGGCAACTAAAATATAAACAACACCGTTGAATAAGTGGATAGATATTCAAATTCATACAAATATATTAGGGCAAAAACTTGTGTGAGACTGTGTCACGTAAGCCCTTGTATGAGACGGATAAAAATTGATAAGATTATTATCACTTTTCTTTATAAAAAGTTGTCACTCTCGCTATAAAATATTATCACTTTTGATTTATACTATAAATTGTTCATAAAATAATTCACTGCATTATTATCAATTTTCATCGATTGAGTATCACTTTTTGTTAATGAACACTTTTTATTCGTCTCACGTAAGAGCTACGTGAGACGGTACTAAGTAATCGGGGATTAGATTGAGCGAGAGTTGAGAAGCTCAAGCAATTGATCATAAGCCAGAGTAGCTCAAAATTTAGGAAAAAAAAAACATAACCATTCAGAAAAGATGGAGAAATTAAAAGAGAAATGAAATCTCATGCGAACAATTATTCAGTAATAATTGCAGCTAGACATGCACTGATTAGCCGGAATCGCCGGTTCCTACGGCGAACCTCCGGTTCAAGAACCGGCAAAAAACTAACCGAAACCGGTAGAGCTCGGTTCGATTTCGGTTTCAGTATTTTTTGTAAGATTTCCAGGTTCAAACTGTGTTCTAAACGTGAAGTGAAAGACATAGAAAGAAATGGTGTTTAAATCGATATTGAAACATGAAAGAAAGAGTCATAATAGTAGAATTGAGAAAAATAAAAGAAAATATAACAGGGGATTTTATCATGAGACAAAAATGAGGAGAAGAAAAAACAGAGTACAAAAGATTTGTTGCAGATGACTAGTTGAAATGAGCAGAGAAAGCGCGCCGTCCACAACATCTTACACGGCCAAAGAGATAATTAAAGACCAATAAACCTTGTATAAATTGAGATAATTTAGGCATAGAACACGTGAGAAATATTTAATACGTGGAACAATCGTGGAATAGGCGATCCCATTTGTCATCCCCATGTGCATATCACACTCATCTGGATTTGCGTCCATCCATTTATTAAATAATCATCTCATCTAAAAGTATAGGCTTATAGAAAGGGGGAATCGTTAACCACCTTATTTAAAAGTTTAAGCTTATACAGAGAGGAATCGTTTAATACTTAATCAAGTCACTCTAACACGCCCCCTTACATTGTTTAATACTTAATTAAGCCACTCTAACACGCCCACTCACAAGTGGTGTTAATTTTTTGCCTCAAACTTTGCATGTGAAATTTTCTCATAAATGGGTGGCGGTGAGGTTCGAACCCTGGATTTTTGTTAACCATGGGCTCTGATACCATGTTACATGACTACCTTATCTAAGAGGTTAAGCTTATAGCGAGGGGTATCATTTAATACTTAATAAGTCACTCTAACACTATTCTTAGGAGTTGATTGTTAAACGAGCACCTCATCTAAAATCTTAAACTGTTAGAGAGGAGTATCGTTTAATACTTAATCAAATCAGTAACTCTAACACGTCCCCTCACATGCAGGTGGGGAATTTTACATTAAGTCTTGTATATGGATTTTTTTTCATAAATGGATGGTGGTAAGGTTCGAACCCTACACCTTTGTTAAACATGAGTTCTGATACCATGTTAAAAGACCACCCCATCTAAAAATTTAAATTTTTAGATTAGATGGTCGTTTAACATTTCCTCATTTTAACATATTTCTTCCACTATAAATCACAGATTACATCCCCTGCTCATTTTCAATTACCACCGTCTTTCCCCATTTCACCCATTCTTCCGTCCACCACATAGTCCACATCCATTTCTTGGATTTTGTAATTATCTTATTTTACATGAGATTATATTTAGCTAATCTCATTCGTGGATTAACAATAGGTTAGGTTTGGATAGTTTTGGATATTTGTGATTAAATGATTATATTAATTGAACATATTGAATTTCTATCATTAATGTAAATGGGCAATTTATATGTTTGATTTGTGTGTTAATTATCTTGGACATATGAATAGAATAAGAATTCAATAATATATTTAGGATTGTTTTATTGAATCATTTCATCACACTTTATTTGCATTAGTATATAATGAGATAGAAATATCTTCTTATACTTGGATCCTTGATAGAATACTTTGTTTCTAGATCGAGGGACCCAACCCTTAATAAATTCATAGTACAAGTACCAAAATTGCAAAATCACTCAGCAGGACAATAAATACATGAAAAAAAAAGTTTTGGGGCTGAAAGCAATTGGCATCATATTAAAGATACATCATATATCAGCAGATTAACACCACAAGCTAAATTAAGAAAGAATAATTTGTGGGATTAAATAAAGTAGAATTTATTTAGAGTTAATTTGATAGCTTAATTGTAGGTGGCCGTCATATTATAATGGTAGCTCTGCAGAACATTTGTAAGAGTGATAAAAATATATTTCTATCTTTTGTGCGAGAGTTTCTTATAATGTAACGGCCTAGTTGTCCTGACAGGAGCAATTATGACGAATCTTAACAAATTAAGCACAAAAAAAAAAAAAAAAACTGACTGCATACAATAAAATATCTTTACCCACACCGTATATATATATATAGCATTAATAGAAGCAAATTACAAATCTACCTAATACACTTAATTAATTAAAAAAACATTAAAAAAAACGTAAACAACAAGAAGTAAAAAAACAGTATTTGAAATGGTTTGCACACACAGCCAAGATATAATTTAGTTACAAAAGATAGAAAATTATTCAAATGAAAATGCAAATGCGAGTAGTTGATCACCTTCCGGTTCCACCTTGCAGTATCATGCGAGTTCTCTTCTTCTTCCGCCATTTTAGAATGATTGCTGCTTCTACATACACAAATCTTGCCACACATTCAGGCTTTCCAATGGAGACTATCACATATCCCAATACAAACCCCAACACTATGCCACAACCATACCCCATCACCACTGCCTTCCAAGTGAATCCTGCCATGATTCCAGAATCTTCTTCTTCTTCTTCATCATACATTCCTCCTGGTGCTGTCCCATCCCTACAGCTTTTCGTGAGGGGAAATCCACAGAGTCCTGAGTTGCCAATGTAGGAGTCGTTTGAGAATGTTTCAAACTGGTTGCCTATTGGAATTTGTCCCATTAAATGATTTTGTGAAAGATTCAACACTGCTAGAAAGGTGAGGCTCATCAACGTCGGGGGAATCCCTCCTGTGAGCTGGTTGCTGGAAAGGTCCAAGTGCTCAAGTTTTGTCATACGCCCCAATGCTCCAGGTATGGTGCCATTGATGTTGTTGTGAGATAGATTCAACAGGCGGAGAAAACTCAGATCTGTGATTGCTTCTGGAATGTGGCCATGGAAGTTATTCCTTGATAAATCAATGGTGGTGAAAATGCGCAACACTTTGGTGAACTTCTCCTCGACTCCCTTCACTGTTAATGTCATGGAAAAGTCTTGTACTTCGGTTCCACCATATCCTTCGATTCCAAAATATGACAGAGATGTTGCATCTTCGTCTTGCCTTTTCATTGCTTCAAGTGTTGCAAAAAAATCATTGGGTAAAATGCCAGTGAAATTGTTGTCTGATAAGTCAATCACTTGCAGACCACTTAACCAATTGTTAGAGACAAGGGGGCCGTGGAAGTTGTTAGATTTCAAGATTAGAACCTTCAACGACGTAAGATTTCCAAGCCACCAGGGGAAGGTGTCTCGTATCATGTTGTTCCCCATGTCAATTACTTCCAGATTAGTGCAATTGACCAAAGATGGAGGCAATGGTCCCTCCAACTGATTGTCATTCAAACCAAGACTAACCAATTGGCTAAACTGACTTCCTATAAAAGCTGCTGGGATTTTTCCTTGAAGTTCATTCATCCTCAAGTCAAGCATCCGAAGATTGTCGAAGGAGGTTCCAATGCATTCAGGAATGGTCCCTCTGAATTTGTTGCTAGACAAATTGAGAATGGAGAGCGCAGTACTCATGTTACAAAAAGAAGATGGAATTTTACCCCAGAGTGAGTTAGAGTGAAGATCCAGAACCCAGAGGTTCTGTAGTTGGTGCCAGGGCAGGTTTGTTGCATGAGTAAGATAGTTCATGGAGAGATTTAAGTATGTCAAATCAAGAAAGGAACTGAACCAGTCGGGTATTGGACCGTGAATTTGATTGTTGGAGAGATCTAACCAACGTAGGTTGGTAATATTTGTAAGAAAGTTTGGGAACCCTTTGATCTCACAAGTGGAGAGCTCCAACGAGTTTAGACTGAGCGGGAGAGTAAGATTTACAAGTCCATGGTGGTGCTCTGTTATTGTGTTGTGGGAAAGAGAGAGAGAATAAAGCCAAGTGAGGTTATAGGAAGAGTGGTGCTGGATATTGAGTTGATTATAACTCAAATCAAGTAGGGTTAAACTGTGGGAGTTGAACTTGTCAATTTCTCCAGAGAGCATATTAGAAGAGAGGACTAACCACCTTAATGAAGGAAGGTTGAGAAGCCATGTTGGCACGGTACCTCGGATAGTGTTACCTGATAAATTGATTTCCTCTAAATTTTGAAGTCCTGCGCCTGCTCCCAAGGTAAGTGCCCCTGTCAACTTATTCGATGAAAGGTCCAGATGAACAAGGCTTGACATGTTGGAGAGAGATGAAGGAATTTGGCCCGTCAACTTGTTTGATGAGATGTCCAGGCGTTGTAGTAGTGAGATGTTGGTGAGGGAGGATGGAATTACAGCTTTTGAAGATGTGAAAAAACATCCGGAAGCTGGCCTTGTAGATGATTATTTGAGAGACCCAAGAGTGTGAGTTGGCGGAGGTTAGTAATTGTAGAGGGTACTTCGCCGCTCAACTCATTCCACATCAGGTACATCTCTGTAATCTGGGTGAGGTTCCCAATTGAGTCTGGAATGGAGCCTGAGAATTTGCTGGAAGAGAGATCCATTGATTTTAAGTTGGTCATGAAACCTAAAGAATCTGGCAGCCTCCCTGAGATATTCGTTTTGTATAGATCCAGTTGCTCCATAAGACGAACGCTGCTCTGGTTAAAGCTAGGCAAACTACCTGTGAGGTCAGCGTTACCTCTCAAGTTGAGGATTTGCAAGGTAGGCATCTCGAAAATGCTGCCCGGAAGATTTCCTCTTAGTCCAGTAAATGAAAGATCCAAACGTGTTAAGGAAGAAGAGAAATTGATGGGCAATTCAGTTGAGATATCCACCCCTCTAAGCAAAACCACCCTCAGCTCACTCATGTTTCCCAACAATGTTTTGATGTCAAGCTTAAGCGTCCAGCTCGAAAATGGATTGCCCCTTGGACCAACCCCAGTGATTTCAAGCGAAGCTAGATGGGAGAAGTGATAAAATTCCTTAGGGATCTCCCCGGAAACTCCTAATGCGGAGAGGTTGAGGTATATCAGATTGGTGAGCACCCCAAATTTGAATGATTCAGCTTTCAGATAATTGTACCCAAGATTGAGGCTTCTGAGGTGAGTGAGACGGAAGAGGGTGCTGTTAGAGTCTATGTTTCCGGAAAGAGCACTGCATGAGAGATCTAGGCCCACGACATGACCGGTGGAGTGGTCACAAGTAACCCCGTCCCACAAGCAGCAGTCGCGCTGTGTCCGGTTCCAGGACGTCAACTTGGAGTAGTCGTATGGGCCATCACACATTTCATGCAAGAGCAGCTGCTGAGCAGGGGGAAGCAGTGATTGCTTCAGCTGAAGCAACCAATGGCTCTCCTCTTCATGGCACAACTCATGATTTTGAACACTATTATTACCAACCAAATGTTGACAAAACCCAGCATGGTAATGCACCAAACAGATGATAATATGCACCCATAAACAATAACACTTCATCTCTTCTTTTATGATCTTTTGGACAAGTCTAAATTTTTATTTTTTTTCCTTTGAGATGTTTAAAAAGTCTAGCTCATGTTGAACCATTAATATTATGCGTCCTCAGCTATAATATTCAACCTCAATAATTGTATCATTGACCTATTGTATATCTGAGTTGACTTCAGTGCTCACACCACTGAACAATTTTTCCTCAAACTTTTTGTTTTATTAATCAAAATGGTCCTCAACTTCCTACATGTTGTATATGTAGACCATGCATGCATGCATACATGTGCACATATAAGAAGTAAGGATGTGAAGATGATGTGCTTGATGTGGCAACAAGTTGAATGAGTTGGTAAGAACAACATGTTGCATAAATAAGTGAAGTCTTAAGTATGACAGTTGACAGTTTTTGACATGTTGAGAGATCAAGCCAAGTATGAGTGATAGTTAGTTAATTGTGGTTGTTGGTGACAGTTAGAAAGAGGCTAATGATCAGTAGAGGATCAGTTGGCAAGGATCGATTGTAACCAACTGATCATTAGTTGATTGCTTAGGTGATATATGATGATAGTTGAGAGGGTGCAGTATATCAGATGAGGTTGCTGCGGTTGTTAACTGTCATCACATGACAGTTAACTTGACTAGATTCTTCAGTTAGGATTCAAGAAGATAAGGTGCTGGTTGGATGGTGAAGATTCAACACAATGTGATCAACGTAGTGTTAAAGCCATAGGATCAAGAAGTGTTGTTTTGAGAAGTTGAAGTAGATGGAAGCAGTTGCAGCTGAGCTCAAAACTGATCATGTGGAAGTTATGTTTACTGATGTGTTTAGTCTGTAGCAGTGGAGTATAAATGCATCATCATGCACAGCAAATAAAGAGAGAGATTGATCATCATCACCATACAAGCTAGTACATAAAATTAGGGTTTCTTAAGTGTGTTAGTTTATCATCATCTTCATATTGTAATCTGTGTTTTCATCATATAGTGATTACTCTCCTTAAGAAAGTGGATGTAGATCAACATGATCGAACCACTATAATTCTTGTCTTCCTACTTCAAGTTTTAGTTTCTGTTTGTGATTTGTGATTAAATCAACACACAACTTAAGAGTTTAGGGTAGAATGTAAGTTTCTTTGTTGATCAAAGTTTGCTGCATTCATAAGAATTGGCGCCGTCTGTGGGAAGCCAACAGGAAGAAGAAGAAGCAGACTCAGTGGAGAAGAAGATCAAATGGTTACCACAAAATTTGATATTGAAAAGTTCACAGAGAAGGCAGACTTCAGTCTGTGGAGGATGAAGATGGAGACCATCTTGGTTCAACAAGGTTTATCAGATGCCATCAAACCATTACCTGAAGGTCAGATTGCAGGAGTTGATGCTGTTGTTCTTGCAGCAGATCAAGATCAACAAACCAAGGCCAGAAGTGCTCTCATCTTGTGTCTTGGAGATAAGGCTCTAAGGGAGATCTCAAAAGAAATTACAACAAGAGGAGTTTGGAAGAAATTCGAGGAGTTGTGCATGGTTAAAAGTTTGACAAACCGTTTGTACATGAAGCAGAAACTGTACTCCTTCAAGGTATCAGAAGATAAATCAATAATTGGTCAATTAGATGAGTTTAACAAGATCATTGATGATTTAGAAAACATTGATGTGGCTCTGTCAACTGAAGACAAGGCTGTTATCCTCATGTCAACACTTCCAAAGTCTTTTGAAGGTTTAAGAGATACTTTGTTGTTTGTTAATGCTGAATCCATCTCCCTTGAGCAAGTATTGTTGGCAGTCAAGGCAAAAGTACTTCACAAGAATCTACAACAACAAACAAATGCAGAAGGATTGACAGTGAAGAAACAGAACCAGTGGAGCAAGAACAACAAGAATAATAAGAGTAATGTTGATAAGAGGAAACCAGAAAAGAACTATAGTGCATCAGCAGATGAAGAAGAAAACAAGAATTGTTTCCACTGCAATAAGTCTGGGCATTACAAGAAACAATGTTTCAAATGGAAAGCACTGGTAGCAAAGAAGATAGCTGAAAAGGGAGGAAATAAGAGACCTCATGCAAATCAGGTAACACTAAATCAAGTTGCTACAGATTCTGATTTCATTGAAGCAATGTCTGTGTATTCTAGTTCAGTATCAGAAGAATGAGTTATGGATTCTGGATGTACTTTTCATATGACTTCTAGGAAAGATTGGTTTACTGAATTAAGATCACAAGATGAAGGATCAGTAATGCTAGGTGATGATCATACTTGTAAGATTGTTGGAATTTGTTATGTCAAACTTAAAATGTTTGATGGGAAGATCAGGATGTTAAAGAATGTTAGATATGTACCAAGCTTAAGGAGAAATCTAATATCTATTGGAATGTTAGTTTCTCAAGGTTATGAGTGCCATTTGAAGGGAAATACACTTGCTGTCATAAAAGGAAAGTCAGTAGTTGTTAAAGAGTTCAAGAGGTCTGATCTGTACTTCTTGGATGGTTCTGTAGTGACTGGACAAATTAATACAACTAAGGATGAGGTTAATGTTAATATTTGGCATGGGAGGCTTGGTCATATAAGTGAAAGAGGTTTACAAGAACTTGCAAGGCAGAAATTACTTGAGATCAGTTCAACATGTAAGATAGATCAATGTGAAGCTTATATATTAGGAAAGACAAAGAGGTTGAAGTTTGGTGCAGCTGAGCATACTACCAAAGCTAGGTTGGAATATGTTCACTCTGATCTTTGGGGGCCTTCCAAAACTTCAACAATAGAAAGTGGGAAATACTTCATCTCATTCATTGATGATTATTCAAGAAAGGTATGGATTAAAATTCTGAAAACAAAGAATGAAGCACTATCAGTTTTTAAAGTATGGTTGACAGAAGTAGAACTGCAAACTAGAAACAAGGTCAAGTGTTTAAGAATAGACAATGGGCTTGAATTTGTGTCACATGAATTCATTAAGTTTTGTCAAGAGAATGGTATTAAGAGGCACAAGACAGTGTCAGGTACTCCACAGCAAAATGGAGTGGATGAGAGAATGAATCGGACACTTCTTGCAAGAGTTAGATGTATGATGAGTAGTGGAAGTTTCTCAAAAGGTTTCTGGGGTGAGCTAGTATCTACTGCAGCTTATTTGATTAATCTGTCACCATGCACAGCACTCAAGTTTAAACCACCTGAAGAAGTGTGGTCTGGAAGGGTACCAGATTATAGTCATTTGAGGATTATAGGTTGTTTGGAGTATTCACATCAGAATCAAGACAAGTTAGATCCTAGAGCAGTTAAGTGTCTGCTAGTAGGCTATCCTAAAGAGGTAAAAGGGTACAGACTATGGTGTTATGAGAATAACAAGTTTATAGTTAGTATAGATGCTACATTCAATGAAGAAAGAATGCCTTTGTTGGAGAGAGGGTCTGATAAGATTATAACTACTGATAAGTGTGAGTTTGAGGTGGAGCATAATGACAAGATAGTAGTACAGCATTGTCAAGATCAAAGAGATGATAATGTACATGAGGAAGTTGCTGCTGAGGAAAGGTCTGAGTCATCTATTTCAAATGAAAGAAGAACTCTAAGTAGCTATCAGTTGGTTAGAGACAGATTGAGAAGGCAGATCAAAACACCTATAAGATATATAGAGGCAGACACTGTATCATATGCTTTGTATGTAGCATCAGATGTTGATGTCTATGAGCCAAGGACATACTCAGAAGCAGTATCAGGTAAGGAAAGTGTGTAGTGGTTGGATGCTATGGAAGAAGAGCTGCAATCTTTAAGAAGAAATGATACTTGGATGATTATTGACAAACGTGCTAACCAGAAGCTTGTAGGTTGTAAATTGATATATAAGAAGAAACCAGTTACTAGCAAGGAAGGAGGAATAAGATATAATGCAAGGCTTGTAGCAAGAGGGTTTTCACAGCAAGAAGGTGTAGATTATAATGAAATTTTCTCACCAGTAGTAAAACACTGCTCAATAAGGATTTTACTGTCATTAGTTACTCAGTTGGATTTGGAATTACATCAGATGGATGTAACAACAACTTTCTTACATGGAAATTTAGAAGTGAAGATTTACATGAAGATTCCTGAAGGTGTTAAAAGGAGCAGATTCAAAGGCATGTCTATTACTTAAATCACTATATGGTCTGAAGCAAAGTCCAAGAAAGTAGTATCTCAGGTTTGATGAATACATTACTTCTAATGGCTTTGTCAGGAGCATGTATGATAGCTGTGTGTACATAAGATGTAATGAAGAAAGCTATACTTATCTACTACTCTATGTAGATGATATACTAATAGCTTGCAAGGATATGATAGGAATCAATTCAGTAAAGGATACTTTGAGAAAGGAGTTTGACATGAAAGATCTAGGTGAGGCAAGAATGATACTTGGAATGCAGATAGAAAGGGATAGATCAGCTGGATTGTTGAGATTGTTTCAAGAGTCATACTTGGATAAAGTGCTAAAGAGGTATAATATGAATTTTTGTAAGAGCGCATCAGTACCAGTTAAGCAAGGTTTGAGTCTATCATCTCTTCAAGGGCCTCAAACAGATAAGGAAAGGTCTGAAATAAGTAAAATATCATATGCAAGTGCAGCTGGCAGTTTGATGTATGCTATGGTATACTGTAGACCAGACTTAGCTTATGTTATGAGTGTGATAAGTAGGTTTATGAGTGATCCTGGTCTTGTTCATTGGGATGCAGTAAAGTGGGCATTGAGATATGTTAGAGGTACTATGTCAGTTGGTTTAAAGTTTCAGAAGCAAGATGTTTGGGATAAGGTTGTGGTTGGATATGTGGATGCAGAATATGGAGCCAATCTTGATACAAGAAAGTCCATGACTGGTTATGTGTTCAATTTGTTTGGTACAACAATAAGCTGGAAGGCTGCACACCAACATATAGTAGCATTGTCCACCACTGAAGCTGAATTTGTTGCTCTTACAGAAGCAATAAAGGAAGGTGTTTGGTTGATTGGTATTTTGAGAGAATTTGGAGTTCAGCAGGATAGTATTGAAGTGTATTGTGATAATCAAAGTGATGTACATCTCTCAAAGCATCAAGGTTATCATGAGAGGACCAAAAACATTGATGTGAGACTTTATTTCATAAGAAATTTGATAGAGGAGAAGGTGGTTTCTGTTAAGAAGGTTAAGACAGCAGATAACCTTGCTGATGCATTTACTAAGGCTCTACCTGTTCAAAAGTTTGAATTGTGTAAGAGTCTTACTGGTATTCACTAAAGGTGGAGGAAGATAGGTGAGCTGCAGCTTGTAAGTGCAGCAAGGTGGAGAGTGTTTTTATCATAATTGTATCATTGACCTAGTGCATATACTGAGTTGACTTCAGTGCTCACACCACTGAACAATTTTTCCTCAAACTTTTTGTTTTGTTAATCAAAATGGTCCTCAACTTCCTACATAACATTGAATTAAGACTACTTTTGCTCAAAATTATTAACTAAGAAGATGACATTTCTTATTTCCAACAGTTAGGACAAGTTTTGTGGTACGACACTTTCCAACAAAAAGTAAAATGTCAAAATTGTAAAGAAAGGTTGGGACTATATTCATAGAAAAGTATAAATTTCAATCATTTAAAAGGTGGAACATAGTATGAAATACTATATTGGAATAGATGATTAATGCCCTTTAACGGAAGTTCCATCAATATATTAATTGATTGGAAATTTTTTTTTTTTTTTTAGAAAAAACTACCGTTGATACGCTAAAGTATGTTTGGATTGAGCTTTTGTTGGCTTTGTAATAAATGTGAATAATAATTCGATCTCATTTACTCTATAAAATGAATTTCACAGTCCGCTTTTGAGGACCCATTTCTTTTATACATGAATAGATTTGAAAATTTTAATTCGGTTATGTTAAAACCAATATATGCATTGAGGTTCCTCTTGTATATATATGTGCAACGGTGGCGTGCAGTTTTCTTGGAATCATTTAACCTTTTTTTCCTTTTACTTTTTCATTACTAGCTAATTTACCCGTGCGTTGCACGATATTAGTTTCATCAATATTTTATTTAATTTAATTTAAAATTATAAATTCTTTAATAATATTTTTTAATATAATTATTTAGAATTATAATTAATAGAAACTTTTTTTTCTTGAATCGTAATATTTAGAATTTATATGAGTATTATATTTCTTAATCTTACTATTATTTTTTATGTAACCGTTCATAAATAAACAATTTGTATGTAACTGTTCATGAATCTTATTTTTTTATGTTTAATACATATATATATATATATATATATATATATATATAATCATTTGTAATTATATTTTAATTTTTAAAAAAAAAACATTGAAGCTTTATGATTAATTGCATGCATAGAATGCTTTCAAATTAAATGATCACCTTTAGTGAGAACATAAGAGGAAAAAAATTCAGATTATTTAAAAAATATAAAAATCTAAAAAGATCATTAAAATACATTCATTAGTCAAAAATACAATAATGAGAATTTTAATAACTCCTAATACATTTCCTCCAAAAGGGTAAAATGATGATAAATAAGTGGATTATATAAAACCCTAAATCCTAAAACCCTTAACCCCTAAACTCTAAAACCCTATATCCTAAAATCCTAAACCCTAAAACCTTAACCCTAATTCAACCTTAAAACAAACCTTAAACCCTAAAACCCTAGAACTTACCCGTGCGTTGCACGGTAATTAATTTTTACAATAATATTGTTATTTAAATTAAAATTATAAAATTTTTAATAATATTTTTTTAATATAACCATTTAGAACTTGAATTAATATAAAACTTTTTTTTCTTTAATCGTAATATTTGGAAAGTGTATGGATATTATATTTCTTAGTCTTATTAATTCTTATATAATCGTTCAAGACTTAATATAATAGAAATTTTTTAAAATTTGAATTTAGAAATTAAGTCATATTTTTTTTTTCAATTTTAAATTAAAACTAAAAAATGGTATTACCATTCCTTAGAGGGTGCATATATCCTAAACAGCTTGGTATATATATATATATATATATATATATATATATATATATATATATATATATATATATATATATATATATATATATATATATATAATAATAATAATAATAATAATAATAATTTGATGGTAGCTTATCTGCACGAAAACAACTTTTATATTATATTTAATATATTTAATGTTTCATAAATTTAAATGATATCTTATATGTTACATTCTCTATTAAATTAAAATCACACTTTCGTTCGTATTTTAGTAAATACAAAACATAGGTTGGAATAAATATATAAAATTAAAAAAAATATTCATGATTTTATTACTTGAGACAAGTACATGGAGAGAAATGCCGTTGATTGTGATAAACGAGTTGTGAGACGAATAGACCAAAGAATTCATGATTTTACTCATTAGTAAAGTATGATCTAAATAGATAAATTATGATGGAAGATTTTCATATTAAGTCCCAATTTTAAGATAATGTCTCAAAATAAGTTCTAATTTTACTTTTATCTCAAATCAAGGTCTCATTTTTCACTTTTTCTCAAATTAAAATTTACATTAATATTTGAGAATCTCAACATAAGACCCATTAATATGTTCTTCAAACGCCGTTAATTATTTCTTCTCTTTCTTCTAATTAAGGAATTCTTGTTTGCGAAAGAAATTAAGAAGGGAGAACAAAGTTTAACGACAAGTTCAAAGTCTCTACTTTTCAAATTCATCCTCATGAAATTGTTACCTACGAATTTATTTTCTCGAAGATCGACAAGGAGAATGTTTGAATAAGCTGGGAAGATCTTTCACTCTATTATTCATTTAGAAAAAAGAAAAACGAGCAGTGTGTTTTCTCTTTATAAACTATGAATGAGTGACATCCATACTTGAATTCAAGAATTACAATTGATTTTGGTCATTCTTTGTAGATTTTTTCATTCTATTTGTTAAACGTAAATGGGTCTTTGCTTGGTGGATTCACTTGGAAATATTGGATACAAGTATTTGTAATCTAACCATGTGTAGAGAAGGGTGATAATACATATAAAATGTTCGATAAAATGTCCCTTAGATTGAAGACGCAATTAATTTGAAGAATTCAAACAAAATGAACTACAATTTGATGGTTGAAATCTTTGTATGTTTTATTTAGGGTTTATGTTAAATATGTTAAGAATTAAGAAAAGAAATATTTAACAGCGTTTGGAGAACCGTGTTAGTTGTTCTTGAGTTGAGATTCTTAAATATTAATGTAAATCTTAATTTGAGAAAAGGTAAAAAGTGAGGCCTTGATTTGAGGTAGATGTAAAATTGGAACTTATTTTGAGACATTATTTTAAAATTGAGCCTTAATATGAAAATCTTCCTTTAAGGTGGGAAGAAATTTCTTTGGAGTACCGTGTTAGTTGTTCTTGAGTTGAGATTCTTAAATATTAATCTAAATCTTAATTTGAGAAAAGGTAAAAAGTGAGGCCTTGATTTGAGAAGATGTAAAATTGGAACTTATTTTGAGACATTATTTTAAAATTGAGCCTTAATATGAAAATCTTCCTCTAAGGTGGGAAGGAATTTCAACGCACGGGGATTCATTTTTATAATGTTATTGTTATTTAATTTAAAATTATAAATTCTTTAATAATATTTTATATAATATAATCATTTAGGACTTGAATTAATATAAAACCTTTTCTTTTCTTCAATCGTAATATTTGAAATTTATATGAGTATTATATTTCTTAATCTTATTAAATTTTATGTAATCGTTCATGAATTAATATAATACAAAATTTTTAAAATTTTAAATTTAGAACTTAAGACATGTTTTTTTTTCTGTAATTTGAAATTAAATAAGTGGATGATATAAAACCCTAAACCCTAAATCATAAACCACCTAATACAGACACTAAACACTAATCCTAAAACACTATACAGAATTTATATTTTAAAATTATAAATTTTTTAAAATATGTACCAAGTGGTGTACTAAACCCCAAACCCAAAGAAAAATATAGATAATACATTTAATATAATAAAAATATATATAATAAAATAAAACCCTAAAATCCGAAACGCTAATTTATAAATTTATAATTTATAAATTATAATGCGGATTGATTGCCAAAGAATACAACAAAAAATAATGTACAATACTCCATCATCAATACATAAAAATATAAATGGCTATGATCAAATCATAAAATATGAACGGTTAAGATTCAATAAAATTGTAAAAAATAGATTAAAAATGGGCTCAATTTATTATGAACATATATAAAAGGGTCCAACACTTTATACTATTAAATTGTTATACACATAATTCATAAATAATGAGTGTAAATCTTTGACTAAACATATTTAATACTATTAATTAATTATTAACTTACTTTAAATATAATATATATTTTGATATAATAAATATCCATATCAAATAATATACAAAGAGTTGTGATGAATTAAATAAAATTACCAAAATTAGGATAAAAGTTTTTGAGCGGAAAATTTAATAGGGGCTTCATTAATGAGTCATTTTTGCTTTTATATATATAAAGATAAAAATTAATTAATTAATTATCTTCCTTTCTTTCGTTTTGTAATCCTATAACTTTTGAATCATAAAGTACATCTGTCATTTAAAATAGGACATTACTTATTTATTCCTTAAAAAATAAAAAATTCTTGAGGTACCTGTTCTATTTTACTTTTTCCGTATTAACTTAAGGAAAATTTCAAAATTCATTCTTTAAATATAACATATTCCAATTTTAATCCACTTTTATTTGCAAATTTCCGATTTTGGTACTTTTTTATTCAAATTTAATCCTTTTATCAAATTTAGTTTTTTTTGTTGAAATTTTGCGTTAAAATTGAACAAATTCTGACATAAATAACTAATTTTGGACAATAAAATTAGACTGTAGGTTTAATAATTAAATCTAGTCATTTGATTATTTTTTAATAATTAAATCTCCGTCCGTCAATAATAATTACATATTTTTAATTTGACATTTCACCCCACATATTATATTTGACTGTTTTTATTGTACCACTAATTATAAAAGGATAAATAAGAAAATGAAACTTTAATTAATATTATTAAATTGAAGTGGGACTATATTTGCAGCAACAAAAAAAAGTTGAACAGACACATTCAAGTAGAAATTAAATGGGGTTGATCAATCCACAATCTCGAGCTTTTCATCTTAGGCAATTGATTAAGGCATCATTTGCTTTTTTACTACCTCATTAAATGGCCAATTGGTGTTTGTTAATATAAGTAGACTTTTTTCTACAAAATTTTATCAAAGCACTTGTTGGTCTTGTTTTTTCTTAACTCAGAATAGGAGAATTAGGGTAGCATCTTGAGAAAACATTAATTTTTATTTTGTAATTTTTTTTGAATTCAATTTTACTTCTGGCATTCATTATTTTTCTTAACTCAGAATAGGAGAATTAGGGTAGCATCTTGAGAAAATATTAATTTTTATTTTGTAATTTTTTGTTGAATCAATTTTACTTCTTGCATTCATTATTTTATTTTTAAAATTTTAATCATTTTACAAAAAATTCAAAAACTTTGAAAAAACACTGAACTTGATAAAGCATTGAGTATAGGATTAAAATTGAATTTAATAAAAATTGATTATCGAACCTAGTCTTCAATAAAATGCAACATGAGTGTGTCAAGGATTACTAGGGCTAGCCCACATCAAATCAATTCAAAATAATGGGCCAATTGGGCTAGCCTACTTCGACCTTCTCCTTTCAAGCCTTCATATATTACTCTTGTCTGTCTGTAAGAATTTACGCATTTTTATTTTACAAGAAGGAAATTAAGGAGTATAATAATTTAGTTTGTACTGAGTTGAAGATATAATAATTTTAATATATAATTAAATAGTTGTATTAGTAGTGTGTGTTATGTGTGTGTGGGTCTATATATATTAATAGTTTTGTATGGCTTTAATGTACTTAAAAAGTTAAATATGTAAATTTTTGTGGGACAATCTAAAATGCAAATTGTGTCAAATTTTTTTTAAGCTGAGAGATATATGACAAGAAAAGTAAAAGTCCCTTCAAATTTGGTATTATCATTTTTACCTATTTTGATATAAATTACATTAATTCTACCTATTTAAAGGATAAAAAATTTTGTGAAACCGTTTTATAGGAAATTTATGTGAAATGGATTAGAAGTAATAAAATTTTAATAAAAAGTGGTACTCAAAATAATTAATAAAATGTAATAATATAGATACAGTACATTATTTTATGAATAATTCGTAGTATATAAATATAAAGTTAAAATATTTTTAATGAAAAGTGATAATATTTTTAATAAAAATTAATAATTATTTTATTATAATATAAAAAATTCTTATATTTGATAATGTTTCACCCAAATGTACTGTTCTCACACAATGGTTGGTGTAACGTCGGTGTTGACTCAAATCTACTTTCAATTATTTGAGTCATATTCGGAGTTACATCCTTCCATTGATAAAGTACTGCCGACTGCGTATGGTATTCCCACTCACTTTATTACTTTAATAATATATTAAAGTTTCATTTCACATTTATCTTTTTAATGAATATATATATATATGGTAGCCCCTCCCACATCACTTAAATAAAGATAAAGTTTCATTTAACAATATTTATTTTTTTAAGAGTAACGTTCGTATGAGATCGTTTTACAATTAAACCATTGTAGTATATATTTTTTTTAATTAATTATTTTTTTAATAAAGATGTTTTATTCTTAATTAAAGATGTTATCATTTTTTATTTATATATATTTAAGATAATTCGTGAAATAATTCATTAGACGGTCATTACTTTTTATTAGTTCCCTGAATAAGACAGAATTACATAAGTGGTCGCGTTTATGAAAATGAGTGGTACAGTAAAAATATAAGATAGAACACAATCAAAGTAAGATGAGTTAGAAACATTGAATTCAATTTCCAGTGTGGAACATCTTTAGGAAGCATTACATTTTTGTAACTACATATTGACAGCTAAAATCTCGGTTAAAACAGTTGAAACCTCTTAATTTAAGTCAAATAAAATTTTAAGTTTTTGGTTAATTATCACAAATAGAGGAATTATTACATTTAGTCCGGTAAATATGCTAAAATTCACATTTGATCATTTTACTAGTAATGTATATTTTAATTATTATTACATTTGAGTTAAAAGTTTAATGTGTCACATAACTATTTAAAACTTTAGATTTTGTCTCAAAAAAAATATTTGTATCGATTTTGTTCAATAACTATGAGTTTTCTTTCAATTTTGTCCAATTTTCGTCGGACCCCCAATTTTCGCCTGATATTGGTCACGTGCGTTGCACGTGACAGATGAATTTGGGGGTTCCGGCGGAAATCTAGAGTTCGGCGAAAATTGGACAAAGTTGAAATAAAACTCATAGTTATGGGACAAAATCGATATAAATATTTTTTTTGGACAAATTTTAAAGTTTAAAAAGTTATGAGACAAAAAAAAAAACTTTTAACTCTTGGGTTAATTCCTAAAAAAATTCACCACCTTGGGGTTTTCAAATCTATCACGACCTTTTATTTTTGTCAATTCAATACACGATCTATTTAATATTTTAAATTCTTTTACGAACTTTTATTTTTGTTAATTTAATACGCGATCTATTTATCATTTTCAATTCTATCACAACTTTTATTTTTTGCTATTTGATACACCACTTATTTTATTTTTTCAATTCAATTAAATTCATTATTATTATTATTATTATTATTATTATTATTATTATAATTATAAAAGTAGAACTATGTAGTTATTAATTAATGGAATTAATACTCCATCCAATTTTTTTATTTTTATTTTTAAATTTAAATTAGTTACTAATTAATTTCCTTTTTCATAATATATATATATAATATAATTTATATTTAATATATATATATTAATAAAATTATGTTATATAATTTATTTTATATATATATATATATATATATATATATATATATATATATATATATATATATATATAATTGTTAAATAATATTAGCCGTGTGGACTAAAAAATATGATTGTCTTAAAAGTTTATTTTTTTATTAATTCTCACAAAATTATTATTAGTAAGAATACATAAAATTGTTTAATAGACTTTTTTATTTAGGAATTTTAATTAAATGACAAAATATTAAAATCATTATATTTAACTAAAAAAAGATAAATTTGTGATTTAATTGAAAAAATTCAAAAAAGTCATGTATTTAATTGATAAAGAGAAAATTCGTGATT
The DNA here is from genome assembly GCA_023678885.1 of Pogostemon cablin. Taxonomy (NCBI): domain Eukaryota; kingdom Viridiplantae; phylum Streptophyta; class Magnoliopsida; order Lamiales; family Lamiaceae; genus Pogostemon; species Pogostemon cablin. Next base: position 16,855,217 of record CM042996.1, read on the forward strand.
AAATTGAGAAAAAATAAGGAGGTCATGTATTTCTTTGACAATAAAAAAAGTTCGTGATTAAATTGAGAAGTGATGAAAAAGTGGTGTATTTTAATGCAATTAACCCTAAATTATTTAAGAAGTTACATGAAAGAGAAGAGATAAAGAGAGAAAGTATAGGAGAGAGAAAGTATATGAGAGAGAATATAGTAAGTATATATATAGGAGATTTTTAAAATTGATGGTTTTTGAAAACCTAAAATCCAAAAACAGACATAGTTAAAAGTTTTGTTTTTCAATATTATTCTTTTTTTCTATCAATTTTAACCTTATAAATTTTAGTTCTTTTATAAAAAAAAAAAAAATTAACTTATTGAACTTTCAAGTCCTTAAGGGGATGTTTGGTTAATGAATAGAATTGAGATTTTGAGATTTAAAAATGTAATAAATAGTGATATATGTTTGTTTTGAGTTTTTGATAGAGTAAATTTTAAATTTATGTCAAATCAATGTATGAGGAAGTATTAATTTATGCTAAGAACGAGAGTAGAGATGAGAGATAAAGAAAGAATGAATATTAAATGAGAAGAGAAAATATAGGTTGAGAATTATAGGATTTGTAGGTGTATATAGAGGTGGTTTTGGGTAAATTTTGAAGTCCATTCCATGTTTTAAAACCGGAAACAAACCACACCTAAAATTTTGCAAAAAAATTGCAAAAGTATTAAAATAAAAAAATATAAAATTAAAGGACTAAAATTGATTAAAAAAAACTAAAAATGAAAGAGTTGACAAAATTTGGAATACAATCATCTTAGTTAATTATATTTTAATTCGATCTCAACCATTAAATAAAATAAAAATAATTAAAATTTTAATAAATAACTATACACCAACCCTTACCCAATTATCTAGGTGCACAACAATTCGCGACTGGAAATAATATTAACTCATGAAGGTAAACATAATAATCCTATTTTGATAAATAAGAAAATTAGAACACAATCAGAACACGACGAAGAAGAAGAAGAATTGCTAATTAAAATAACAGACTAATTCCAAAATTAGAACACAAATTCATGAACATTGATGAATGACGAAGAAGAAGAACAGAGAAATTCCAAAATCAAAACACAAATCGAAATTACACACAAATTTGGACTCGAAATTTGTGTTCAGAATTAGAACACAAATTAAAGAGGTTGAAATTTATGTTTGAACAGACATCAGAATTAACAATGGAATCATAATTAAACTCAAAATAATGGAGGAAGAGGTTGGAATTACGCGAACACGCTGAAAGTGTAAAATCTAGATCTGGAACGCAAGGAGAAGAGACAGCGTCAGCAGAGCATCAAAAATCAATTGCAGCTTGAGCGACTGCGTTGAGATGAATTTCATCTCAATTGGATTTAAATTAATTGCGCAGAGAGATTTTCAGATGTCGTGCAAGAGAGAAATAACATATGAAGAGGGAGAAAGTTTATCCCACATTTCAATTTATTATTATTTTATTAAATTTTTTATTTTTTATAATTTATGTACATTTTTAAATGATTTTTAAAGATAAAACTATTTTAAAATAAAAATTTATTTAATTTAATAAATTTGTTTTGAGTGTATATTGGGTACACCTGAGTGCAAGTGTGCACTCATATGTGTATGACTTTTTATTCTATTTTATACATGTTATTCTATTTTGTATACGTTTTTTATAATAATTGTACATTTTTTTCACACTAAGTTTTTCATTAAAAAAACTAACATCTATATGTGTATAATTTTTTATTCAATAGTGTATACATGCTTTTTAATAATTGTATATTTTTTTACACTCAATTTTTAATTAAAAAACTAACAACTAAATTACATACATTTTTGCTTTTAATTGTATATATTTTTGTTTATATTTGTATATGAGTGCGCCCTAATTTTAGGTGCACCAGGATACACATTATATTTATCCATTTGTTTTTAAGGGTCGGTTTGGTGGGTGACTCACACTAATTCACTTTTTAGGGATTTGGATCCTCTCCCTTTCTTCTTTTGTCAATTTCCTAAATTTCTTCTAATCCACATCTTTCAATTATTATCAATGAATGTGAAATTACCACGTCATCAAACATTATTTAATAAATTTATTATTTAAAATTTAATTAAAATAAGGATGTTTTATTTTAATAGTGGGTGATATGTTAAGTTGTGATTGGTTGAATTTACAGTTACGTGAAATTTACGAAAATGGAGAGAGTAAAAACTGAGAGGATCCCGATCCAACTTTTTAGTGAGCCTGGGCGAGGTGGGTTATATTTTGAGCGGGAAGGGTTGATTTAATGGGCTCAAGTAATTGGGACACTTTGAGCACATGATACTTATATCGAATTTCACACCGTTTTCATAGCATTCAATGTTAGATTTGATGTTGATAATTGCATTGGACCCTGGCATATAGAATTCTGACATTTGGGATTTTTTTTTAAATGTAGGAAAATTTTGATAAAAAAAAAATCATTTTGGTAAAATAGATTTAAGGATTAATTGCAAAAAAAACCACGAACTTTACTCCCATTACAAATTAATCCTCACTTTTGAGAAATTGCAAAAAAAAAAAAAACCACTATCTTTAAGTATTGTTGCAAAAAAATCTAATTTTTCAATAAAAGTATAACTTTTTGGTAGAGATGTAAACGAACTAAGCCGCTTACAAGCTATTCGGGACTCGATTCGAAAAAAAATTCGTTTGAGTTCGTTCGTGGAAAAAAACGAGCCGAGCCGAGCTCAATTTTCTAGTTCGATTATTTTTTCTAGCCAAACTCGAGCCCGGATGTGTTTGGCTCGAAAGCTCGCGAATGTGTTCGCTTACATGCTCGCGAACATGTTTTGTTTTACAGGTTCGAGAACATATTCGTTTTATAGGCTCGAGAACATATTCGTGATCATGTTCATTTTACAGGCTTTCGAACACGTTTGTTTATAAAGCTCGTAAACGTGCTCGTTTATAAGCTCGAATAGTGCTCGTCACTAGGATATAATACTGGTAAGTATGTGAGTTAATTCATTAATTAATATTATTACTCCTTTTTATTATTATTATTATTATTTAATATAAGTTATTTTAAATATGATAATTTTAGAGTTTAACAAACTTTACATAAATAAAAAATTATTAGTGAGTACTATATATTACTTGTACGAATACAAATTTATAATTTATAAGGAATATAAATTTATAATTTTAAAAATATAGTATGCTTTAAATTTAAGGAAGTATGACAATGAAAAAAATGAAATTATTGTAACATAATTATTAAAAATAAAATTAAAAAACCAATGTTATTAATTCTAGATCAATTGAAAGATATTTATAATGGGTTTAAAGATGTAAATATTTTATTTTCTTTCATATCTCTATATAAGATTTAATTTGATTTATTTATATTTAAATCTTAAATAAATATATATATTTATATACATTAACTTTAAACTAATATTAATAATAATTAATAAAATTATAAATAAATTTAAAGTCAACGCCTCATCAATATATATCTATACATATTCCGCGTATGTATTATGCGCGTGCGAGCAAGTTGTAAAATCTTAATTTATAAACAAATAAATGTATTATAATTATTTATTTATATTTTAATATAATTTTATTTATAACTTAGAAGATAAAATTTCGAATTTATTATACACCCATATATTCGTATTTTCCTTTTTTTATTTAATATAATTATTAGTATAGTTAATGGGATAACATAAAGATACATTCAAATTTTAAAGTAAATATATACTCCATATACATATATACTTATAAATGTTAATTTTTAAAAAAATTATATTATTAAAATTTATTTTAATTAATAATAAATACTTCTTATAATTAATAAAAATTGATAATAGGTTAATAACTCTATATACTGTTTTTTATTAATAAAAAAATTTATTATTCACAACTTACGAGACGGTTTAACTCAATCCTTCAATCCTTCAAGTCTATACTCCATATGAATTAACATATTATATACTATATAATAGATATACTATAACAGTGGATCGATTCGTCTCACATAAATACCATTTCACAAGAGACATTGTCTTAATTTTTACATAATTCGTAATTTTACTAATTATTGTAATATAAAAGAAATATTAGTAGGCAAAGACTTGAGTGAGACCGTCTCAAATAAGAACTTACGTGAGACTGTCAGAAAGTATAACTTTATACTGAGAAGTCATACTAAATTAATAAAAAGTGATAATGTTATTTCATGAATAATTTATTTATAGTATTAATGAAAAATGATAACATTATAGCGAAAGTGATGACGTTTTATAGAGAAATTAATAAATATTTTAAAAAATATAAAATAGTCTCATGTTAGACGGTCTCACGTAAGACCTACCCATATTAGTATTATATAAAAATAAAATTTAAATTACCATATAAGTATCTTTATAAATAATTGAAACCTATTCTATTTGTTATAAATAATTAATATATAATAAAATAAAATAAAATAAGGTTTGACATTGAAATTAAAGAAATTATACTAATATTTGAACTACATCTTATTTGAACTACACGTGTAAACCTTATATATAATACTCAATATAATATTAATATTTGAAGTAAAATTAAAATTGAAATTAAAGAACAATATAGACATAAACCCATTTCTCCTTGTTCCCGATTCCACTTTTCACTTTTCACTTTTCTGCCATTTCTCATTTCCAGCAAAGTTGGAAGCCCAAGTTTCTCCTTTCGCTCTTCCTGTCACCAATTTGTGGTGGTCGCCAATTTCAGGTGCCTACTGCACTGCTTTTAACATTTTTTTGGTTTTCAAATCTTATTTGATTTAACTGCGAGAGACATGTTTCTTTTTCCCCTCTATGATTTTCTTTTGTTGTTTGGCGCTATCAATTGTAGCTGGAAGTAAATAGGATGTTGGCTCAAGTGAGAGACATGTTTATTCTTGATTGTATTTTATGATTCACCATTCTAAGATTATATGTTTCAGTTCTAAATTACTAATGATATCCGCTTTGATGGATGAGTGTAGTTTGGGTTTATGATTCTAGAATTGAATTGGAACTGCTTGTATTTGAAATTGATGTTTTTAGTTATTTTGTATGCTGCCATCCGGCCCATCCCTGTGGTTTTCTTGGGGTAAGAAGTTTTCATATAGTCTTAAGTAGTTATATGCTTGATATTATTGTTGTTTCAAATACATTGTTTATTTACATAATACGTTTGAAAGATGTCAATGCCAAATACTACGACTCCGTCAACACAACACTAGTCTACTGTTCCAACAAATTTAACTGTGACTGGAGGTACTTCACCAATAGATAGTAATGTCAATGGATCAAGTGATAATCATGTTGAGAACAATGAATCAACGAATCCGATCGAAATAGACAAAGACTCACCATTTGCTACAAAGAAAAGGAAAAAAAAATCAAAGGCGTGGGATGACTTCAAAGAGATAATTATTAGTGAGACTGAATCTATTGCAGAATGCATTCACTGCAAGAAACAGTTAGTAGAAACCCATCAGGTTGCGCTACTCATCTACTCAGACACGCAAGAGGTTGTCAAAGGAAGTTATTTAGTATGAAAGGACAACAAAATTTGGATATCAGTACAATAATATCTGGGTCTGAAACTGTCGCTGCAGTTCAGAATTTTAAGTATGACACCAAACGAAGATGAGAGAGGTCATCTCCCACATGATCATTGTTCATGAGCTTTCTTTTCCTTTGTGGAGTATAATCTCTTCAATCTAGTAATGAAGACAGTTAGTCCACATTATCAAAGCATTAGTCGGGCCAAGGCAAAAAAAGATTGCATGTCTTCATATGAAATTGAAAAGAAGAAAGTGATGGCTGCATTGAAAGATGTCAATAGGGTCAGCGTGACTATTGATTTATGGAAATCAGATCAGAAGATTTCGTATATGGTTGTCACTTGCCATTACGTTGACTCAAATTTCAATTTGCAAAAGAGAAATACAAGTTTCTGTGATGTTCCTCCACCTCGTACTGGTGTTGTTATCTGTGATGTGTTGCACAAGTGTTTGGTTGAATGGGGTATTGAAAATAAGGTGTGGACTGTTACAGTTGATAATGCATCATACAATGATACAGCTATTCGGATGTTAAAGAGAGAATCTCTCATATAATAACACACTTCCTGTCAATGGAGCACTGTTTCATGTTAGGTGCTGCGCTCATATATTGAATCTGTTGGTGCAATATGGGATAAGTGAGATCCAAAGTGTGATTATCAATGTTCGTGAGAGTGTAAAACACATAGCTGCTTCGGAGTCACGTATCAACACATTTACTGAATTGCAAAGCAAATGCACTTATCTTCGAAGAAGCTTGTGTTAGACTGTTGCACAAGGTGGAACGCAACATATTTTATGTTATCTGTTGCCCTAGAATTCAAAGATGTCTTTTCACGATACAAAGAAAGAGATGACTCGTATAATCATTTGCCAAGTGTTGAGGATTGGAAAAAGATTGAATTTGTTTGTTCATTTCTTAAAGAATTTAATGATGTTACTAGTCTCATTTCATGTATTGCCTTCAACTTCGTTTCTTTTTTATTTATTAAACATTACAAGATCGATCTATTACCAACCTTAATTTATTTCAGGTACACAATATCCTACTTCAAATCTGTTTCTCACCGAACTCTACAAGATAAAGAAGTTATTGAATGAAGCAGATAGTGGTGATACAAATTTCATGGCAGAAATGATTAAGAGGATGAAAGCTAAGTTTGATAAATATTGGGGTGATTATAACATGCTAATATCAATGGCATCAGTTTTAGATCCAAGAAATAAGATGATATTCATTGAATGGGCTTTCCCCGAGATTTATTCTCTAGGCGATTCAATTGTGAATATTACCTTGGTTCGTGAGACACTACACACATTGTTCAATGAATATGTAGAGGCGTACAAATCTAATACTGAAAAAAAAGTCCAAGGTGATAGTACTCAAAGTTCTTTTCTTGTGAGTAATAATGCTGGTGGAAAAAACAAGGATCATTTTAGGGCTAATTTTAATAGATTTTTGAAGAACAATGATAATATTGAAAGAGTGAAGACTGAATTGGATGTGTACTTGGAAGAAGGTTGTGTTATTGCTGATGATGATGCAACTTTTGATGCCTTGGCATGGTGGAAGATGAAAGAGTTAAAGTTTAAAATCTTATCGAAGATGGCGTGTGATGTATTAGCGATTCCAATAACTACAGTGGCTTCTGAATCCGCTTTTAGTGCTGGCAGTAGGATTATTGATCCACATCATACTAATTTGGGAGTGGAGACTGTTCAAGCTCTACTTTGTGGAGAGGATTGGTTGCGTTCTCATTACAACATAAAGAGAAAACAAAAGGTAAAACAAAGAATATTACTTTTTATTTGTTTATATATATGTTCTTGCAATCTTGTTGTGCTCAAGTTTCTCATTTAATTACATTGAAGTTTGATCATATATTTTTCCCATGAAAAGGGGACTCCAGAGATTCAAGAAGTGAAGCTCAATTAGGTGGTTTGGAAAGGTAAAACAAAAAATATCTTTTTATTTATTCATGTAGTTTAACTATCCTATCATGTACTCTAGGTTTTATATATGCAGAATGCAATCCATGCTTCATAATGCTAGTCCATTATGTTTAGTTGATAGTTAAATGGTATATTACTTTTATAAAACGTGAAGGTAAGATACTTTATTTCTTGGCTTGTTAGATATAATCCTATGATGGTGTTTAGTATTTCAACTCTCCATTTAAGACTTTACGTAAATATGTTAATTATTATAATTTTTTAAATTATTATGCAACATATTATTAATAATTTGAAGTTTAATCATATATTTTTCCATGTAAAAGGTGACTTCGGGAATCAAGAAGTGGAGCTCAAGTAGGTGTTTTGGCAATGGTTTGTACTGTCTATATTAGACTTATGCACTTGATGGCTACTGTTGTTTTTGTGAGCTGGAATTTAATTTTCCTATTTTCGTTTCTGTTTCAATTTTGGCTGTAAAAATTGTAATGTATTTTGGGTCATTTTGGAAGTCTGAGAGCCCACCCACTTTTAACTTGGGCCAAAATGGGGAACTCAAGCCCAGCCCTTCTTTTTTGTCCTTCATCAAATTGAGATGATTTATTTGCAGTATGTATTATGTTTTAATTATATTTTGTAGTTGGTTATGTAAGATTTTTATGCTGATTTATTGTTAATTTAAAAAAAGCTAAAAAATATATAATTTTCGTTTTCGTGTCCGAACGAGCCCGAGCTCGAACTTTTGGCGAGTTTTTATCGAACCAAACTAGAGCTCGAGCTCGAGCTCGCTAACTGTTCGCGAGCTATATATTTTACTTACTAGCCGAGCTCGAGCCTGGAAAACAAAGTTTGAATCGAGCTCGAGCCGAGCTCGAGCCCCAGAAATAAACATGCGAGCCGAGCTCGAGCTTAGATATGTTCGGCTCGGCTCGTTTACATCCCTACTTTTTGGGGGGTTTTTTTGTAACAATACTTAAAGGTGGTGATTTTTTTTGCAATTTTCAAAAGTGAGGATTAATTTGCAATGAGAGTAAAGTTTGTGGTTTTTTTGCGATTAACCCTAGATTTAAATACAACTTTTTGATGGCAACGATTTGCAAATGAGGTATATTTGCAATCACTCTTTTTTGCATTGAAAAATTAATATTCCCCCCTCCTCAACTCATCTTTACATTCTCTTTTTTCATTATTCTCCAACTTATTTTCATACTCCATAATACTACCTCCGTCCGTAAAGTATTCATTTACTTTTTACACGTAAATTAAGGAGTATTATTATTTTATATAAAGTAAATAATTATATTAGTAGTGAGTGATTGTTATATGTGGGGTCCTTTTACTAAAAAGGAAAAATAATTACTTTAAGAGTGAACGATGAAAATGGCAAAATGGACACCTTATCAGCGGATGAAGAGAGTAGAAAACAACAAAAAATCCAATTAGCTTTATAATAAAATCTAAATTCAAATTTATTATCAACAATTTACGCACATTACATACCTTAAAATTTATTTAGAGTAAATTAACAAAATCCCTTTGTGTTTGTTCAAATTACAAAATAAACTTAGTGGTTTAAAAAATTACTAATTACTCTCTTTAACTTATTTTTTTTATTTAAACATTAATAAAATACCCCTTTTCTAAAATAAATAGGGATGAAAATGACATCAAGACCCATGTATTTAATATTGTATTTTAAAATTTTACTATTTTTTTAAATGTAGAAAATTAGGATTCAAGGGATTTTTTTTATTTTTTTAATATTATAATGACATCAATACCCATAAATTTAACATTATATTTTAAATTCATTATTTTATTTATTATCATTATTTTTTTAATTTCAATACCCAGGGATTAGGAGAATTTATTTATTTAACATGGAAAAAAATTAAAAAAAAATCTCTCTAATCCCTCTTATCTACATTTAAAAAAAAAAGTATTGAACTAAAAAATAAAATATTAAATATATGAGTATTAATGTCATTTTCTTCCCTCTTTATTTTAAAAATTGGGTATTTTCATCAATATTCAAATCAATTACAAGTCAAAAAAATAATTAATAATTTTTCAAATAAAGAAATTTATTTAATAGTTTAGACAACCCAAAATATCAAACTTAATGTAAGCTTAGTTTTTTTATAATCTCACATCATTTATATCTCTCTTTCCCACAACATGGAAATAGAGCAAGGCCATACAGTTGCGAATGTCACCCTCCCATGTCTTCGATCGTTGGAGTTGTCCACTTGTGAGATCAAAATAGTTCCCTGAGTTGTTATCAAACTTATCCAGCTTGAATTGGTGGGATCTCTCCATGAACTATCTCACTCATCCATAGGCTCGTGCATTTGGATCTTCACTCTAACTAGCTCACTCAAAGCTACAATTCCATTTTTTATCTGTAATCTTACTGACCTTATCATTCTCAATCTGTCTACCAACAAATTCAGAGGAATCATTCCTTAATGCAATGGAACCTCCTTCCACAATCTGGAGGTACTTGACTTGTGGAACCAAACTGGCCGACTCGATTAGCCCGCAAGCCAGCCTGAGATATATTTTGGTTCCATCCGCACAAAAGGTATTCATTTGCTTTTTTGGATTAAGGAATATTATTATTTAATATGTAGTGAGTGAGACTCTTGTGCCTTCGAGAACACCATGTCCCTTTGCAATTTAAACTCCTTGCAATAGGTTTAAATAGAATATGGAAGGGGATGGTTGTGTTCTCATGGGGACACGGTGTGTCCCCGGGATGCAGGAGCTTTTGCCACACGTAGTGGGTAGTCGTATTAGTGAGATGTGTGGGACCCATATATTTAATGTATTAATGATGTATGTGGGTCCCATGTGTTTAAAAAGATAAATGTATACTTTAGTGTGAACGCCCAAAATAACAAAATGTATACCTTTTATGGCGGACGGAGAGAGTATTATTTAGCTATGCTGAGCTAGGAAGAATCCAGCGAGAGCTAGAGAAACGCAAATGAGTTGAAGTTTGTTTAAATATACCGAGTGTAAAATGAAAGATATGGATCTACCGGATGTTATTATACTAGGGTTGATCTATGTAAAATGAAAGATCCAGATCTACCGGATGTTATTATACTAGGGATCTACGGTACAAAAGTGTATAGTGTACAATAGATCCATATTTAAAAATGGGTCATATATATTATACTAAATGGGTCACTTCTTCATTGCAACATTAGGCCGTTCTTTCTCCTCTCTAACCGTGATCTCCGCCTCTCTCACTCTACCTCCGCTACCACCGTCCGCCTCCTCTTCTACCTCCACCGCCACCGTCGCTTCGCCTCCTCTCATCTCCATATCTTCACTGATCTATCACCGTACAGCCTTCCCTCAGATCTCAACCTGCTAACGTCTCACTTCCCTTCAGATCTCATCCCAGTGCCCTACCTCAGTAGTTCTTTGCTCTGCCTGTACATGTGGTTGCGTGTTTGGTGGAGATCTACTCCATCTCCGTACCACCTCCCTCCCCCTCAGATCTCATTCCATTGTCCCACTTCTGTTCGGCGGTAGGTGCAGGTGTGGTAAAGATTTGGTGAGAATCGTAGTAGCTGATTTTTTTTTAATTTGGGCGTGGTGGTTCACGCAGTGGAGGAGAAGTGTAGCAGCTGATTTTTTTTATTACGTGAGCGTAGATTTATATTATATAAGTTTTAATTAACTAATGTATATTCCTTTCTTCATAAATAAATGTATTCTTTAGATTAAATGTAAAATTAAAAAAATAATTAAGTATTTCAATATAAAATATTGATCAAACTATCAATATTCATAAAAAAAAACATATACTAGTTTTTATTAGCTTTAATCTAATTTTTATACTAAATGTAAAATTAAAAAGTAAATAAATGTATATTAATTAAAAAAGTATTTTTTATATTATTGTACTATTTTTATTTTATTAATGTATATGTTCGCATTTAAAAATGTATTAAAATAAAATATTTTTTATACAAAGTGTAAAATTAATGAATAATATAAAGAAAAAATTATACACTTATTAAGAAAGGTTTGTAAGCTATGGAATTATAATTTATACGTTTTCATGTTAAAAATGTTTCAGTATTTTTTTCAATTTACTAATTAATTGTTGGATTTAATTATTATTTTACAAATAAAATCTTTATCATGTTAGTTTTTAAATACACATTTAAATATTTAAATAAATTATATTTAATCGACTAATGTACATGTAATTTCTTTAATGTATTAGATTTTATAAAAAAATGTATAATATTTTATACTAACATGAATAAATATATTGATGAAAATATTGATAAATATAATATCAATATAATAATTTTGAAAAAATAATACATTTATAGAAAAAAAACAAATACATTATTAAATGACAACTACTCCATCTTTGATTATAAAAATGCATATTAAAAATTAATTAAATTTAATACAACTTTTTTTATATTAATAATACATTAATACAGTTAAACGTAATACATTGATATTATAAAATGTATATATTGACAAATTAAAACAGAAACTTCACAAAATCTCCAATAATGACAAAACATCTCACGTAGTCTCATCCCCAGCCACCAGCACGCATTCACCAACACCAACACCAACAGATACACAATCTCCACAAACCTTCTACAGTCCTGATATTAAAAATCAATTAAATTTAATACATTTTTTTATATAATGTTAATAATACATTTAAGAATTAAACGTAGTACATTTATATTTCATTTCCTGATGTTAGCAATGTACAGTGGGCAAATAGGATTATTTTCTTCTAGAGATCTTTTACTTTTTTTCCTCATGTGGGAGTTAGAATTAATTCCCGTTTATTTACTTGTATCCATGTGGGGAGGAAAAAAGCGTCTATACTCACTACAAAATTTATTTTGTACACAGCGGGGGGTTCTATTTTTCTTTTAATGGGAGCTCTGGGTATCGGTTTATATGGTTCTGCTGAACCAACATTAAATTTGGAAATATTAGCCAACACAAACCTTCTACAGTCCTGATATTAAAAATCAATTAAATTTAATACATTTTTTTATATAATGTTAATAATACATTTAAGAATTAAACGTAGTACATTTATATGATAAAATGTATACACTAAACAGAAACATCACAAAATCTTTCCAACAACAGAAAACTATCTCATCGCAATCTCCACCAACCTGCACTCATCAACATAAACTTCCAACACACTTCCAATATTCACTGTTAGATCTTAATATTGCAAATTTGTTGAGATTTAAATCTCGTCCACTCACTCCAAATATACGTCCAAATCTACAATTTAGAGATTTAATCCAAATCAACACTTCCAAATCTCTAACTCAAAAATTTATTCCAAATCTCGAACACAATAACAGCACTTGAAGATGATTTTGTAAAGATGATTTGTGTGCGAGGTGCGAAGGTGGAGACGGTGCACGGTGGAGTGAAGGTGGAGGCGGTGTGCGGTGGAGAGGTGGAGGCGGTGCGTTGGTGTGCGCAGAATGAAATCGACAAGTTAGAGAGAAAAACCCATTAAAACTAATTTAAGTATAAATATCCAGGTCAACGGGTCAAAATTGACTCGATTGTACCTTAATAATTGAGTACAATAGACTTTGTCATTATACTAACAATAAAGTCAAGTGAGATATACAGGATATCAACTCAATTGGAAACTATCATTTAGAAATCATACAACAATAGAGTCCAAGTGAAGTATACTTTAGGTGTACTGGTGCACCAGAATTACCCTTAAATTTAACTTATAAACCATATGCACCAGAATTACCCACAGGTATGCAAAAGTTTAATTTAAGAGTCCAATGCACTTAGTGCACTAAACGTTATTAACCATTAGATTAAATCTTAATTTAAATTTAACTACTAAATAAAATGAAATAATTAATTTTTTTTTAAAAATTAACTACCCACTTCACCTTATTTTCAGCTCTGCAACTTAAATGTGAACAGAATGATATCTACCGAAAATTATTAAGCACCAATACAATGAAAATGATCATTAAATGTTTGGTAAAAAATTATAAGAAAATAAAAATATTTAAGAAATTTCAATTTCTATACCTCCAATTAACATGAGAAATAAACTTGCGTGCACCGTGTCCAATTATTTATTTATTTATTTATTTTTTAAGATGACAAAAGAAGTGGGTTAAAATTGTGGGATAGTGAGAGTATTATATGACATAATGATTGGTGTTGAGAGATACTTTCCTTTCAATTGTTTGAGTCATATAGTGAGAAACGCGCCCACACCCTTTATTGAATATGGTAGTCTCTCCTCACTTTAATAATACAAAAGTTTCATTTCACATTCATCTTTTTAAGAGGAACAACACTTTTGTGAGATCTTGATAAGATCATTTTAATTTTTTAGGCTTATTGTTACAGGAAGTTAATTTCAATCTAGATTTTAAAATTCATCACCACACACACACATATAAATCCACTTTTTATAGATTCTCACTTCTCTCGTCTCTTTTTTACATAATTAAATTAATACTATTTTTAAAACATGCCTTACAGATAACTCAAAATTACTTTTTAATTAATTTTCATATCCCAAAAAAATTCAAAACAAACATCACCTCACAGATTTCAAAGATAATTTGTTTTTTTCAAAAATAAAAATCTTATTATGTTATAATTGACGGCAACCTCGTTTAAACATACTTTCCAAATAATTGCGTTATGAATTTGGTGGAACGTATAATAGTCCCAACCTTCCTTTACAAATTGAAACTTTCTGCTCGAAAGTGAGGGCACCACAAACTTGTGCTAACTGTTTGGAAATAATAAACTTCATCATTTTTTCTTTTTTATCTTTAAGCAAAAGTAGCCTTCGATGTTGAGGACCATTTTCATGAATAATTAAAAAGTTAGGACTAGAATTGTTCAGTGGTGTGAGCACAGGAGTCAACTCAGTAAATACTTATGCCAATGATACAATTATTGAGATTGAATTACTACAAAAAAAAGTATAATATAAATGGCTCTACATGAGCTAGGCTTTCTAAACTTCTCAAACCCAAAATTAAAAAAGAAAAAAAAAATCTCAACTTGTCCAAAAGATAGCTAGATAAAAGAAGAGATTAAGTGGTATTGTTTATGGGTGCATATTATCATGAGTTTGGTGCACTACCATGCTGGGTTTTCTCTGCATTTGGTTGGTAATAATAGCATCAATAATCATAATTTGTGCCATAAACAGGAGGGCCTTTGGCTGCTTCAGCTGAACATTATGAATCAAAATTTTTATTCTAGATTGTGAAGTATAGATAAGCTTAAATAATACTCCGTAGAATATTTTGCTAATAGTCTTTAATTTTCATTAAAGATGTCAATTAAAAGAGTTTTGAGTAATTGGTGAGTAGAATTTGAGTACAGGAGTCAAGTCATATAACGAGCTTGAGTTTTTTTATAATATTATTGCAATTGCAATTGAATATTGTGGTTGAGGATACAATAATTCAATTCAATTATAATGAAAATGATGTTTGAAAAAAAAAAGGCAAATACTTGTATGAGACCTTCTCACGTAAGACGGATAAAATGTGATAACTCAGATAATGAAAAGTGATATTCAAGTAATGAAAATTAGTGATAATGCTATTTAATGAACAATTTATAGTATAAATGAAAAGTGATCATTGCATTTTATAGCAAAAATGATAATATTTTATATCGAGAGCGATAACTAATTTAAAAAGTGTAACATGATATCACGTGAAACGATCTCATGCAAGACCTACCCAATAAAATTATGAAATAATATAAATATATGTAAGAAAATTATGAAATAATATAAATATATGTAAGAAACTTTAATTCCTATATATACCTCAAATCATTTAAGAGAAAAAATCTTACGCGCTGTTTCATGAAATCATGAGATAGATACTATTTTTGTTTGCTAAATTATTATATTTCTTTAAAATATAATAATTCTTCATATCTCAAATTTATGTCCATTTTATTGAAAATTAAAAAAAGTGTATAAATTAATGGGACGGAGATCTAGTTACACTTAGATCTTTTTTTTTTTTTTAACTTTAAAAATGTCACTTTAATTCATCTTGCATGAGTCGTTGTATGGCCGTTCTCAAACAAAAGTTGGTGTTAAGAGATAGTTTCCATTCAATTAATTGGCGACCGCCTCAATAAAATATATATATATATATATATATATATATATATATATATATAAAATTCAATCTTGAATCCAAATCCGCTGTTTCATTTGATATTCCATCTTCCTTTACAAATCTAACTTTTTGTTTGGAAAGTGATGTAACTACAAACTTGTCCAAACTGTTTGAAAATAACAAATTCCATCTTCTTTTTAATCTTTAAACAGAAGTAGCATTTCATGAGGTCGAAAAAGTTTGAGGAGAAATTGGTCAGTTGGTGTGAGCACAGGAGTCAACTCAAATAGACTAGACTAGGTCAATGATACAATTATTGAGATTGAATTTTATAACTGAGGATATATTTGTTCTAAAATGACTAAGCTTTCTAAACATCTCAAACCAAACAAAAAATCTCAACTTAATTGTCAAAAAAAAAAAAAAAAGATAGAAGAAGAGATGAGGTGGTATTGTTTATGGTTGCATATCATCATCTGCTGGGTGCAATACAATGCTGGTTTTTGTCAACATTTGGTTGGTAATAATAGCGTCCAAACTCATCGTTTGTGCCATAAAGAGGAGAGCCTTTGGCTGCTTCAGCTGAAGCAATCACTGCTTCCCCCTCCACAGCAGCTGGACTTGCATTTTATGTGTGATGGCCCAAGCAACTACTCCAAGCTGATGTCTTGGAACCAGAGACGGCGCGATTGCTGCTCGTGGGACGGGGTTACTTGCGACCACTCCACCGGTCATGTCGTGGGCCTAGACCTCTCCTGCAGTGCTCTTTCAGGATACATAGAGTCTAACAGCACCCTCTTCTGTCTCTCTCATCTCCGCAGCCTTAATCTTGCCTACAATGATCTGGAAGCTGAATCATTCAAATTTGGGGAGCTCACCAGCCTGACGTACCTCAACCTTTCCGCTTTGGAATTTTCCGGAGATATCCCTGTCGAGTTTTACCACCTCTCCAATTTAACTTCGCTTGACATCAGTGGGGTTGGTGTAGAGGGGATGCGTTATTCGAGCTCGACGATTAAGCTTGATATCAAAACGTTGTTGGGAAACATGAGCGAGCTGAGGGTGGTTTTGCTTAGAGGGGTGAATATCTCATCTGAACTGCCCATCAATATCTCTTCTTCTTCCCTAACACGTTTGGATCTTGAAATGACTGGACTAGGAGGAGATCTTCCGGCTAGCGTTTTCGAGATACCTGCTTTGCAAATCCTCAACTTGAGATACAACGAAGACCTCACAGGTTACTTGCCAAGCTTTAACAGGAGCAGTGTTGGTCTTATGGAGGAATTGCATCTCAGTTTTACAAGTATCTCAGGGAGGCTGCCGGATTCTGTAGGTTTGATGACCAACTTAAAATCAATGGATCTCTCAGACTGCGAATTCTCAGGCCCCATTCCAGACTCAATTGGAAACCTCACGCAGATTACGGAGATCCAACTGTCAGGAAATGAGTTGAGCGGGGAAGTACCATCTACAATAAGTAACCTCCGCCAACTCACATGTTTGGATCTCTCATATAATCATCTACAAGGCCAGCTTCCGGATGCTTTCTCACATCTTCAAAAGCTGACAAATGTGGATTTGTCAGAAAATGGGTTCACAGGCGTAATTCCATCCTCCCTCACCAACATCTCACAACTACAATACCTGTGCCTTGCATCAAACAAGTTGAGGGGCCAAATTCCTTGGTCTCTCTCCAACATGTCAAACCTTCTATATCTGGACCTTTCATCGAATAACTTGACAGGACCTCTTACCTTGGAAGCAGGAGCAGGACTTCAAAACTTAACAAATATCAATTTATCAGATAACTCAATCCGAGGTACCGTGCCATCATGGCTTCTCACCCTTCCTTCATTACAGTTGCTAGATCTCTCCTCTAACAGGATCTCTGGAGAAATAGACAAGTTCAACTCCCAGAATTTAACCCAACTTGATTTGAGTAATAATCAACTCAGTATCCAGCTTGACTCTTTCCATAACCTCACTTTGCTTAAATCTCTCTTTCTTTCCCATAACACCATCACAAAGCACGGAGTTGTAAATCTTACTCTCCCCAGTCTATATAGATTAGAATTATCCAATTGTGAGATCAAAGAGTTTCCAAATCTATCAACAAACTTATCCAGCCTGGGATGGTTGGACCTCTCCAACAACAAATTTCAAGGTCCAATACCCAGCTGGTTCACTTCCTCCCCATGGGCACATGATTTGGTATTCTTAAATATCTCCATGAACTATCTTACTGATGCAACTAACCTACCCTGGCACCAACTCCAGAGTCTCAGGTATCTAGATCTTCACTCTAACTCACTCCAGGATACAATTCCATCATCTATTTGTAACATGACAGATCTCAGTATTCTCAATTTGTCTAACAACAAATTCAGAGGGACCATTCCTGAATGCGTTGGAACCTTCCTTGAAAATCTTTCGGTGCTTGACTTGAAGGAGAATGAGCTTCAAGGAAAAATCCCAGCATCTTTTATAGGAGGTGAGTTTAGCCAATTGGTTAGTCTTGGTTTGAATAACAATCACTTGGAGGGACCATTGCCTCCATCTTTGGTCAATTGCACTCATCTGGAAGTTCTTGATGTGGGGAACAACATGATACGAGACACCTTCCCTTTGTGGCTGGGAAATCTTACCTCGTTGAAGGTTCTAATCTTGAAATCTAACAACTTCCACGGCCCCCTTGTCTCTAACAATTCGTTAAGTGATCTGCAAGTCATTGACTTATCCGACAACAATTTCACTGGCATTTTACCAGATGATTTCTTTGCAAGACTTGAAGCAATGAAAAGGCAAGGTGAAGATGCAACATCTCTGTCATATCTAGGTAGCGGAGGATATTATTTTTCCATGACAGTAACAGTAAAGGGAGTTGAGGTGTTTACCAAAGTGTTGCGCATTTTCACCACCATTGATTTATCAAGGAATAACTTCCATGTCCACATTCCAGAAGCAATCACAGATCTGAGTTTTCTCCGCCTGTTGAATCTATCTCACAACAACATCAATGGCACCATACCTGGAGCATTGGGGCGTATGACAAAACTTGAGCACTTGGACCTTTCCAGCAACCAGCTCACAGGAGGGATTCCCCCGACGTTGACGAGCCTCACCTTTCTAGCAGTCTTGAATCTTTCACAAAATCATTTGGTGGGACAAATTCCAATGGGCAACCAGTTTGAAACATTCTCAAACGACTCCTACATTGGCAACTCAGGACTATGTGGTTTTCCGCTCACGAAAAGATGTGGGGATGGGAAAGAAACTCCAGCAGCAGTAGGACTGTATGATGATGAAGAAGAAGATTCTGGAATCATGGGAGGGTTCACTTGGAAGGCAGTAGTGATGGGGTATGGTTGTGGCATAGTGTTGGGGTTTGTATTGGGATATGTGATGGTCTCCATTGGAAAGCCTGAATGTGTGGCAAGATTTGTGTATGTAGAAGCAGCAATCATTCTAAAAAGGCGGAAGAAGAAGAGAACTCGCATGATACTGCATGGTGGAAGGTGATCAGGTACTTGCATTTGCATTTTGGTTTGAATAATTCTCATCTTTTGTAACTATATATATCTTTGTGTGCAAACCATTTCAAATACTCTGTTTTTGCTTATTGTTGTTTACTTTTTTTTTATTGTTTTTTTAATTAGATAAGTGTATTAGGTAGAGTTTTGAACACACTTTATGTTCTTATCATTGTATGCAGTAAATTTTTTTTTTTTTTGCTTAATTTGTTAAGATTCGTGATCATTCCACCTGTTAGAACAACTAGGTTACTTCATTTGTCCCTTATTTCGTCAACAGATGCGCAGTCCCACCGTTTTGGCCATAACTTCTTCATTCAAACTCCGATTAAGGTGATTCTTGCGGCCACGCGTTCCTCTCTTCCGTGGTTTCCAACCATGTCTCACAAGACCAGTTTCGAATTTCATACGAACACAGAAAAATTATGGAAAGTGGACGTTTGTTTGCTTGCAAGTAGCACAAGTTCACCCTTCATTCCAACTTTGCATTTTTTCCTTTTTTCTTATCAAAACACAACAAAATACCTTAGTAGCACCATAATCATGCAAAATATGTAAAGCACGTAATCCCACACAAATATATGGTCTTATTCTAATAAAAACAGTGTATTGTGAGACTGAAAAGACGTAAATTTCCACTCTCATCAACCCCCCAAATTACCATGTTGTTCGCCCCCCAACAACGAATTCAAAACAAAAGAGAAATGAGAGTTGAAATGCTAATATAAGGGATCACATATATCCAAACCAAGATAATATAGTCAAATGCCAAAATTACTGTTCAATTAAAACATGCACATCAAATTAGTTACTTCCCATTTCAGAATGCTTATCATCCATTCTCACAGATAGTATTTAATATACTCATCGCTCAAGTGTGAGCTATACACTCTCATGGCTGAAATATATGCACTCAAATCAATTCACATGCATTCGTTACCTTAAGCTTGACAATTATTTAGACTCTCCACTAACTTGAAAGACTTAACGATGGGATCACAAAGGACTTGCTTAAGGTTGTAACGTTGGCTCTTTGGACAAGGGTAGGTACATATAGGATAAGTGACTTAATCACTAGTAGAGAATCAAAAGCAGAGATATATCTTCAACACATATACTCGACTAATCAATCTCCTTCTCTTTTTCCTCTTTCCATTTCCTTTCATTATTTCAGTCCTCCCTTTACTTTCAGGCTCAACATTTTCTTTTCTTTTTTTCTCTCTCTTCTTTTCAAATAGGGTACCAGTTTCAAGCACTACCCTATTGGGGTACCAGTTTCAGACACTGCCACCTTTTCAAGTTTTTAACCATCCTTCATCTTATACCACTTCCACCAACATTTATCTTCCCAATTTTCTTTACACAACACCAACCTTACTCATTTAATTCTCTACTAGGATAGGTATTTAAAAGCTTTTAAAGGATTAAATTGGCTATCTTTATAGGCTTCCAATGAATAAGATTTTAAAGGCTCAAACGGGAAACTATGGATTATATGACAAGGTAGGATAAATATTTGGCTAGTGATTCAAATACGAACAAAATGGCCTAAGATCATTTTCCATCATCTAATCAATCATCTAGCCTCAAGTAGATTAAGAGTCAAATTCTGGAATACATGCATGTAAACGATGCTTTCAAGAAAGAAATCAATCATGTGTAATTCTCATGATTCATTGAAGCTCAAATCAGTTTGATAGATTCTTAAACGGCTCCTACATTGGCAACTCAGGACTATGTGGTTTTCCGCTCACGAAAAGATGTGGGGATGGGAAAGAACCTCCAGCAGCAGGAGGACTGTATGATGAAGAAGAAGAAGATTCTGGAATCATGGCAGGATTCACTTGGAAGGCAGTGGTGATGGGGTATGGTTGTGGCATAGTGTTGGGGTTTGTATTGGGATATGTGATGGTCTCCATTGGAAAGCCTGAATGGTTGGCAAGATTTGTGTGTTTAGAAGCTGCAATCATTCTGAAAAGGCGCAAGAATAAGAGAGCTCGCATGATACTGCAAGGTGGAAGGTGATTGAATTTGCATTTAGTTTGAGATATAAAAATTTACCCTTTTTGTGAGTACGTTTTTATAGTCTGTGCAAGTAGTAGTTGGAAGAGTTTGTAACTTTGTTTGTGTTTACCGATCCTTGTCTCCAGATAGTTTGTATGCTTTTTACTTGCTGATTAAGTTAATGTTCGATTGGTGTTTGTTAATTGAAACTCTTCATAGTTTTAATGTATACGTGCTCGTCATTGTGTCGGATACCAAGTCTCTTGAATATTAAAATGGTCGATAGTGTGTCTAAATTTTTCGCACATATGAACTAGTATTAAATTTCTTTTCTATTCTGAGGTTGGCGATAAACAAACACACAACAACATATCCATTTAGAAATGAAGCCTCATGCAACACAATTATTCAGTAAGAATTGCAGCCACAAGTAGAAGGTGAACAGACGAGTTAGAAATTAAATGGGGTTAGACTTTTCTTCTTAGGCACTTAAGGCAACAATTGCTTTTTACTTCCTCAATAAATGGTCAATTGGTGTTTGTTAATATAAGTACACTTTTTTTCCACAAAAAATTATCAAAGCGCTTTAATTGTTGGTGTTGTTTGTTCTTAACTTAATATATAGGAGAATTGTTTGATCTCAAAAAAAAAAAAAAAAAAAAAACTTAGAATAGGAGAATTAGGGTAGCATCTTGGGAAAATATTAATTTTTATTTCGTTATAAATTTTTGTTGAATTCAATTTTACTTCTTTCATTCATTGTTTAATTTTTAAAATTTTAATAAAAATTCTAATATTCTGCAAGTCTGGAAAAAAAAAACCTTGAAAAAAGACTAAACTTAATTGATAAAATATAAAAGTATAGGATTAAAATTGAATTTAAAATTAAAAACAAAATGTATACTCCCCCGTCCCATGAAAGTCTGCACCCTCCTTTTCGGCACGTAAATTAAGAAAGTGATAACTTTTAGGATATTATGTTATTTTTTGATAATAAATAAATGATGAAGTATATTAGGTGTGTTAGGTAGGGGTGCTTTTTATAGTGTCCAATCTAACACCTTTATGATGGAAATTGATGTTGTATATTAGCACAAGTGTCTTATATTCAATATATGTGAGAAAAAGATGCATTTGAGGTGTTTTATTGTGTTTAGGTGGAAAAGGGATTAAAAGTGCAAAGTTGGAGAAAAGGTGCAATTTGTCCAAGAATGCTGAAAAACGCATGTTCAACTTGTGTAATTTTTCTGTATTTTTGTGGAGATCTGAATTGGAAGTGTGATAAATGGTTGGAAAGCCACAAAAGAGAGGGTCCAATCGGATTCCAAAGAAGAAAGTTATGATCGAAATGGTGACGTCGCGCAAGCTGTTTCTACTCAGCACGACTGTTCCACTTTTCATGACTTGTTACATCTTCAAATATTGTATTTTTGGTGAGATCTTTATTCAGAGAAAGCCAAGGAAAAGAGGATCGTGTGAGCATAAGAATCACTAAAATCGGAGATGGGACGAGGAAGTTATGCTTAAAATCGTGAAGTCGCGCAACTGCCAGCGAGAATTTCCGAAAATTACCTAATTTATCTCCTTATCACATAATCCTCCATGATTCATCTATATATATTTCTTTCCTTATTTAATTCTCTTCTCACATCTATATATATTTCACATCATTATTCATAAATTATGGGAGAATAGAAGAGAGATTGAATTGGAGAGAGGCCACAACAATTCTACACCCCACAAGGGGGGGATCACCCCCCAACCATCATCCACATCCTTTCCTCCATCCATCCATCACTTTGAATATTCGTTTGTGGAATCAAGAGAAGAACCAAGAGGAGAATTCAAGACGGAGAAGGACGCGATGACGCCCACATCTAGGTTTTATTCGTTTCCTAATTTATCTTGTATTTTTGGACATTCGGGTAAGATCTATCCAACACCCATGATTGTTCTTCGTAATATCATGGGCTAGAGCCTTTTTGGTAGAATGATGAGAGTGTAGATTCGCATGTTTTGGGCCTTGATTTGCGTAGAAATAGAGTACTATTTGGTCTTTTATCGAGACGAATCAGTACATTTATAATAAAGGCATGAATCAGAAGGGTACAAGGGCAATTTGAGCATATTAGTATAGAAAAACAGGTGAAAAAGGCTCCGAATTGGAAGACATGATTTTGGAGGCTAAATCAAGGTGTTGTTCGACCAAGCTGACTTGTTCGACCTTCAACATGTGGTCGAATGAGAGGTGACAAGTCGAGCAGATTGCTAGAGTCCGTCCAGTGAGCCAGTTCGACTTGGAGGATCTGCTAGACCAACATTATCTTGGTCGAACAGATGGGAGGAAGTCGAGCAAAGTGGGGAAAACATGTAGAGAGCTCGTTCGACTTGAAGGAGTTACTCGACCAAGATCAATCTGGTTGAACAAGAGCATTTTGGTCGAGCAAATTGCCAAAGTTGTCTAGAATGTTTGTTCAACTAGGGGCTTCTTGTTAGACTTGGATGCTGAGGTCGAACGTCGTGTCGTTGAATGCTATTTATGGTAATTCCGGATGTCTTTCACCAAATTTGACGTGTGCTTCAAGTAAAGGCCCATCCTAAGCCCATAAGGAGATCCTATGTGTATAAAAGAAGGGCTTTCACAGGAGAAAAAAGAGAACGACACACAACACAAGACAACACATCTTCCTTCATCCACCAAACCCTACCACCATCCGATGGGGTTGAGAGAGAGATTTGTCTGGCGAGTCAAGTAAGATCATACCAACTAGCCATGATTGTTCTTAGATCAATCATGGGCTAGAAACACCTTGGTAGTTCTAGGGTTATGAAAGTTTTATGAGTTAAATCGAATTTCCATGTGTAAACTCCGTACAACACTACTTGTGGTTTATTTTATATAAGATTGTACTTTTTCAATTCATACTCACAGTTGTTTTGTGCATCATTAACTGTTATGTAGAGTCTGAATACATCTCTTGGTTATTGATTGAGTGCGTTCACCGCTGAGTAGAATCACATGTTATAATTCTAAGTGAAGGGATTTCAAAGTCTTATTAGAACTATCTTATATAGATACTTGTTAATTGAATCGTATTCGGATTAATAAGTAGGATAAAGAGTATTACTTTATAGTACCTAAAAAGGGAGATCAAATCGGGTTAGAGTACTTAGTACACGGGAAATAATTGATTATGATAGTACCTAGAAAGGAGGTAAAGTATACGTCTTGCTCCAAGGATATTCACACGTGTCAGACGCTTTCTTACTTGTGTCTATAGAGTATGCTTGCATGGTTTAGTGATGCATCCATAAACCACAAGGAAGAGTCGGACATCAATGCATGGAAATGAGATTAACGAATGAAAATGGATTACATGAAGAACTACTCTATTACTTATTTGATCACAACCGAATTTTTCTCTTACTTGTTTACTTATCTTGCTAATTTTATTATATGCTATTTAGTTTCCTAATAAAACCAACTCAAATTTACCAACATAATCTTAGTTAATTAGAATATAATTAAATTGATACTAATCCGTCCCTTAGATTCGATATACACTTGGTCACCTTTCGAAACTATAATTGATATCCTTATACTTGAGGATTAATTTTGTGTGTTGAGAAAACGCTCATCAAGTTTCTGGCGCCGTTGCCAGGGACGGCATTAAATATCTTTTGATTATATCTAGTTTAATTGAGATTATTATTCTTGTTTTCGATTTTAATACTTATTCTTCTTAGGTGTATGCTCACAAGATCAAAGAAAGATGAATTAGAACCATATAATCCAGAGATCAGAGTATTGTCAAGGAAGAAAAAGAAGAAGAAGAGTAAGAAAAAGAACGTAGATCCAACTGAAGCTCTTAACTTTGGAGTTGAAGTTGACGTGCTAAATTCACAAACGATTAAAGCTTCAACCGAAGATAATTTGGAAGTAGAAACATTCAACATAGCAACAAATCCTGATGCACTTGCCATCCGTGAAGTCTTAAGAACAACAGAGGGGGCAATACTGGGTTATTAGGAGCGAGAGGGACCGGAGCCAATTTCGATTTACACCCTGCTCTTATAACCATGATTGAGAGGAGTCCCTTCTCTAGGGAAACCAAAAATCCTCAACAACATCTTAATAAGTTCATTGGGTATGCAAGTACACAAAAAGATGCAGAAGCTCATGAGGATGCGAGGAAAATCATACTGTTTAAGTTCTCGTTGAATGAAAAGGCGAGAGATTGGTATGATAATCTTGAAGCTGCTGAATGTGATACATGGGAGAAGTTGAAAGTAAAATTCTTGGAGCGATACATGCCACCTTCTAAGGTGTTCAAGATGAAGCAAGAAATCAATCAATTTTCTATCCATGGGAATGAGAAGTTTTATGATGTTTGGGACATTTCAAGGACATGCTTCGTAAGTGTCCTCAACATGGGCTATCGAAGGCCCAATATATCAGTATATTCTACAATGGGTTGGATTGTGATTCTTGAGTTTTACTTGATGCTTCTTCTAATGGAGCATTGCTTACGAAGTCACCCATTGAGGCCGAGAAACTTTTTGACGATATTTCGATGAACTCAAGGGATTGGTCGACTGATAGAGTTCAAGGAACTTATGTCCTTGGAAAAGCAGCACAGGTGGAGCACACGATGGTGAAGTCGAGGAGAGATGACTAGATCATCTCTAGCTTGACTAACATTAGCAAGCTACTAGAGTCTCAACAAAAACAAATCACTGATTTATCCCAGAGAGTACCAATAGTGCAGCAGGATGGTGGCTATGAAGGAGCAAGCCAAGAGGAGATCGAGGAGGTAAACTACGCCATAGGTCAAAGTATTCAAGGAACTAGGTACCCGAATCAGGGAAACTGGAACTACCAAGGGAACTACAACAATCGTGGTCCCCCGGGTGGTTATTAACAACCTAGGAGGCCAGAGTTTTCATGGAGCAATCCGAACAATGCGATGCAACTTCCTGTTGGTGTTGATTCGGGAGCTAAAGTGGAAGAAGGGAAGCCAAGTTTTGATGATACGGTGAACCGGTACATGGCTAGGAATGATGCGAGAGTATACCATCTCGAGGCAAAGTTAGAGAAAAAGATTGATGATAATCATAAGGACTTGTATACCCAAGTGAAAGACCTCATGTTGTTGATGGGGGAAATGGCTGGGAATGTCAACAAATTGACTCAAACTATTTAGAAGGGGAAGTTTCCATCTCAAATTATTGAGAATCCAAAGTCTTGCCATGCAATCACATTGAGGTCGGGAATGCAATATGAGGGTATGATGTTTCTTGCAAGTCAAGCCGAAGGAGACAAAGAAGTTGCTCGACCAAACGAGAACTGCTCGACCAGACTACCTAGTCGAGCAGAGGTCGAACAACCTCAAGAGAAGTAAAATTACAATACTCTATTTTCTGATCAACCGTTTGACCAATACCAAGCTGTTCGACCTGACTATCTTGGTCGAACGTAGGTCGAACAGAAGCACTACGATGGGAGTTCGCGAACTGGGAACTTGTTCGATCAGAATTAATCTATTTGACCAAACCATATTGGTCGAACGATGGTCGAGCAATATGTTCCCGATGAGAAGATGCGATCAGACGAGCTGCTCGACCAAAACTAAATGGTTCGACCAACCTACCCTGGTCGAACTGAGGTCGAGCAGAGCAGTTCAAAGTCCGATTTGATACCGAATGCTACACCTATTGATCGGAACACTCCAAATATGTCTCAAGAGCAGAATACCGAGCTTACAGTGGTAGAAACAAAATGGGAGAGAGCCAAAAGGTTGAGAGCCGAGAAAGATAAAGCGAGAAGGTTAAACGTGATGAATGAGGGATTCCATAACAAAGATACCTCCGTCTTTCCTCTCAAGCTAATGAAGAAGGGATTAGAGGAAAAGTTCAAGAAGTTTTCAGAGATCATAAACAAAATAAGTTTGAACATTCCTTTCTCTGAAGCAATTCTGGAGATACCGTATTATGCCCGCTTTCTAAAGGATATTCTTTTGAAGAAGAGAAGCTTGAATGGAATCGAAATGGTGAGTCTGTCTAAAAATTGCAGCTCGATTATACAAAGGAAGCTGACAGCTAAGCTTAAGGATCCGAGAAGCTTCACTATATTATGTGAAATTGGAAAGGGGCCGGCACGTCGACCCTACTTGATCTAGGGGCAAGTATCAATTTGATGCCATTGTCCACTTTTAAAATGCTTGGTTTGGGGGAGTTAACTCCAACATCGGTGTCTCTACAGTTAGCGGATAGGTCTATGACATTTCCAAAAGGAGTTATCGAAGACGTTCTAGTCAAAGTTGAAAAGCTTGTCTTTTCTGTAGATTTTCTGGTGTTAGAGATGGAAAACGACAAGGATAATGCTCCTCTAATCTTAGGGAGACCATTCATTGCAACCGCTGGAGCTATGATAGATGTGCAAAAGGGTGAGCTACGGTTGAGGATGGATAAAGATGAAGTCCTGTTTAACTTGGATAAAGCAATGAAGATGCCGATGGAGATGCAATGCCACTACATTGATATGGTGGAGGAGATCGTTAATGAAGACATGTCTCTGATTCTTTTCAAAGATCCTCTAGAGACATGCTTGATGAAGTCTCTTACTTTTCCCACTACAGAACTAGATGAACTCTCCAATGAGGTATGTATCGAATTTTTTGAAAACTTGCTTGCTTTAGGTGATGATAGGTATGAATTGCAAAGAACAAAGGTTGAAGAGGTTAAGTGTACAAGGAAGTACTTGTCTTTGGACAGAGAAAGTGCACCTCAAGAAGAGAAGAAAGAGGAGTTGAAACCGCTACTGGATCACTTGAAGTATGCTTATCTTGATGACAATGGAAAATATTCAGTAATTGTCTCTTTTTCTCTTGATGATGACCAACTTGAGGAATTTTTAAATGTGCTTAGGAAGTATAAGTCTGTGATTGGTTGGTCTCTTGACGATTTGAAAGGTATTAGTCCTTCGTATTGCATGCATCGAATAAGGTTGTTAGATGAGGTCAAGAGTAGCATTCAGAATCAGTTGAGGGTGAATCTCACTATTCAAGAAGTGATTAGGAAGCAAATTCTAACATTGCTAGATGCAGGGATTATTTATTCTATTAGTGATAGTCCCCATGTGAGTCCATTGCATGTTGTTGCTAAAAAGGGGGACATGACTATAGTGGAAGCCGAAGATGGTGAGACATTAGCCACTAGGATTTCTACGGGATGACGTGTGTGTACGGACTACAGGAAGTTGAATGAGAATACATGCAAAGACCATTTTCCCTTCCTTTCATGGATCAAATGTTTGATCGTCTTGCGGGGTATGAGTATTATTGCTTCTTGGATGGATACTCGGGTTATAATCAAATCATGATTGCACTTGAGGATTAAGAGAAGACTACTGTCACTTGCCCGTATGGAACATTTGCCTTTAGAAAGATGCCTTTTGGATTGTGTAATGCGCCTGCGATATTTCAGCGTTGCATGATGACCATATTTGACGGGTTGATAGAAAAGATCATGGAGGTGTTTATGGATGACTTCTCTGTATTTGGTTCCTCTTTTGATATTTTTTTTATCTCACCTTGCCACTGTTTTGAAAAGTTGCCAAGAAATGAATCTTGTCTTGAATTAGGAAAAGTGTCACTTCAAGGTGAGAGATGGGGTTGTTCTTGGTCATCATATCTCGGCCAAAGGATTGCAAGTAGATAGAGCAAATGTGGTGGCGATCGAGAATCTTCCACCTCTACGAATGACAAAGGAGTGCGGTCTTTCCTTGGACATGCCAGTTTTTATAGAAGATTTATAAAGGACTTCTCGAAATACTCCAAGCCCTTATTGCGTTTACTTGAAAAGGATGTTCCTCTTGTTTTAGATGAAGAATGTTTAACAGTTTTTCAAATTTTGAAGGAGGCGCTTATTTCTCACCTATCTTGATCACACCGGATTGGACTCAGCCGTTTGTACTAATGTGTGATGCGAGTGATTTAACACTTGGAGTGGTGCTTGGACAGTTGAGGAATAAGAAGTTTTGTGCCATTTACTATGCAAGTAAGACTTTTGATGCAGCACAAAAGAACTACACGATGACTGAAATGGAGTTTCTTGCTGAGGTGTACGCATTCAATAAGTTTCGACAGTACTTGGTTGGCATGAAAACAATAGTGTACACGGATTACTCTATGATTCGATACTTGATGAAGAAGAAGGAGACGAAGCCAAGGATCATTAGATGGATTCTTCTTCTGTAGGAGTTTGATATGGAGATTCGAGATAAGAAAGGAACAAAAAACGTCTTCGCAGATCACCTATCAAGGTTGGAGACAAGGGAACATTGTGATGATTCGTTTGATTACATAGAAGAGATGTTTCTTGATGAGAAGATCATGGCAGTGCTTGTTGAAGGAGCTGAAAAAATATGTGTAGTAGCTACCCAAGGATGGACCCATGGTATGCGGATTATGTCAATTACATTGCCGCAGGAGAAATTTTGAAAGATCTCAACCGATACTAACTTGCAAAGTTCAAGCGAGATGTTGTGACCTTCATATGGTATGATCCGTTTGTCTACAAGATATATACGGATTCCATAGTCCGTAGGTGTGTGCCGGAGATGGAGATGGAGAGTGTTCTTGAGTTTTACCATGCACAACCTAACGGGGGGCACTTCGGGGCTCAAAAGATGGCAGCGAAGGTACTTCAGTTAGCTCTTTATTGGCCGACCTTGTTTAAAAATTGTGAGACCTATGTGGTGTCGTGTGATAGATGTCAAAAGATGGGGAACATAAGTCGACAAGATGAGATGCTACTTCAGCCGAGCATTGTTGTCGAGATCTTCGATGTATGGGGGATCGATTTCATGTGACCTTTCCCCCATCTAATGGATTTATCTACATCTTTTTAGTAGTGGATTATGTTTCTAAGTGGGTGGAAGTCATTCCCACTCGCGTGAATGATTCACGGACTGCTTTATCCTTCTTGAAGAAACATATCTTTGTCCGTTATGGAGTTTCTAGAGCATTAGTGAGTGATGGAGGTTCTCACATTGTCAACAAGCTTCTTGAAAAGGTGCTTAAGGATTATGGGGTGAAGCATAGGGTCACTATATCTTATCACCCTCAAGCGAATGGGCAAGCAGAAGTCTCCAACCGCCAAGTGAAGCAAATCTTGGAGAAGGCAGTCGGAACCAATAGGAAGAATTGGGCTATGAAGTTTAATGATATTTTGTGGGGTTTCGAACTGCTTACAAGACGGTGTTGGATATGTCACCGTATCAAATTGTCTATGAAAAGCCGTGCCACTTGTCTGTAGAAATTCAGCACAAAGCTTTTTGGGCATTGAGAAGTTTTAACTTGTCCTTAAAGGATCAAAGAGAGTTAAGGATAACTCATATCAATCAACTAGATGAGTTTAGGAATCGTGCTTATAAGAACTCAGAGATTTTTAAGGAGAGAATGAAGAAATGACATGATTCGAAGATCTCTTACAAAGAGTTCAAGCAAGGGAATGAGGTATTACTTTTTAACTCTCGCTTGAAGCTATTCGCAGGGAAATTAAATCGAAGTGGATGGGGCCGTTCATTATCCATAGAGTCTGCGGAGGGGGGAGTTTTGATCTAATGGACAAAGATGGAGATATTATTGCGGCAAATGAGCATTGGTTGAAGCATTACAAGTCGCCGGATGATGTTTGCATTGTCTTTGAGGATACCTTGTACTAGATTGGTACCGTCGTGACTCTCTGACGTTAAACATGAGCGTCTGTTGGGGGCTTTTTCCTCTTATTTTATTGCTTTAATTTCATTAGTGTGCGTAAGAAATTTTCTTATTTAACGTGCTTATAAGAAATTTTCTTATTTAATGTGCTTATCATTCGGAAATTACATCTCTTTACAAGCTTAGTTTCACCGATGGTTTCTACTAAGTTTGGAAGGTGTGATGTATACCTCATTATAGCACAGAGAATATGATCTTTTCTTTGTAATGTTTGCTAGGGGAGTTGGTTTTTTGTGGTATATTAAAACCTTTGCAGGTTTTGATGCCTCGATTTTTTTGCAATTTGCCTAGTGTTTAGTGAGAGGAGTTTTGTTTTTGGTGTGATTGTGTAGTTACACTTGATGATATATGGTTTCTCTAGCTTAATTTTTGGATATCTTGATATTTTATGTTGTCCTAAAGTTGAATTTTGCAGGAAGAAACGAGAAGGGTACGAAATTAAGGGAGATCATGAAGTTGTTCGACTTAGTACGAGTTGTTCGACCAGGCATTTTGGTCAAGCTACGGTCGAGCAAAGTGTGAAAATCTTCCAGATGAGCTGTTCGACTTAACCTTTCTAGCTCGACCACGAAGCTGAAGTCGAGCACTGGTCGAGCGAATGGCGAAAAACTTCCAGAGAGTTTGTCCGACCAATCAGTGGTTGCTCGACTAGGGGTGTGAGATAGAACAAAGTTCGAGCAAGACAGAGAAGAACAGGGGGCACAACGAGGTAAGTTACTCGATTTCCAGCACTTGTTTGACCAAGAACTTTAGGTCAAACAGAGGTCGAGCAAAATGCCCAAGTTGTCCAGAAAGGTTGTTCGACCCAAATCATATTGTTCGACTAAGGAATTTAAGTCGAACAATGGTCAAACGAAATGTCTAAATTGTCCAGAGAGTTTGCTCAACTTTGCACTAGTTGTTCGACCACGTCATGAAGGTCGAACGACGGTCGAACAAGTCCAGAAAAAATAGGGGCTGGACTACACGCGTTGCTCGACTTTCACGTGTTGTTCGACCAAGAAATTCAAGTCAAACGGAAGTCAAGCTAGGCGATTTTAAAAGCCAGATCTGGGTCATTTGACTTAGAGACGTTGTTCGACCAACCCTCACAAGTCGAGTTGTGGTCGAACGGAGGCTGGGAGCAGTTTAAAAAAAAGGTATTTCATCCGTTCGACACACCCACTTTCGTCACCCTTTCTCGAGCGCCACTTTGTAACCGTAAGTTATTCTCCTTAAATTCCTCCCTACATTTTAATCCTCTCTTCTACACACTTAACATCCAATTTTGAGGGATTGCAAGATCTAATCTCGGGTTTTCTCTCAACTTTTGGGGATTTTCGCTCTTGTTCATCACACGCACACCATGTCAAACAAAGGTATGACTTCTTCTCACTTTACTTACAAATTTTGTTGAAGATGATTAGTAAAGAATGGGTGAGTGGATTCATGCTAGATTTGGTTTGTATTGAGTGTTGAATTGCTTGAGTTGTTATTATAGATTGCATTAAAAAATTCTTGAATTGTTCTTCTTTGAATTGTGGAAATTTTGTGAATTGGATGATGTATGAAGCATGGGCTTTGGTTTAATTTCGAATTATACATATGGGCTTATTGAATTTGGATATTGATTGGATGCAAGTGGTGATGGAACTTGAACGTGTTTGTTTTGTTGAATTGGTGAAGCTTGGAGTTGACTTGCTATTATGTTAGTGTGGAGTAGTGTTGGAGTACTTGAATCTTGATATTTAGAGTTTGGAGATTTGGAAACACTTGAGATTGAGTTGAATTGGATATATGAATTTGAACTCTTGAGTAGAATTCATGATAGACGTAGGCTTGGTTTTATCTCTTGTTGGTATATTGAAGTACAACTTTTGTAGGAAAAGAGATTGCTTCTTCTTCAAAGAGGAAGGGAAACAAGTCACCCCCGTTGGTGGAGATTGTTGGCTGATTTGCGTGAGCAAGGAATTAGCTTGGATGAGGACATGGTTCTTATTGGAGATCCAGCTGATTTCGAGGAAGAGGAACCACAACCACCTCAAGCTTTCGATTATCAGGAGAACATGCCTTCAGTGCAACCGTAGCAGCCGTTCGGGCAAGAATTTTTCGAACAACCACCGCCACAGCCACAACCGCAGCCGCAACAGAACTTCTGGATGGCCCAAGATTAGTTCTATCGGGAGCAGTTCTGACTGATGCATGAGCACTTTGCCATGCTTAACGTGAACCAGCAAGAAACGAATAGACAGCGGGCACTTGCGAATGCTAACTATGTTGCACTCAACACGCGCTATGTTGAGATGGATGGATGGTTGAGGCAGTTGCAAGATCATAGGCACATGATGGATATGAATCTCAGTGCCTTGCATAGAGATGTGGACCAGATGCTGCTGAAGAATGATGGTGATGGTGATGATGAGGGGGGTTCGGATGATGATGATGCTCCGGATGAGTGATGAGCATCAGGTTTTTCTTTTCTGAATCTTCTCATTCCCCATTCTCTTTTCTATTTTATAGGTGCCGGGTTGAGTCTATTGATGCATGATAATTTGAACTTCGTAGTAGAACAAAATATGAAGGGCCTTCTATGCCGACGGAAGTAGAGGAAGTAGAATGTGAACTTGAGCCTATGGAAAGAGTGGATGAAGAAGGGAAAGAGGAAGAAGTTGAGATTGTGGAAAAAGATGAAAGTACCCCTATACTTGAAAAAGAAAAAGTGAAGTCTCCAAAGAAATGGGAAAGATGTAGAGAAGCAAAACGTAAAGAGAGAGAATGAAAGTTTGAATGGGATGAATGGGAAATCCCTAAGTTGCCATTCCGTTTCCACAAAGATGCTTGAAAAAGGGATTAAAAGAGAAATTTACCAAGTTTGTTGAGATATTGAAGAAGATACATGTGAATATTCCTTTTGCGGATGCTTTGCTTCAAATGCCCAACTACTCCAAATTTTTGAAGGATATCTTGTCGAAGAAAAGAAGCTTGGGAGAGTTTGAAATGATGAATTTAATAGAAGAGTGCAGTACGATCTTGCAAAAGAAACTTCCTCCTAAATTGAAAGATCCGGGGAGTTGCACTATTCCATGTGAGATGGGAGAGCATGAGAACTACAAAACTTTATGTGATTTGGGGGTTAGCATTAACTTGATGCCCTTGTCAATTTTCAAGAAGTTGGGTATTAGTGAGGTCAAACAGACGTCGGTCACACTTCAATTAGCTGACCGGTCGTTGACACATCTAAAGGGAATTGTGGAAGATGTTTTGATCAAAGTTGACAAGTTTGTATTTCCCGTTGATTTTATGGTACTTGATATGGATGAAGATACTAATGTCCTGTTGATACTTGGGAGTTCGTTTCTTGTCACGGGGAAAACATTGATAGATGTGGAGAAAGGGGAGCTAACTTTAAGGGTGAATGGGGATGAAGTAATATTTTCATTAAGAGAGGTTATGAGGTATCCTTGGAACAAAGAGGAATGTAGAAGATTGGAGGTTGTGGACAATATTGTGGAAAAACATATGTATCATCCTCACTCTAAGGATCCGTTGGAGATTATCATAAGCCACTCTTACTCTATTGAATCTATAAAATCTAACTTTTCTTTTTGTTTACAAAATGATGAAATGATTGATGAATTGCATGGTTTAAATGCTTGTAGGGAACTCATAAATGAGGAAGTAAAGGAAGAAAAAGTGGAGAAACTTGATGAAGAACCAAAAGAAGAAGTGTAAGAGAAGAAGAAGGTAGAGTTGAAACCATTACTGGAGCATTTGAAGTATGCTTACTTGGGAGAGAATGAGACGTATCCGGTGCTCAAGGATGCTCTCCATTCTTCTCCAATACTCGTTACCCCGGATTGAAGTTTACAATTTGAATTGCATTGTGATGATAGTGATCAATCCATAGGAGTGGTGTTGGGACAAACGAGGGAGAAAAAGTTTAGAGTAATCTATTACGCCTCAAAGACATTGAATTCGTGCCAAGTTAATTACACCAAAACGGAGAAGAAATTTTTAGCCGTCGTGTATGCTTTTGAAAATTTTGGCTATACTTGGTTGGAACAGAAACTATTGTCTACACAAATCACGCGGCCATAAAATACCTAATGAGTAAAAAGATGCTAAACCTCGTTTAATCCGTTGGGTGTTACTTTTGCAGGAATTTGATGTGATTATCAAGGATAAAAAGGGCGTGGAAAATGTGATTGTAGATCATTTGTCTAGATTGGAGAATGGAGGTGAGAATGAAGACATGAAGCCAATTGGGGATGAGTTCCCGGATGAAGAAATTTTGCAAGTTGAAGTTGAGCAAGTGTGTACCCTTATGGTGAATGTGCCGCCTTGGTATGCCGATTATGTTAAGTTTCTTGTTTGTGGAATCAAGCCCACGTTGCTCAATGAGTAAGATAAAAAAGTTTTATGTTGAAGTGAAAAAGTACTTGTGGGATGAGCCCTTTTTGTTTAAGATTTGCAAAGATATAGTCATAAGAAGGTGTGTGGCCGATGAAGAAGTCATGGGGATTCTTGAGCTATGTCACTCGTCTTTATGTGGGGGTCACTTTGGTCATAAAAAGACGGGGGCTAAGGTCTTACAATCAGGTTTCTATTAGCCTACATTATTTAAAGATGCAAAGAAGTTTGTGGCTAAATGTGATAGATGCCAAAGAATATGGGGAATAGGTAAGCGAGATGAGATGCCCATGAGTTTAAGATTTGATGTGGAGATATTTGATGTATGAGACATTGATTTTATGGGACCGTTTTTCTCATCTAAAGGATACGTGTACATTTTGCTAGCCATGGATTATGTGTGAAAGTGGGTGGAGACAATCCCTACTAAGACAAATGTTGCTTTGATTGTTCAAAGGTTCTTGAAAAGGTTTGGACTTCCACGGGCACAGTGAGCGATGGAGGATCCCATTTTGTGAATAAATTGATGGAGGGATTGTTGAAAAGATATGGAGTGAAACATCAAGTGGCTACACCTTACCACCCTCAAGCAAATGGTTTGGCGGAGGTTTCCAACCTTCAAATAAAAGTGTTGGAAAAGACAATCAATGGAAGGAGGAAGGATTGGTCGGAGAAGCTTGACGATGCCTTATAGGCTTATCGAACGACTTTTAAAACTATCCTTGGTGTGTCACCGTATCAATTTGTCTATGGTAAAGGTTGTCACCTTTCCATGGAATTGGAACACCGTGTGTTGTGGGCTATTAAACGCATTAATATGAATGAAGGGGAGAGTGGTCAAGCAAGGTTGTTGAAATTTGTTGAGTTAGAGGAGTTTAGAGGAAGAGAATTTGATAAATCAACAATCTACAAAGAGAACATGAAGAGATGGCATGATGCTAAGGTCAAGGAAAATACGTTTGCTACTGGGAAAAAATTCTTGTATTCAAATCGAGGCTTAAGTCGTTCTCCGAAAAGTTTAAGTCTAAGTGGATGGAGCCATATGAAGTGCTTGAGGTGTTGAGTGAACATACGTTGAAGCTTAAGGGTCCTAATAATGAGTTTATGGTAAATGGTCATCGGGTGAAATATTATTTATCTCCTTCTCTAAAAGAGATAGTGTATCTGGATACCCTTTCTTCTTGAACTTCTTTGATTGTGTTGTAGTGTAGATTTTATTTTTCTCTTATTTTATTTTTATTATTTCTTGTAGAGTTGGTATGTAGGTGGTGAAGCTCATGAAGAAAAGTGAATATGATGAAAGACAAGGGTGCTAATGGTGAAATGAAAATGTATGCCATACCACTCTTTACAAATTTAAATTTTAGTACTTGTGTTAATTTAAGTTTGGGGGGTACATGGTGGTCATACTTGAATTTTGAAAAATGCACATAAGTCATCAAGAGGTAATTTCATGAAGAGCATTGGTGGAAATACAAGGGTAAGTCTCACCATTTTTTTGTAAACTTAATTCTCAACTTGTTTCGATTTAAGTTTGGGGGAGAGTGCGTGGTGTGACTCACCACTTGTTTATGCTTGAATGTATGATGAATCATGTGTGTTTATATTATCTTGTGTGGCAAAATGGGTTTTAAAATTTTGAACTTTTTCTCATGAATTAGGATCGTTTTGGTATGCTTGGAGGTGTTTAAGTACATGATAGTCTATTATTTGATCATAATTGTGGTGTTAATGCTTTGAAGTATTTTTGAGCATGAATAGGGTGCATGAGAAGTGCAAAACCAGGGTAAAATGATGGGTGAAGTGTGAAATTTGGGAAACAGAGTAAAGTAGCTACACAAGCCGTGTTCAGTACACGGCTCTATAAGGATTGGCCGTGTACTGACATCAGAAAAAGATACTCGCCCAGGGTCAAGGGCAAGCTCCGAACTCGAGCCGTGCAGGGAACAGAAACATGGGCCGTGTGCGGAACACAGCCCTATGACACGCAGCCATGCTTGAGCATCAGAAAACGTTACACAGCCATGACCGAGGCCGTGTAGCGGAGCACGACCCGTGCAGTGCTCGGAATCAGTTTTAAAAATCTGATTTTAGAACACTCCGTACTCGCTTCCACACACGCCCTTCACTCCGTACACACCGAATCCACTTCAATCTCCACCATTGTTTGTAGATCTTCATCATCACGGTTAGTTTTGAGTGATTGATAGTGAGATTCTTCAATCTTTTACACCAAGAACACTTCTCCAAATCCAAATTGAAGGTATGAATTCTATGAGCCCTAACTTTTGAATTTTTTTTAGATTTTAATAGAAATTGAGCAAATAAATGTGTGGGCTTTGTGACATAGTGAGTTTTGAATGAGTTATTGATTGTTGAACATACATGTGCCAATTCAATTGTTGAATTGAGAATGGAATTAGGGTTCATGAGAAAGTTGAATTTGAGGATTTGTGAGTATGATGAAATTGGATGCATATGTTGTGCAAAATTGAATTATCATGCTTGTAGAATGCTTAAATTGTAGTAAAATAGACTTAGGTGTTGAAGATTTGGGCATTAAGCAATATGGATTTTATTTTGAAAGTATATTTTGAAAAGTTGTGCATGCCAAGTGTTTGATGAAATGTCTAAGTGAAAATTTTGGCTAAATTTGAGATCATAAGTTCATAGTGATTAGTGATGGTTTATTTTGGAACCTATTTGTGCAAGTATGATATGAATTAAAGTATAAGTTCATGGGTCATTGAAAGGAGTGATAGTGAAGTGAATGTTGTGGTGAAGCTTGAGGTTATAATTATATGAATGTGTAATGCTAATGCATAGTATAGTTAACACTTAGTTGAATAACTAGTGTGAAATCTAAACTTAATGCATTAACATTTTTAATGATGAAATTGAATGTGACTTGAGCATTGTTGTAAATTATAGATGGCCGAGAGGAGAGTGAGACCAAGGAATGAGGAATTTATCATTGTTACTGGTCCGGAAGAACTAGCTAATCTTGATGCTAAATTAATGAAAGATAAGATCCATCCGAAATACTTTGGGGTCGAATTTGAAGAGTATTGGGGAAAATATATGCTTCGTTGGCAAACACTTGGCCCCCAAGACACAACAACAATTGAAGGATTAGGAATAGAGGAAGATTTGAGGAAGTTGTTTAGGTTTGCACAGATGGAAGCATTCTTCGATAGAAGGCCCCCTACTTACTACCATCTAACTGCTGACTTCATAAGTACATTTCAAGTGAAGAAGGATAGAAATAAGTTCTCCATTTCAGTTACGTTTCAGCTGGATAACTTGATGAGAAGGGAGATTCCTCTACACCTCCTGAATCAATTCTTTGGATGCCCACTATGCGAGGATGATAAAACCTTTTATACAGGCGGGGGTTTTAATCAACAAGAATGGTGGAAGAGTTTGGTGAATGATGAGACAGAGCAAACATGATACGTTCCTAGTGCCTCGAAAGGAACTACAATAAGGAATCCGGTCATAAGATACTTAGAGAAGATTATCTCAAACACTATCTTTGGGAGATTTGAAAGTGGAGCAGTGGGAGAGTAACAACTATATATCATATACTGCGTTTATAATGAGCTACCACTAGATGTTGCAGCGCATTTTGTGCAACATGCGGAGAGAGTTGCTAAGAGACAAACTTCTCAAGGATTGATGTTAGGAGGTATGATTACTATGATAACTCAAGGATTGAGAGTAAATCTTGTAGGAATGGAAAATAGAATGGTGAGTGAAGGGTTGAATTACCATCAATTGATGAGAATGGAGTTTTTATCGGTGGTTGCAAACCAATAGTTCTTAAGGCAAGAAAAAGGGACTCCATTTCCTTTGTCAGCTCCAGAGCTCACTACGGTGTATACTCAAAACAGGTATGCTAATTTGGCAATGGCTAGTGCTAATCACTCCAGGGTTGTGAGAGCATTTTATAGAAGAAACAGAGAGGAAGCGAAAGAGGTTCTCAAACATATGAGGGTTGAAGAGAACCTCGAGCTAGCCAATCTGAGAGTAAAGCCAGTACTGATGGAAGGAGATGAGCAGGAGCCACCACATTAGCAGGTGGAGTTTGAAGAGCAAGCCCCTGAGCCACGATAGTTTGAGGAGGAAGAGCAACATCAGCAGCCACTAATGGGCCCCGAACATGGCAATGATCGATGGAACTCATGATGGATGAAGTGAGAGATATGAGGCATATACAGCATACATATGGAGCATAGATGAGGAAAATCCGAGAGGTCCAGCAGGAGCATGGACGCATATTCAAGAACTGGGAGCTGGACAACGTCGTAGGGAGTACTATGAGGAGCAGTCTCGGGTGCACTCCAACAACATGGAAGAAATGATGACGATGATGTTCAACTTCCAATTCCTAGCATCTCCTCGTACATACATTCCATGGAGTGCATATTATCCACCTCCACCTCCAGAGCCATGAGGGAGTCATTTTAGTGCTTATCACTTCTAGTAGTTAATTTGAAGAATTTTTAATTTGATTTGATTCGCTAGATTTGGATTGGAGTGTACTTAAATTGTTTTGTTTTTGGGAGGTTTTACTTTGGGATTTTATTTTCAGTTTTATGAGATTTACTTTTCGTTATTTTTGGTATTTTAGTTTGATTTTCATAATTTGAATGTGATGAGGATTTGATCTTGCTTGTTACGGATGATGAATTCATGTACTTTGATTTTTTGAGATGGATGATCTTGGTCATGCATGTATGAGTTTTTGTTTTGTTTGGTGAGTCTTTGCTATCGTGTTATGTCTGTAATTTTTATTCTTGTAGGATAGGTTTGGTTGTATGTTTTGGGAAGGTGTTGAATGTTTTTGAATGTGAGCTATGATGCATTGTTTGTGATAGGTGATGGCAAGCATGTTAAGGATTTCTATTAATTAAAATTGTGACATAATTACATAATTTGTTCAATTTTGAGAAGTATGAAAGGTAGTTTTGTTTCTTTTTGATCCAAGCAAAAGCTTGTGAGAGTTGAGCCTCAACCGTGCCTCCACGGTTAATTATTGATGAGAAGACCGGTTGTACTTAGACAAACTAGAACTTGCTCATGGACTATTGGAACGAAGCCCGAATGGTGGATATTTGTGACATGATCTTAGGCCATCCTTATTATATGATGTCATAGCCATAAAATTCCTTACCTAAACATCATCCCTAGTTAGCTTATAAGCCTTTTCTTTGTGATTTAAGCACAATAATCCTTGAAAAACTCACTTAACCCTTACATATATAACCTATGTGTGGGTAATTGAGGAGATGATGGTTTACAAGGAAAAATGTGGAAAAATGTGCAAGTAAATGGAAGAAAAGTTGAATCAAGAAAAAGAATGAAAGAGCTCAAGTTAAAAGCAAATGCAACTTCAACAAAAAGTGGAAAAGGAGCGAAATCATAAAATAAACTCAAGGAATACAATAGTCAAAAGAAAAGAAGTATGTCATTCAAAAGAAGCTCAATGAATCCATGGTATGTTGATATTTAGTGCTTTTGAATATTTGACAAAGGGAGCAAGTTTGAAAGTGAAGAAATTGGATAAAAGAATCATCTCTTCGATTATCTACACTTGAATAGTCACTATTACCCAAAGTTTCATATCTTACCAAAGAGTCTAAACATTACATCCAAAGATAAAGACCTATTTGATCACTTATTGAAACTAGGGTGACTTGTGAACATAATCCATGAGCAAGCCTATGGTGAATCGGTTCTAACCGGTTGATGAGTGTTGTTCAAAACCCTACTCCATAGAGTGTTGAGTGAATTTGATATCCTATGAGAGCTTGGATCGGAAGGAATTTGATTACTCTTTTATTTTCTTGAAATTGAACTTTTTAATCTTCTATGTTATGAGTTTGATAGTGTAGGAGTATTTAATGTGATTTTGTAGTCCTTATGACTTGTGAGGTGTTGTGGTTTATGTTCGTTAGGTGTTTTATAGGTGAAAATTACTCCTCTTGTTTATCATTTTTCGTTGTTCGAGGACGAACAACACTTTAAGTTTGGGGGTTGATCGTTGCATTTTCACCTAGATTTTAGTGTCTTTGCTTGTGGATTTGCGGATGTTTTCATCCGTATTTGTTTGATTTTTGGTGAAGTTTTATGTAATTATGAGAAATGTGGTATGTATATATAAAAATGTATAAATGAGCTTAAATATGTGCAAACAGGTCAAGAAATGGAGCAAAACGGAGAAGGAAGAACAGGGCACGCTCGAACATGCCCCGTGTGTAGAACACGGGCCTGTCCCAGATTGCCGTGTTCGAGCATCAGAACGCAGAACTCGCCTAGAAGAAGGTCGTGCTCTGGTACACGAGCCGTGCGCCAGCACACGCCCCGTGTGCGGAACACAGGTCTGTTTGAGAAAGCTGTGCGCAGTCATCAGAAAATGCTACATGCCAATGGGAGAGGCCGTGCGTGGGCGCACGAGCCATGTTCAGGAACGCGCAGTACACGACGAACTGCATGTGCACTACACGTGTCGTGTGCTGCAACACGTCCCGTGTAGGTGCAAAAGGCAGTTTAAATTTCAAAATGTTCCGGAAGCTTCTAGAAGGTCCCTAAGTGATATAAAAGACTGACTTATGCGAAATTGAAGGAATGCAGATTTTGAGCAGTTACACACAATCCCACACCACATTCTCACACACTAAATCCATTTGATTTATCTCCATACATTTACTCCATCCAATCCATTGGATCTTCAACAATCCATCCATCAATTTATCCATTCATCACTTTAAGAAGAGGAAATTATCAAGGGTGAAGATTCTAGCATGTTGAAAGGAAGGGAGACCGTCTTCAAAAAAGGGAAGCCGATCTACTTTTCAATTGTTATTTTTCTTTATATTTTGGCTCAAATGGAGCAAGCCTTAGAATATATTGATTTAAATACAATGTGTAGTGGTTAGTCCTATAGTAGGGCTAATCATATGATTGGTTGAGAAGAATGCTAGATATTTAGGATTTGAGATGTTGAATTGAGTTAATTTTGGACTTCCTTTTATGATTAATGAATCATGTTTCATTTCAATACTTGTGTGATTAAAGTCTCTTTTCATGGTATTAGAATGGTCATTCCAATAGTATGATGAGTGGTTTAATTGAATCATATATTAAGATGAACATGTATGTTAGTATGAGGGGAGGCAAGTCATACCCTTCTTATGCTTAGAACATTCATAGGGGGATACTTGAGAAATTGAGTGAAAAGAACCAAACTTATGATCATAGTACCTTAAGGGAATTGAGAGTAAGAACAATTCTAGGAGATTTAGACTTGTCAAAGAGTCGAGAACCTAATTGCCTTGACCATAGGGACTTGGGGTAAAAACGTGATTGCTTTTAGTCCATAATTAATGAAGTTCAATATTAAGAGTCATGCATATCTAACTAATTTCTTAGTCATGAGTATAATTAGTCTTGCTCTCTTCTTAAGTGCATTCTATCCACATTTCATTCATCTTATCATTTGTTTGTACTTGATAAATTTAGTTTTTAATTGATTTTTTTAGTTAAATTGATTAGAATAGTAAGTAGTCTAAATACGAAACCTTCAATCTTGTCACTCTTACAAAGCATAAATCAATGACAAATCCGGATATAACCATGAATTTACTTTCCCTCGGGACGACATTTTTTATAAATTTTGTTACTTGATCACAAGTGTACAACAACGATAGAGTCTCTTATTCTTGAACATTGTACTAGAAATGCGACTAAGAACACCTCCTCGCTTCACAAACTCTTGTTGTGCACGACGCCTTCGAACTCAATAATCTCCTTCAACTTGAGACGATAGCTGAGCTCGGCTCCTCACATACCTGTACCTCGTACGCTACTTGTACTTCCCCAACGACACGTCCTTTCCCAACACAGTAACTCTGATACCACTTGTAGAATTATTGTAGGATCGATATGTGTTGGGAAAGGATACACCTTTATTAAGGGCTCTCAAGATTTTACAGTACAACTCTTAATCTCAAGACTCACACCAGAAATCCTCTCACTTATTGTGGACACTCACATTCTGTTATTGCCACACATTATTACATCAGACACACATATCCTATTTATAGGAAACTATAGAAGATTCTAGTGTGGCGGTGCCACTTAACTAGATAACTCTCCACTAGGCTTATTCTAGATAATTCTTCAATCCACCACTTCTAATAATCTGCCAACTATTAGGACACGTGTACAATCAATCCATCTGCTAGTGTTACTCCACTCCTATAGCAATCACCTCCCTTCTCCATATTAATACTTTCCCAAGAAATTTTTTAAGATTCGAAGGAGTTGGAATATTTTAACCAATTAACATAAATTGCATAAATAAAAAGTTGTAAGATAAAAATAATTTTTAATTTAAACCTCCTCGATTAAACATATTATAAGTACCAGCTAATTGCGCTATGAGTTTCGTGGAACATACT
This sequence comes from Pogostemon cablin, assembly GCA_023678885.1. Lineage (NCBI taxonomy): Eukaryota > Viridiplantae > Streptophyta > Magnoliopsida > Lamiales > Lamiaceae > Pogostemon > Pogostemon cablin. Next base: position 16,899,120 of record CM042996.1, read on the forward strand.
TATATACTTTTATATGAATATATATAGTCCCAAATCCTTCCTTTACAATTTCCACATTTACTTTATTTTGGAAAGTGGCTGTAGTGCTGTACGACACTTCTCCTGACTGTTGGAAATAAGAAATTCCATCTTCTTTATTATATTTAAGCAAAAGTAGCCTTCCATGTTAAGTGTGAAGTTGAGGACAGGCCATTTTGATTAATAATAAAAAAAAGTTGGAGGAGAAATTGTTCACTGGCGTGAACACTGGGTCAACTCAGTATAGACTAGGTCAATGACACAATAATTAATATTGAATATTACAGCTGAGGATGTATATGTGGTTCAACATGAGCCAGATTTTCTATTCATGTCCAAAAGATAAAAATATAGAAGAAATGATGAAGTGGTGTTGTTTATGGGTGCATGTTATCATGAGTTTGGTGCAATACCATGCTGGGTTTTGTCAACATTTGGTTAGTAATAATAGTGTCCAAAATCATGATTTGTGCCATGAAGAGGAGAGCCTTTGGCTGCTTCAGCTGAAGAACTAAAATTTTTAGTCCAAATTTTCAATTAAAAAAGAACTGAAATTGATAAAGTATAGATAAGATATTGGACTAAAATTGAATACCAAGAACTAGTATAGGATAAAAATGACTAAAAATGTGACAAAAAGAACTAAATTTAAGCTGAGGATGTATATATGGTTCAACATGAGCCAGATTTTCTATTCATGTCCAAAAGATAAATATATAGAAGAAATGATGAAGTGGTGTTGTTTATGGGTGCATGTTATCATGAGTTTGGTGCAATACCATGCTGGGTTTTGTCAACATTTGGTTAGTAATAATAGTGTCCAAAATCATGATTTGTGCCATGAAGAGGAGAGCCTTTGGCTGCTTCAGCTGAAGCAAGTACTGCTTCCCCCTCCACAGCATCTGGACTTGCATTTTATGTGTGAGACTACTCCAAGCTGATGTCCTGGAAACAGAGATGGCACGATTGCTGCTCGTGGGACGGGGTTACTTGCGACGACTCCACCGGTAATGTCGTGGTCGATAGCAAGGATGTCTCTTAGCGATCTCAATGATAGTTTTTCTTATCCCCAATAATGACAAAACATCTCACGTAATCTCATCCCCACCCACCAGCACGCATTCACCAACACCAACAGATACACAATCTCCACAAACCTTCTACAGTCCTATATTAAAAATCAATTAAATTTAATACATTTTTTTATATAATGTTAATAATACATTTAAGAATTAAACGTAGTACATTTATATGATAAAATATATACACTAAACAGAAACATCACAAAATCTTTCCAACAACAGAAAACTATCTCATCGCAATCTCCACCAACCTGCACTCATCAACAGAAACTTCCAACACACTTCCAATATTCACTGTTAGATCTTAATATTGCAAATTTGTTGAGATTTAAATCTCGCCCACCCACTCCAAATCTACGTCCAGATCTACATTTTAGAGATTTAATCCAATCAACACTTCCAAATCTATAACTCAAAAATTTATTCCAAATCTCGAACACAATAACAGCACTTGAAGATGATTTCGTAAAGATGATTTGTGTGCGAGGAGTGAAGGTGGAGACGGTGCGCGGTGGAGTGAAGGTGGAGGCGGTGTGCGGTGGAGAGGTGGAGGCGGTGCGTTGGTGTGCGCAGAATGAAATCGATAAGTTAGAGAGAAAACCCCATTAAAACTAATTTAAGTATAAATATCCAGGTCAACGGGTCAAAATTGACTCGATTGTACCTTAATAATTGGGTACAATAGACTTTGTCATTATATTAACAATAAAGTCAAGTGAGATATACAGGATATCAACTCAATTGGAAACTATCATTTAGAAATCATACAACAATAGAGTCCAAGTGAAGTATACTTGTGTACTGGTGCAGCAGAATTACCCTTAAATTTAACTTATAAAACATATGCACCAGAATTACCCACAGGTATGCAAACGTTTAATTTAAGAGTCCAATGCACTTAATGCACTAAACGTTATTAACCATAGATTAAATCTTAATTACTAAATAAATGAAATAATTAATTTTTTTTAAAAATTAACTACCCACTTCACCTTATTTTCAGCTCTGCAACTTAAATGTGAACAGAATGATATCTACCGAAAATTATTAGGCACCAATACAATGAAAATGATCATTAAATGTTTGGGAAGAAAATAAAAATATTTAAGAAATTTCAATTTCTATACCTCCAATTAACATGAGAAATAAACTTGCGTGCACCGTGTCCAATTATTTATTTATTTATTTATTTTTTAAGATCACAAAAGAAGTGGGTTAAAATTGTGGGATAGTGAGAGTATTATATGACCGTTCATTCATTAATGATTGGTGTTGAGAGATACTTTCCTTTCAATTGTTTGAGTCATATAGTGAGAAACGCGCCAACACCCTTTATTGAATATGGTAGTCTCTCCTCACTTTAATAATACAAAAGTTTCATTTCACATTCATCTTTTTAAGAGGAACAACACTTTTGTGAGATCTTGATAAGATCATTTTAATTTTTTAGGCTTATTGTTACAGGAAGTTAATTTCAATCTAGATTTTAAAATTCATCACCACACACACACATATAAATCCACTTTTTATAGATTCTCACTTCTCTCGTCTCTTTTTTACATAATTAAATTAATCCTACTTTTAAAACATGCCTTACAGATAACTCAAAATTACTTTTTAATTAATTTTCATATCCCAAAAAAATTCAAAACAAACATCACCTCACAGATTTCAAAGATAATTTGTTTTTTTCAAAAATAAAAATCTTATTCTGTTATAATTAACGGCAACCTCGTTTAAACATACTTTCCAAATAATTGCGTTATGAATTTGGTGGAACGTATAATAGTCCCAACATTCCTTTACAAATTGAAACTTTCTGCTCGAAAGTGAGGGAACCACAAACTTGTGCTAACTGTTTGGAAATAACAAACTTCATCATTTTTTCTTTTTGAGCAAAAGTAGCCTTCGATGTTGAGGACCATTTTCATGAATAATTAAAAAGTTAGAGGACTAGAATTGTTCAGTGGTGTGAGCACAGGAGTCAACTCAGTAAATACTTAGGCCAATGATACAATTATTGAGATTAAATTACTACAAAAAAAAGTATAAAATAAATGGCTCTACATGAGCTAGGCTTTCTAAACTTCTCAAACCCAAAATTAAAAAAGAAAAAAAAAATCTCAACTTGTCCAAAAGATAGCTAGATAAAAGAAGAGATGAAGTGGTATTGTTTATGGGTGCATATTATCATGAGTTTGGTGCACTACCATGCTGGGTTTTCTCTACATTTGGTTGGTAATAATAGCATCAATAATCATAATTTGTGCCATAAACAGGAGGGCCTTTGGCTGCTTCAGCTGAAGCAATCACTGCTTCCCCCTCCACAGCAGCTGGACTTGCATTTTATGTGTGATGGCCCAAGCAACTACTCCAAGCTGATGTCTTGGAACCAGAGACGGCGCGATTGCTGCTCGTGGGACGTGGTTACTTGCGATCACTCCACCGGTCATGTCGTGGGCCTAGACCTCTCCTGCAGTGCTCTTTCAGGATACATAGAGTCTAACAGCACCCTCTTCCGTCTCACTCACCTCCGCAGCCTTAATCTTGCCTACAATAAACTGGAAGCTGAATCATTCAAATTTGTGGAGCTCACCAACCTGACGTACCTCAACCTTTCCGCTTTGGAATTTTCCGGAGATATCCCTGTCGAGTTTTATCACCTCTCCAGTTTAACTTGGCTTGACATTAGTGGGGTTGGTGTAGAGAATATGCGTTATTCGAGCTCGACGATTAAGGTTGATATCAAAAAGTTGTTGGGAAACATGAGCGAGTTGAGGGTGGTTATGCTTAGAGGGGTGAATATCTCATCTGAACTGCCCACCAATTTCTCTTCTTCCCTAACACATTTGGATCTTTCAAGTACTGAACTACGAGGAAATCTTCCGGCCAGAATTTTTGAGATACCTACCTTGCAAATCCTCAACTTGAGAGTTAACGCCGACCTCTCAGGTAGTTTGCCTTGCTTTAACAGGAGCGGCATTCGTCTTATGGACCAACTGGATCTCTCAGACACGAGTATCTCAGGGAGGCTGCCGGATTCTGTAGGTTTCATGACCAACTTAAAATCAATGGATCTCTCAGACTGTAAATTCTCAGGCCCGATTCCAGACTCAATTGGGAACCTCACGCAGATTACAGAGATGTACCTGCAAGGAAATAAGTTGAGCGGGAAAGTACCCTCCACAATAACTAACCTCCGCCATCTAACAATCTTGTATCTCTTTGATAATCATCTACAAGGTCAGCTTCCGGATGCTTTTTCACATCTTCAAAAGCTGACAGATGTACGCTTGTCAGAAAATTGGTTCACAGGCGTAATTCCATCCTCCCTCACCAACATCTCACAACTACAATACCTGTACATTTACTCAAACAAGTTGAGGGGCCAAATTCCTTGGTCTCTCTCCAACATGTCAAACCTCCTATATCTGGACCTTTCGTCGAACAAGTTGACAGGGCCTCTGCCTTCAGGAGCAGGCAACGGACTTCAAAAGTTATCAAACTTGTATGCAAGCGACAACTCTATTCAAGGTACCGTGCCACCATGGCTGCTTACCCTTCCTTCATTAGTATCCCTAAGCCTCTCTTCTAATAACTTAACTGGATCAATTGACATGTTTAACAGCCAGAGTTTAATCGACCTTTACTTGGATAGTAATCAACTTAATGTCAAGCTTGAGTCTTTTTATAACCTCACTTTACTTCAGCATCTCTTTCTTTCCTATAATACGGTTATAGAGCAAGGCCATTCAGTTGCAAATGTTACCCTCCCAAATCTTGGCACGTTGACGTTGTCAACTTGTGGAATCGAGGCTTTCCCAGACATGTTAACAAATTTAACCGGCCTGAGTTGGTTAGATCTCTCCAATAACAAATCTCAGGTATCTAGATCTTCACTCTAACTCACTCCAGGATACAATTCCATCATCTATTTGTAACATGACAGATCTCCTTATTCTCAATTTGTCTAACAACAAATTCAGAGGGACCATTCCTGAATGCGTTGGAACCTTCCTTGAAAATTTTTCGGTGCTTGACTTGAAGGAGAATGAGCTTCAAGGAAAAATCCCAGCATCTTTTATAGGAGGTGAGTTTTGCCAATTGGTTAGTCTTGGTTTGAATAACAATCACTTGGAGGGACCATTGCCTCCATCTTTGGTCAATTGCACTCATCTGGAAGTTCTTGATGTGGGAAACAACATGATACGAGACACCTTCCCTTTGTGGCTGGGAAATCTTACCTCGTTGAAGGTTCTAATCTTGAAATCTAACAACTTCCACGGCCCCCTTGTCTCTAACAATTCGTTAAGTGATCTGCAAGTCATTGACTTATCCGACAACAATTTCACTGGCATTTTACCAGATGATTTCTTTGCAAGACTTGAAGCAATGAAAAGGCAAGGTGAAGATGCAACATCTCTGTCATATCTAGGTAGCGGAAGATATGATTTTTCCATGACAGTAACAGTAAAGGGAGTTGAGGTGTTTACCAAAGTGTTGCGCATTTTCACCACCATTGATTTATCAAGGAATAACTTCCATGGCCACATTCCAGAAGCAATCACAGATCTGAGTTTTCTCCGCCTGTTGAATCTATCTCACAACAACATCAATGGCACCATACCTGGAGCATTGGGGCGTATGACAAAACTTGAGCACTTGGACCTTTCCAGCAACCAGCTCACTGGAGGGATTCCCCCGACGTTGACGAGCCTCACCTTTCTAGCTGTCTTGAATCTTTCACAAAATCATTTGGTGGGACAAATTCCAATGGGCAACCAGTTTGAAACATTCTCAAACGACTCCTACATTGGCAACTCAGGACTATGTGGTTGTCCGCTCACGAAAAGATGTGGGGATGGGAAAGAACCTCCAGCAGCAGGAGGACTGTATGATGATGAAGAAGAAGATTCTGGAATCATGGGAGGGTTCACTTGGAAGGCAGTAGTGATGGGGTATGGTTGCGGCATAGTGTTGGGGTTTGTATTGGGATATGTGATGGTCTCCATTGGAAAGCCTGAATGTGTGGCAAGATTTGTGTATGTAGAAGCAGCAATCATTCTAAAAAGGCGGAAGAAGAAGAGAACTCGCATGATACTGCATGGTGGAAGGTGATCAGGTACTTGCATTTGCATTTTGGTTTGAATAATTCTCATCTTTTGTAACTATATATATCTTTGTGTGCAAACCATTTCAAATACTCTGTTTTTGCTTATTGTTGTTTACTTTTTTTTTATTGTTTTTTTAATTAGTTAAGTGTATTAGGTAGAGTTTTGAACACACTTTATGTTCTTATCATTGTATGCAGTAAATTTTTTTTTTTTTTGCTTAATTTGTTAAGATTCGTGATCATTGCACCTGTTAGAACAACTAGGTTACTTCAATTGTCCCTTATTTCGTCAACAGCTGCGCAGTACCACCGTTTTGGCCATAACTTCATCATTCAAACTCCGATTAAGGTGATTCTTGCTGCCACGCGTTCCTCTCTTCCGTGACTTTCCAACCATATCTCACACTACCAGTTTCGAATTTTACACGAATACAGAAAAATTTTGGAAAGTGGACGTTTGTTTGCTTGCAAGTAGCACAAGTTTACCCTTCATTCCAACTTTGCATTTTTTTCCCTTTTTCTTATCAAAACACAACAAAATACCTTAGTAGCACCATAATCATGCAAAATATGTAAAGCACGCAATCCCACACAAATATATGGTCTTATTCTAATAAAAATAGTGTATTGTGAGATTTTAGCATGTTGAAAGGAAGGGAGACCATTTTCAAAAAAAGGAAGCCGATCTACTTTTCAATTGTTATTTTTCTTTATATTTTGGCTCAAATGGAGCAAGCCTTAGAATATATTGATCTAAACACAATGTGTAGTGGCTAGTCCTATAGTAGAGCTAATCATATGATTGTTGAGAAAAATGCTAAATATTTAGGATTTGAGATGTTGAATTGAGTTAATTTTGGACTTTCTTTTATGATTAATGAATCATGTTTCATTTCAATACTTGTATGATTAAAGTCTCTTTTCATGGTATTAGAATGATCATTCCAGTAGTATGATGAGTGGTTTAATTGAATCATATATTAAGATGAGCATGTATGTTAGTATGAGGGGAGGTAAGTCATAACCTTCTTCTGCTTAGAACATTCATAGGGGGACACTTTAGAAATTGAGTGAAAAGAACCAAACTTATGATCATAGTACCTTAAGGGAATTGAGAGTAAGAACAATTCTAGGAGATTTAGACTTGTCAAAGAGTCGAGAACCTAATTGCCTTGGCCATAGGGACTAGGGGTAAAAACGTGATTGCTTTTAGTCCATAATTAATGAAGTTCAATATTAAGAGTCATGCATATCTAACTAATTTCTTAATCATGAGTATAATTAGTTTTGCTCTCTTCTTAAGTGCATTCTATCCACATTTCATTCATCTTATCATTTGTTTGATACTTGATAAATTTAGTTTTTAATTGATTTTTTTTACTTAAATTGATTAGAATAGTAAGTAGTCTAGATACGAAACCTTCAATCTTGTCACTCTTACAAAGTATAAATTAATGACAAATCCGGATATAACCATGAATTTACTTTCCCTTGGGACGACATTTTTATAAATTTTGTTACTTGATCACAAGTGTACAACAACGATAGAGTCTCTTATTCTTAAACATTGTACTAGAAATGCGACCAAGAACACCTCCTCGCTTCACAAACTCTTGTTGTGCACGACGCCTTCGAACTCAATAATCTCCTTCAACTTGAGACGATAGCTGAGCTCGGCTCCTCACGTACCTGTACCTCGTACGCTACTTGTACTTCCCCAACGACACGTCCTTTCCCAATACAGTAACTCTGATACCACTTGTAGAATTATTGTAGGATCGATATGTGTTGGGAAAGGATACACTTTTATTAAGGGCTCTCAAGATTTTACAGTACAACTCTTAATCTCAAGACACACCAGAAATCCTCTCTCACTCTTATTGTGGACACTCTCACATTCTGTTATTGCCACACATTATTACATCAGACACACATATCCTATTTATAGAAGATTCTACTTAACTAGATAACTCTCCACTAGGCTTATTCTAGATAATTCTTCAATCCACCACTTCTAATAATCTGCCAACTATTAGGACACGTGTACAATCAATCCATCTGCTAGTGTTACTCCACTCCTATAGCAATCACCTCCCTTCTCCATATTTCGATGATTATCCGGAACATTCTAGAAAAGTCGGTGTTGAATCTTCAACACTTACCTTTGGAGTAGGCGCAGGACTTCAAAATTTAAGAGATGATCAAATTATCAGATAACTCCATCCGAGGTACCGTGCCATCATGGCTTCTCACCCTTCCTTCATTATACATGTTAGACCTCTCTTCTAATAGGCTCTCTGGAGAAACTGACAAGTTCAACTCTCAGAGTTTAAACTTTCTTGATTTGAGTTATAATCAACTCAATATCCAGCATGACTCTTTCTATAACCTCACTTCACTTTATTCTCTCTCTCTTTCCCATAATAAAATAATAGAGCACCATCACGGACTTGTAAATCTTACTCTCCCGCCCAGTCTAGACTCGTTGGAGCTGTCCACTTGTGAGATCAAAGAGTTCCCATACCTAAAAGATTTAACCAACCTGAGTTGGTTAGATCTCTCCAACAATGAAATTCACAGTCCAATACCCACCTGGTTCACTTCCCTTCCATCTGCACATAACTTAAGATACTTAAATCTTTCCTTGAACTATCTTACTCATGCAACAAACTTACCCTGGCACCAACTCCGGAGTCTCAACTATCTGGATCTTCACTCTCACTCACTCCACCATTCAATTCCATCATCTATTTGCAACATGACATATCTCCGTATTCTCAATTTGTCTAACAACAAATTCAGAGGGACCATTCCTGAATGCGATGGAAACTTCTTTGGCAATCTTTTTATTCTTGACTTGAGGATGAACCAACTTCAAGGAAAAATCCCTCCAGCTTTTATAGGAGGTAAGTTTAGCCAATTGGTTAGTGTTGGTTTGAATGAAAATCAGTTGGAGGGACCATTGCCTCCATCTTTGATCTATTGCACTAATCTGGAAGTTCTTGATGTGGGGAACAACACACCTTCCCCTGGTGGCTTGGGAATCTTACCTCGTTGAAAGTTCTAATCTTGAAATCTAACAACTTCCACGGCCCCCTTGTATCTAACAATTCATTAAGTGGTCTGCAAGTCATTGACTTATCCGAAAAGCTGTGGGGATGGGAGAGAACCTCCAGCACCAGGAGGACTGTATGATGAAGAAGAAGAAGATTCTGGAATCATGGGAGGATTCACTTGGAAAGCATTGGTGATGGGGTATGGTTGTGGCATAGTGTTGGGGTTTGTATTGGGATATGTGATGGTCTCCATTGGAAAGCCTGAATGTCTGGAAAGATTTGTGTATATAAAAGCAGCAATCAATCTGAAAAGGCGGAAGAAGAAGAGAACTCGCATGATGGTGCATGGTGGAAGGTGATCAGGTACTCGCATTTGCATTTTGGTTTGAATAATTTCATTTTTTTAACCATAAATAAATATATATATATTTGGCTGTGTGCGCAAACCATTTCAAATACTCTGTTTTTACTACTTGTTGTTACTTTTTTTTAATGTTTTTTTAATTAATTTAGTGTATTAGGTAGAGTTTTGAACACAAACTTTGTGTTCTTATCATAATGATATTTGTAATTTGTTTCTATTGATGCTATATATGTATAGTATACGGTGTGGATAAAGATAGGGCACTGGCCCCCTGAACTTTTACTATTAAGTAGTATATATATGTGAAGTATGGCAAAATTCCACATTGGTCTAGTGGTGAGGCAACCTAATTAATGTATCGAGTGTATAGTGTTCGATCCCCTTTTAGGACAAGCTTTATTTATTTACTTTTTCCCCTCTTCTATCTCTTTTGTTTTACTTAATATTTATTTTTTCTCTCTTTTATTTATTTTAATTGATACATTATTAAAATAACATATTCATTTAATAATTTTAATCTCAAAATTATACTAACTTTTACCTAACACAACTTAAAATGCTAAAATATTCTTAGAAAAATGTTAATATAAGTTGATAAATAAAATAACAAAAAACGCGAACCATTGTATGAGAAGAATTGAGCCCCCTCCACGAAAATCCTGCGTCCGCCCCTGATTGTATGCTGTCAGTTTTGTTTTTGGCTTAATTTGTTAAGATTCGTGATAATGCACTTGTCAGAACAACTAGGTTATATCAATTGTATCCCTCAACTAGGTTATATCAATTGTATCCCTTATTTTTTTATTTTCTTTTTTATATTTGTAATACTTTGGGCATTGCTGCATTTACATGTTACTAATTATATTAAGAAAATTGGAGAACCATTTGATTTTGGTACCAAGGTATTTGCATTCAGTCCCAAATTTATTTTTTTTATGCATTTATGGTCCTGCCGTTGAGAGATTTTGCAATTTTGGTACTTCAAAACTATGAGTGATGTCAAAGGATCTTCTTACAGCAGTTATTTCATATTTGATTGCTATAACAATTTACAATGTTAGCATATACTGTTGTGAATGATACACACAATCTCACAAACACTCAAGAACACACACACACAAGTTTTCTATGTTGATGAAAAGAAAAGAAAAGAAAATTGCACCAAGATGTATAGTGGTTCGGTTATGAACAACCTATATCCACTTGAGGAGAAGAAACTCTATTATTGATGATCTAATACAACCAAGAATGGACTGAATCAAAGAGCAAACAAGAAAGGAAACTAATCTGTGAAACTGTGAAAAATTTCTAAGTGTTGAATAATGCTGTGATGAACCAACTTTGAGCCCTTATATCTTGCTACTCCATCAACCTCTTGATCCAGTTAAACCTCCACTGGATAGCCCTCACTTAGTAGATGAGATGCAACCATCTAGCCGGTTCTAAGTAGCTTGATAAACCGCTCAAAAACCGCCTCAATATCGGCTGCTCACCTCTGCACCAAAACTGTCAGTTTTGACAGTTTTGTTTGTTGAGTTGTTGCAACCGTTTCTTGAGCTTCCAGCTGCCATGCAACACGTTCAGATCATTCCCAAAACACCAATGATCAGCCTCCACGTATTGTTTACACTCATGCATGCATATACTGATTATCATATACCTTGAGGCAAAATGATCTGTATAATTTTCTCACCCACAAATTAGTTGAAATGCGCTTCTACGGGCTAGTAAGTTATAAGTACAGTGCTCAACTTGAGACAAAATGGGCAGCAATACACCTTTAAATGAAGCAATAAATAACTATGCCGAATTGAAGAATAATGCAGCACAGATGCTAGTGGCAACTAAATATAAATAACACCGTTGAATAAGCGGATGGATATTCAAATTCATATATTTCAAATATATTAGGACAGACTTGTGTGAAACATTTTCTAAGCCCTTACATGAGACGGATAAAAAGTGATAAGATTATCATCACATTCACTATAAAAATTTGTCATTTGCTATAAAATGTTACTCCCTTAGTCCCAAGAATATATTCGCATATTCTCTGACATGGAGTTTAAGAAAAGTAACTTTTTGTTAATGCGATGTAAGATAGAGAGGGGGTATTTTGGGTAATTGGGTAAATAAAGTGTATGATATAACTGACTTTGACTAGATTGTGTGCAAAAAGAAGGTGACATTTTTGTAATATTGTAGTGTTGTAAGGTTATTGATATTGTGTATTGTTTCCATTTTTAGGGTGTGAAAGTATTTTTAGGACGGACCATAATGGAAAGTGCGAATGTATTCTTGGGACGGATGGAGTATCACTTTTAATTTATGTTATAAATTGTTCATGAAATAATTCAATGTATTATTATCCATTTTCATCGCTTGAGTATCACTTTTAGTTAATGATGTTATCATTTTTTATTCATCTCACGTAAGAGCTTACGTAAGATGGTCTCACACATAACCTACCCATATATTAGTCCCAAAGACCTAGTAATCGGGGATTAGTATTTACCAATTGAAATTAATCCATTGATAAAAAATAAAATAAAAAATTGTACTTGTGTAAGATTTTTTATTTTTTATACTAAGAATGAGAGGATCAGGGAAGCAGAGAAAATATTAATATTTTAATTTATAATTTTGATTGATCCCAATTTTAGTTATTGCATTCTCTATTATTATTATTATTAATTAATTAATTTTTTAATCATTTTACTTAAAATTTTAATTTTGGAAAATTTGCCAATAAAAATTTTGGATAAGAGTCAGTAATTAGTAAATACAAAACGTATTTAAGTATTATGTATTATTACTAAACGGTATATTCACTTTAAAAAATTACTAATATATACAAAATTATATTTTGTTTTACCATATTACCATACTCATCCTTACATTAGTGTGCATTACTAAGATAGAAACAAAAATACGCGATTAAATATAATATTTCTACGAATATATATTAGAGTATATTCTTGAGAGAGAAACAGAAAATACGCGATTATATTGAAGAACCCTACTAGTGTACTAATCGTAGCTATTTTCACTGAGATTTTACTGTTTTTTAGGTGTGTTTTCGTATTATTTCATTCGTTTTGGTAGATTTTGGTGGTATTTTATGTGATATTGATGGATTTGATGAAATTCACTAATTTGAGTTTGCATTAATGTTAAATAGGTGTTTTGGAAGGAGAATCGAGTAAAAGAGGAGATGAAGTGAAAATCCAAAAAGTTGATAAGAAACTCAGTCGAATTTCTTGGACCGCGTGGATTTGGAAAAAACAGGGGTTTTATTCACGCATAAACTCGGTCAAATTTTTATGCGCGCATGCATAAAATTTCGACCAAATTTTTATGCAGAAAATCGTACTGCAAGTTTGAAGAAAAGTGAAAAGTAACAGAAAAACTCGATCGAAGCACGAAAATTCGGTTGAATTTTCATGTAAAATTTTTAGCTGTGCAATTCGAAATCAGGGTTTTTTAAGGGAATATAAATACCCCAAATCTCAATCATCCAGCCAGAACAGCAGGGGCAGCTTCTTCTCACACACACCACACCCCATGTGAGAGAATTTTCACCATCATCTTCATCCATCCTCCTCTCCATCCATCCATCCTTCATTCCATCCATCCATTCCATCAATCTACCAATCTAAGAAGGGAAGAACATCAAGGAGTGAAGATTGTATCATGTTGAAGGAAGATAAGTCCAACTTCAAAAGGGAAGCCAATCAACCTTTGATGTGTTGTTTTTTTATTATTTTATTCAATTGGAGCATGACATGGATTGTATTGATTTTATTATGATTTGTAGTAGCTAGTCCTCATGTTATGCTAGCAATATGATTGATTAAGGATTATGTAAATTTGCACACCACATGTTTGATGAATTGATTGTTATGAATATTTTCTATCATGAATGCTTATTCTCATTTCATGTATGATTTGTGTGGTTAAATTTTCTATTCATAGTGTTAGGATGATCATTTCAATATTATGTTTTGTGGTTTAATTGAATCATTGATTGCACGATATGACTTAGTATGTGGAGAGTTAAGCCATAACCTTCTTGTACTTAGAACCTCATGATAGGACATTGTTGATAATTGCTTGTAAAAGTGTTTGAATTAGTGAGGGAAACCAAACTTATGATCATAGTACCTTAAGGGAATTGAGAGAAAGAGACAATCCTATGAGATTTATATTTGTAAAAGAGTTGAGAACCTAATTGCCTTGGCCATAGGGATTAGGGGTACATAAGCGATTGCCCTTAATATCATAACATGATGACCTTCAATGCATGTGTGTATGTGAGTCTACATGAGTCTTTTTCATGATGTTGCTTGCCTTACATACTTCTTAGATTGATCACCTTCATCCATCTTCCATTACATATGTATATTTTCTATCTTTAATTGCTTTCTTAGGTAGTTTGTAATGTTAATTAACCTCTCCATTATTGATTAGTCCTTATAGAGTAAAACATCTTTCGAATACGGATACATACACTTTCTCTCTTGGGTTCGATATTATAAATTTTGCACTTGGTAACCACGTCTACACACAACGATAGAGTGCGCTTGCTCTTATCAATTTGTACCAAAATTGAGACTAAGTTCATGGTACATATGTGTACATTTTTTAGAGAGAAACAGAAATTAAATGCACTGCATTCTTGAGAGAGAAATAGAAAATACTTAATTAAATTGAAGAACCCTACTAATGTACATAAGTGTGCATTCTTGAGAGAGAAATAGAAAATACGCAATTAAATTGAAGAACCCTACTAATGTACATTAGTGTGCATACTTAAGAGGGAAACAGAAAAATACACGATTAGATTGAAAAAATAGTTGTCCCATTATTTTTATACTCTCTTCGTCCCATTTCAATGTTTACATATTTCTATTTTGGGCGTCCCATTTCAGACCCACCTAAAATAATTAATATATCTTCATGGTCCCCACATCCAACACTAATACATAAACCCACTTTACATTAAATATTGTATCTTTCCACCACTATCTATTAAAATACTATACTCCTTAATCAATATGCAAAAAACAAACGTAAACATTTAAAAGGGACGGAGGGAATATAATTTAGTGTACATTAATGTTCAATAAAATTATTGTTAAGTGCAATTATTGAATATTAATCATTGTGAATAAGGGTAATACTGAGAAAAAAAATACGTTATGTATTCAGGGCCGTTCCTAATGTGTATTAGTTAAGTCAAACGACTTAGGCCCCAAGTTTATAAGAGTATTTAGAGGCTCACAATTTTTCGTAATATTATATACTCTCTCCGTTCATTCATAAGGTATCAATTTTTTTTTTCATGTGAATTAAGGAGTATTATTATTTTATATAAAGTTGGTAGTTGTATTAGTAGGGAGTGGTTGGTGTGCGTGGGACACTTTTACTAAAAAAGGAAAATGGATACATTAAGAGTGGACGACCAAAATGACAAAATGGATACCTTATCAGCGGACGGAGGGAGTAGTATATTGAAATTTACAGTATTATATATACTCCTCCGTCCCCTTGATATTTGTCTGTTTGTTTTTTGAATGTGGATTAAGGAGTATAATATTTTAAAGTGCAATGAGGTGAGATAAATAATATTTTAATGTGTAGTGGGTAGTTGTATTAGTATTGTGTGGGCCCCATGTGTAATGGATTGAGTATGATAATATTATTATGTGTCACATTAAAAAAAATGAACACTTTGTATTGAGATGGATCAAAGTGACAAAATGAGAGTTATTGAGGGAGTATATAGAAATGTTTTCCAAATAGAAATAGTGAGGTTTTCCTAAGCCCACTACCCCAACCACTATTTTTAAAACTTTTTTCTTCTTTATAAATTTTAATATTTTATCTCTCATTTTAAAATTTAACTTAAGTATTTTTTTTATTGTCATTACTTTTTTTAATTATACATTCTCTCTTATTAAAATTTCAATGGTTAATTTTCTTAAGTATTAATTATTTGTTATTATTTCATTATTTCAATTACATAGTTATGTTTTATATATTTAAATCTTTTAAAATTACTATTACATTTTATTCTTTTCTTATTTATATCTGATTAAATACTCCATACGTTAAAATCACTTTTTTCATCTATTATATTTTTTTTTACTCTTTTCAAAATGGTTTATAACAACTTGATTACACTGATCTAATCAATGCTTTTGCCGCTATAACAATTAAACACGTTGTATTTAAATGATTGTTTATTATATATATATATATATATATATATATATATATATATATATATATATATATATATATATATATATATATATATATAAATTTAAGGGCTTAAATTTTAAAGTACGATTCAAGTACGAAAATTTTTAGGATTGGCCATATATATATTCATCAGTAATTATATTAGATTAATGCATTTATTAATAATTAGAGTATATTTAATTTTAACTACCGGTAATAATTCATTTGGATAAAAACTAATCTTGAAAAAGCATAAGATTACATGATTAAAAATGAATTTAATTAAGGTAGATTCTTAGCATATTTATAGAATGTCCTAAAGTGTGTGAAGCGCACCAATAAATGCAAAGGGACTATTAGGGCGGGCCCAACTCAAATCTATTAAAAATAATTGGCCGTTGAGGCTAAGCCAACTCGACTACGCCTTCACCTTTCAAGCCTGAATAGTGCACACAGGAGCCTCCGTGCGCCCGGGTACACAGGAGTCCCACTCATGAGATATAAAGCACACGTGAAAACCTAGCCACACGTCTTTATTAAGGGAGTTGGATGTCCTGTTACACTTTGGTGTTACATCTCCTGTTACATGCGTTAGATGAGTGACACGCGTGCGGAGAGAATAATCTTAACCTTTCCACGTAGGGTAGTCTCATCCAATGAAATTAAAAAAATTGATACTATTTTTGGAGAAATTAATTAAATTTCTTGGAACTATTTTAAATAAAGTAAATTTGAATGGACAATTTGATTTTAAACTCAAAAATTTTGTATCAAACTAAATTGCAAATTCCATCACCTTCCACCTTGCAGTAGCATGCGAGTTCTCTTCTTTTTGCGCCTGCCTTTTCCGAACGATTGCTGCTTCCACGTACGCAGATCTTCTTCGCTTTTGTGTAGACACCATCTCATATATATCCCATAATAAATCCCAACACTGTTCCAAAGCCATACCGGATGGCGACAGCCTTCCATGTGAATCCCATCAAGAAACCATTATCTTCTTCATCAAACACTCCTGCTGGTGATATAGGTTCTCTTACATCCCCACAACTTCTTGTCAGTGGATCTCCACAGACTCTTGAGTTGTCAATATAGGACTGTTTGAAAATGTTTCAAACTGATTACCCTTTGGAATTGGTCTCACTAAATGGTTATGTGAAACATTCAGGACAGCCAAAAATGTGAGATTTGTCAAAGTCAGGGGAACCCCTCCTGTGAGCTGGTTGTTCGAAAGGTCTAACTGCTCAAGTTTCCGAATGCTCCTGGAATGCTGCCACTGATGCTGTTGTGGGATAGATTGAGCAGGCGGAGTAAACTCAGGTCTGCTATTGATTTTGGAATTCGGTTACTCGATAGATCAATGGTGGTGAAGATACCCAACACCCTGGTGAACTCCACATTGGCTACCTTCACTGATAACGTCATGGAAGAATGATACGGACCGCTTCCCATATACGAAACTGCTGCTTCATTTTCATCCTGTTTTTTCATTGCTTGGCGAAAAACTCTGGTGGTAAAACGCCAGTGAAATTGTTATAGGATAAATTAATGATTGAGGCAATGGTTCTTTCAAGTGTGTCATTCAACCCAAGATTAATTGTTGATGGGTTTCTTGCTCTGGTAAGGCAACCAAAGATTGTGGAAGGAGGTTACATTGCATTCAGAATTGCTCAAGTGAAGTGAGGTTATTAAAAGATATTGAGTTGATTATTTCTTGAATCGGTGCTTTTACAAAGTTATGAAATGAAATTGGAAAAAAAAATATCATTTTGGAACAAAATCAGAGCAAAATTGAAAGGTTTTGAATGAAAATGAATATTCTGACTATTTTGAAATCTTTCAAATAAAATATAAAGGTATTGGGACGGTTTATATTTTAAACTCCCAATTTATTTTCTCCTTTTCTGTGACTAGTCAACTAGTAGTAGCTAGGCTTTCAAAAAACACTAGTAGTGTCTAGGAAGTGTTTCCTTAAGTTTATCCGATCCTTTGCTTTTAGATAGTTTTTATGCTTTTCACTTCCTGATTAAGTAAATGGTTAAATGTTGTTTGTTCAATTGTTTACACATACGATTATTTAAATTTCTTTAATATAGTGAAGTTGGTGATAAACAAATACACACAAATTAAAAACATAACCATTTCTAATGCAACCAATTGTGGTCTTTTTGAACCGGCTCTTGTTGGGAAAAATAATGCGGAGATTTCACATCTTCAATATGCAGATGATACCATTTTGATTGGGCAAGCTTCGACTAAAAATATATGGACACTAAAATGCATTCTTTCAAATTTTGAGTTGCTCTTAGGCCTTCGAGTGAATTACTCTAAATACAGCCTATTTGGTATCAATGTTGATAGAAATGTATTGCAAGAAATGGCAGGAACACTTGGTTGTGAAATTGGAGATTTCTCAATTTCTTATTTGGGTATTCAGGTTGGCATCAATCACCGGAGCCCGAATGCTTGGTCGTGTGTGATTCAAAAATTAAAAACAGATTGAGAGCATGGGCAGGCAAAAGAATATCTTTCGGAGGGAGAATTACCTTGCTTAATTCGGTATTGGTTTCGCTACCCATCTATTATCTGTCTCTCTACCGAACTCCTAAAAAGACTTTGAGAGAAATTATCCAAATTCAGCGGGACTTCCTTTGGGGGGTGTGAGAATGAGAAAAAAATTCCATGGGTTTCTTGGAATGTGATTTGCAGACCAAAGTTACTAGGGGGCTATGGGGTTAAAGACCTTGATATTTTTAACAAGTCTTTGCTTGGTAAATGGGCGTGGAGGATTCGAGTTGAACCCAATTCACTTTGGGTTAGGATACTTGACTCCAAATATGGGCTTTCGTTAATTTCAAGTTCTAATAGAGCAGGAGTGAATAGAAATTCTATGTCTCGGTGGTGGAGGGATATTTTTGATTTATTTTTCTCTAATGATCAGGCCATTTGGTTTGAGTTAAATTTATATAAAAAATTGGGTTGTGATATGCATACTAAATTTTGGAGGGATTCTTGGGTTGGGGATACAAAACTTATGATCTTATATCATAGGCTTTATTCCTTATGTAATAATAAAAATGATATGATGGGGGAAATGGGTGCTTGGTTAGAAAGTAGTTGGAACTGGAGCTTTTCTTGGAGACGTCCTCTTTTTACTTGGAACATGAATCGTTTGATAATATGCTTTGTACTATAAATATTATAAAATTGCAGGAACATGTCGAAGATAAATGGATGTGGATGCAATCTGATGATGGCATTTACTCAAGCAAAAGCGCCTATGCTGCCCAATTATCACTAGCATTGGTGAACCAAGACCTGGATGGGGATCTTATCTCAGCTCTCTCTAAACTTTGGAACCCTCTAATCCCGTTGAAGATATCAGCTTTGACATGGAAAGTTTTGAGGGAAAGAGTTCCTACTCGAGCTGCTTTAAAGAAAAGAAAATATTGAGAGATGGTGATGACATCACTTGTGGCTTATGTGGTCAATTTGAAGAATGCACTCGATACCTCTTCTTTGAATGTGACTTCTCACACCAGGTATGGTCACTTTGCTACTCATGGCTAAGTGCTCTCATGACATGGAATAACCAACCAGTACCACATTTCTTGTAACATATGGGAATACTTGGTCAAAAGCGAAAAAAGCATATCTTAGAGTGCATTTGGACGTGTGTGGTGTGGTATATTTGGAAAACTAGAAATTGCAAGATTTTTGAGAACTTGGAGATTGATCCAACAAAATTGTTTGAAGAAATCAAAACCAAAGTGTGGTGCTTTTATTATTTTAAGAATAGGAGTATAATCCATTTATCATTTCAAGATTGGTGTTGCAATCCTAGATTGTGTTGTATTTAAAATAATGTTTGGTGTATTGTCTAGGAGATTATTCCTATTTTCCTTGTATTCTCATGTAATTTTTTGAGTACCTCTGGTACTCACTAATAAAATCTCCTTTTCCGATCAAAAAAAAAAGAAAGAAATATATTAACCATCATACAACACAAATATTCAGTAAGAAGTGCATCCAGTTGAACAGGCACATTTCTCACCAAATTAGAAAATGGGGTTGATCAATCTACGAATCTTTGTGATCATATCACATAACTTGCCGTTAATTAATATTCAATCTTTGTGATCAGGTCTGTGGGTTCATTTCAATATGGAGTATACATGCATATTTTTTTCCTTTTGTTGTTGTAGTCGTAGACATGCATATATACATATATAAATATGTGTGTGTGTAGTAAACACATGGAAGATGTTGATTGGATGATTAGTATGTATAAGGATCAGCTGCTTGAGAAACGATGGCCGTAGGATCATATTACATCTCAACCATGCTTGGAAGGGAATAAAATTAGTTAGGTGGTTAGTTGGTTTCCAAAACTTGATGAGCTAGCTGGAGTATTCACGTGGGATCACACATGCATTTAGTTGATCGAGTTGCTGATCATATAAGGCGTATGCATGATAGTTTGAGTAATAGATCAGAAGCAACACACAGTCAATTACAAGATTGAGAGCATATTAGAGTTCATAAGTTGATTTCATGTTCATCTCCTTAAGTTGTATCTTGTAATCATCGTAAGAGAGTGATCTTCTTCTTAAGAGTGAATGTAGGCTTACGCCGAACCACTATACATCTACGTGTTCATTTCATTTTTACTTCTTGTTCGATTACAAAACTAAACGTCAGTGAATACTTGAGTGATCAATCAAGTAGGTGTGTAAGTTCTTGAGTGGATAATCAAGTTTCTTTCTAAAGTTTCATAAGAATTGGTGTCGTATGTGGGAAGAAGAAGAAGAAGCAGCCATTGACGACTGATCAGGAAGGAGATTCAACATGATTACAACCAAGTTTGAAGTGGAGAAATTCACAGATAAGGCAGATTTCAGTTTGTGGAGGATGAAGATGGAAGACATCTTGATTCAACAAGGTCTTGCAGATGCTATTAAACCCCTTCCAGCAAACCAAGCAGTTGTGCGACCTCACGGTTTTGAGCATAACTTCTCATCTGAACTTTGATTTAAGTGATTCATGCACCCACGCGACTCTTTCTTCTGTGCCTTTCCAACCATGTATCACAAGACCAGTTCGAGCTTCCACACAAACACAAAAAAATTATGAAAAGTGGTCCTCTGTTTTTTATAAGTCATATTTTAGCACAATTATTTGGTTGAAATTCATGTTTATTTGATTGACTTATGTGCTAAGTGGGTGATGAATTGACTTATCTTGTCTTTTGAAATTTAGAGCTTTAATTATATAAATTGGTGTAAAAATAGGTTGTTTTGTGGAAAAGATTCGTTGCTGCCAGAAACAAACTGACACTGAACCATCAGTGTCAGTGGGGGCCTACGAAAATACAGTTTAAACAAAAGATTCTTGCTGCCAGAAACAAACTGACACTGAACCCATCAGTGTCAGTGGGGGTATACGAAAATTCAGATTAAATAGGGAAAGATGCAGCTGAAAATTAACACACACAAGTCTTCTAAAGTTCCACAATCATCTTAGATCAAGCACATCTTTTGGAGAAGAAGAAAAGAAGGAAAGAGATCAACTAAAAGAGGAGGAAATATTATTCAAGATCATCATCGAAAATCTATGGTTTTTATATTTTAATTCTGTTTTTGCTATGAATATGTTGGGCTAATCTTCTTCTCTAGTTTAGGATTTAGTGACCTCCCGTTGAAATTTAGATGAATTATTAAGGGTTTTATATTGATTCTTTTGTGCAAGTTTATTCTATTACATGCTTTGATGTTCCTAATGGCTGCTTGATAATTAATTTAGCCTGATCAACTATTTAATTATTTTACAGCTGAATGTTATTCTATGAACTACAATCTGTAATTGTTGTAGGAATTGGATTAAGTAACAAATAGAGATTTCCCTCTAGGTGTAATAGGATCTAGGTTGTATGATTCCTAGCTGGTTTTCATAGCCTAGTAATTCTATGTTTAGAGTTTTAATGCATTTACGAGTTCGAATCCATAGGGTCACTTTAGATAGTTCAATTTAGTGGTCGTACCCTAGTTGATAAACATAAGAACATTCGTATTGATTGGTCGTACCGTCAACCTAGGGATTTGAGTTTGCACATTAGGTTAGATGTTTAATTCCTGTAATTAATTAACTTAGTAAACTTGAGGGGATAGACATCCTAAACTAGGCTTTTATCACTTGTTAATTTAAATATTAATTTTCATCTACTTTGTTATTTAAAAATTGAGTTGATTTATTACTTGAGTTTTTATCGATTTTTCACAAACAAAACCCCCCTTTATTTACTTTATTATTTTCAACACTTTAATTTAATTAAAATTCATTATACTCTCTTGAGTTCGACTCGTACTTGCCATTATATTAAGTATTGTACTAAGTTGGAAATAAATTATATTTTGGTAGGCCGGCGATAGCTTATCAAAATTTGGCGCCGTTGCCGGGGAGTAAAATTGAATTTTGTTAAATTTTTATGTTTTTTATTTTTCTCTGCATTTTTTACAGGTTCTGGAATTTTTTCTAATTTTTCTGGAATTTTTGAATTTTCCAGTTACACTGACACTAAACCCTTCAGTGTCAGTTATCCCTTATTTTTGAAATTTTATTTCTGAATGATTACTCGATCTTCTGGTAAAAAACAGCTTGAATACATTTTAGAAATTGAGAAAACCGCCCGGAGGTTGAGAAAGGAGTCTCGGAAGAAGAAGGAAACAAGTTCGTCCATTGGCGAAATCGTCGAAAATCTTACCGAATCTGAATTTGCAGCTGATCCACTTCAATTTGGAGAGGAGAATTCTGAATTTTCTGATTTAGAGGAGGAAGATATTGTAGGATCTAAGTCGGAAGAGGAAAACATGGCTGGAAATAATAATAAACTTTGAATGAATTGACTAATCCGGATGTAGTCCATCAGCCACTATGCATTAACTTTCATGTGATCACTGATATTACGGTATTTGAATTGAAACTGGGATTGATTTACTTACTTCCTGCTTTTCATGGTCTTTCAGGTGAAAATCCTCATAAGTTTTTAAAGGAGTTCTCGGTTGTATGCATGAGCATGAAACCAAACTGAGTGATGGAGGAAATGGTCAAGTATAGGGCATTCCCCTTTGCAGTGAAGGACATGGCGAAGGATTGGTTATATTATCTCTTTCTCAGATTGATTAATACATGGGCCGAAATGGAGAAAGTTTTCCTCCAAACTTATTTTCCGGCCACTAGAGTTGCTGTTTTACGTAAGGAGATATCTGGAGCTCGTCAGATGCAAGCGGAGAGTTTACATGAGTATTGAGAGAGGTTTAAACACCTCAAATCAGCATGCCCCCAACATCAAATAAGCGACCAGTTGCTATTGCAGTACTTCTATGAAGGGTTGTCAATCATGGATCGAAACATGCTTGATGCGGCTAGCGGAGGAGCTTTTATGATGAAAACACCTACTGCTGCTAGAGACTTGATTTCTAGCATGGCTGCTAACACCCAACATTTTGGCACACATGATCCATTGGTTAGAGAAGTGAAGGAGGTCCATGATTCCAAGTTGGAGGAAACTTTGAATAAGTTGACAATTGTTGTGGAGAATCTTGCTAAAGGAAAAGGGGTAAACCCTCCATCTTGTCAATATTGCTTAACTAATGATCATTCTACTCTTGATTGCAGGGTTACACCAAGTGAGGAACAAGTAAACGCCATGGGGCGACCTTATGATTCTTTCTTTCAAACTTACAATCAGGGTTGGAGAGATCATCCCAATCTGACGTATGGTATTGGACAAGGAGGGGGGCAACAGCAGTTTCAAGAGCAGAGAGTGGTAAATATGCAACAAGATCACTCTTAAGATGGTGGAAATTGCCAACAAGGTGGTTCAAGTTCCGGAGTTTTATTTGAGAAAATGATGAAAGAAATGGCTGCCAACAATCTCAAATTCCAAGAGATGACACATTCATCCAACCAAGACTTGAAATTGACAACCCAATCATCAATTCGGAACCTAGAAAATTTAATAACCCAATTGGCTACAACTGTGGGCAAGATACAGGCTCAAAACAGTGGAAAGTTGCCTTCACAGACGTAGGTTAATCCTAAGAATGTGAGTGTCATTACACTGCGAAGTGGAAAACAATTGGAGGAGGTTGTACCACCCAAAAAGCCTGACCAAGACGTGGAAAAGGAAGATGTAGAACCTGCGGGAACAGTGGAGGATCAGACCGATCAGTTTGGGACGGAAAAATCTAACATGCAGAAACGTAACACTAACACTGAACCCTTCAGTGTTAGAAGGTCCAAAAAAATCAGGTTAAAATTTCTGACCCTATTCCTTTTAATATTAATCATTTGTCTTTTCCAAGCAGGTTCAGGAAGTCGGACACCATTGAAAAGGATAAACAAATACTTGAAGTGTTTCGGAAGTGGATTTACCTCTCATTGAGGCGATTAAGAAGATTTCGAGATACGCCAAGTTCTTGAAGGAGTTGTGCACCAATAAAAAGAAGTTGAAAGGAGATGAAAAAGTGGTGATGGGAGAAAACGTTTCAGCTGTCTTCCAGCAAACGTTGCCTCAGAAGCGCAAGAATCCTGACATGTTTGTGGTTCCTTGCAAGATTGGGAATTTTAAGGTAGAGAGAGCCATGTTGGATCTTGGAGCATCCATCAATGTGATGTCTCGATAGTGTTTGAAAAGTTGGGTGTGGGAGAGTTGAAAAGACTGGATTTGTCATCCAACTTGCTGATCGATGACAGGCATACCCAGATGGAGTCATTGAGGATGTTCTTGTTCAGGTAGACAAACTCATATTCCCTGCTTATTTTTATGTGTTAGAAATGAATGACCACCCATCGAATTCCACCCCTATTTTGTTGGGGAGAGCATTCCTCAACACTTCATGCACTAAGATAGATGTGAGTGAAGGTACTCTCACGATGGAATTTGATGGGCAGATCATTAAATTCAACATATATGATGCTATGAAATATCCTGATGATGCTAACCTACTTTCTGTTGTGCGTACTATTGAGCCTATTGTCCAGGAACACTTCGAACTCACTAGTAGGGAAGCATTAGACACAGTAATTGAACATGGAATCATGAAGAAGAATGCCGAAAAATGGGATAATGAGGAGTTGAATCACTATGTCAATGCTTTGCATAGTTCTTTCCAGAGATCGAGCATCTTAGATGTAGCATTTGTTAAATTGCCTGACATTTTTCCAAAACTTTTTCCATCTATAGTGCAGGCACCGAAGCTGGAGTTAAAGGCACTTCTTGACCATTTGAAGTACGCATATTTAGGGCCGAATTCTACTTTACGGGTGATCTTCTCGTCCAAGCTGACGAACGAGCAGGAGAGCTTATTGCTCGATGTGTTGAAGAGGCATAAGACTGCTATTGGATGGACTGTAGCGGATTTGAAGGGTATCAGTCCCGCAATTTGTATGCATCGTATTCTGCTTGAGGATGATGCGAACTCATATCGAGAAGTTCAACGCCGGTTGAATCCGCCCATGATGGAGGTGGTAAAGAAGGAGGTGTTGAAACTTCTGAGTGTGAGGATTATTTATCCCATCTCATAGAGTAAATGGGTTAGTCCAACACAAGTGGTACCAAAGAAATCTGGAGTGACAGTGGTTGAGAATGACAAGGGTGATATGCTTTCGACTCATTTGCAAACGGGTTGGAAAATATGCATGGACTACCGCAAGCTCAATAACATGACTAGAAAGGATCATTTTTCTTTACCCTTCATTGATCAGATGTTAGAAAAGCTTGCAGGTTATTCTTATTATTGTTTTCTTGATGGTTTCTCTGGTTATTTTCATATTGCAATTGCTCCCGAAGACCAGGAGAAAACAACCTTCACATGTCCCTTTGGAACTTTTGCATGTCGTCGGTTACCTTCCGGGCTTTGCAACGCACCTGCCATATTTCAAAGGTGTATGGTAAGTATTTTTTCAGAATTTGTGGGTAATATAATAGAAGTCTTTATGGATGACTTTAGTGTCTATGGAGAATCTTTTAATAGTTGCCTTAGAAATCTTGAATTGATCTTGAAAATATGTGTAAAAACAAACCTTGTTTTGAACTGAAAAAAATGTCACTTTATGGTCGAACAAGGCATTGTTTTAGGTCATGTCATTTCAAAGCATGAAATCGAAGCAGATAAGTCTAAGGTAGACTTTATATCTGCATTGCCTTACCCATCATCTGTGCGGGAAGTTCGTTCTTTTCTTAGTCATGCAGGTTTCTATAGAAGGTTTATCAAGGATTTTTCAAAGATAGCCAAACAACTATGTGAGTTGTTGTAAAAAGATATGAAGTTTGAGATGAATGATGTCTGTAAGGAAGCTTTCGATCAGTTGAAAGAGTTACTAACCACACCACCCATGATTCAACCGCCGAATTGGAGTTTGCCTTTTGAAATAATGTGTGATGCTAATGACTATGTCGTAGGAGCAGTGTTGGGGCAACGAGTTGACAAGGCTGCACACGTGATATTCTATGCTTCAAAAACCATGGATAACACTCAAGTCAACTACTCCACTACGGAAAAAGAACTCCTAGCTGTGGTTTTTGCACTAGAAAAATTTCGATCTTATTTGTTAGGTACTAAAGTCACCATTTTCTCTGATCATGCAGCTCTTCGTTATCTCATGATAAAGAAGGAAACGAAACCTCGAATGATTCGGTGAATTTTGCTGCTTCAAGAGTTCGACTTAGAAATTAAAGGCAAAAAGGGATCGAAGAATCTAGTGGCCGACCACCTAAGCCGGCTGATTAGAGATGAAGATGAGCAGAAAATTCTTGAAAAATTCCCTGATGAACAGCTACTGGCCGTTCTACAAAATCTGAAAAATTCTGATCAACTGACACTGAACCCTTCAGTGTCAGAAGGCTCTATTCCATGGTTTGCAGATTTAGCAAATTTTCTGACCTCCCATCAGTTTCCAGATGATATGAGTAAATTAAAACGTGATAAACTCTGTAGTGATGCAAAGTATTACATGTGGGATGATCCATATATATGTGGAAACGTTGTTTTGATCAAGTGATAAGAAAGTGCATTCCTGATATTAAATTTAATTCGATTCTCACCTTTTGTCATAGTCATGCATGTGGTCGTCATTTTGGTTTTTGGAGAACTGCTTTTAAAGTTCTTGAGTGTGGATTTTATTTGCCGTCATTGTTTCAGGATGCTTATGAATTTTGCAAGTCTTATGATAGATGTCAACGTGTAGGAAATATTTCTCAACGAAATGAAATGCCCCAGAATCCTATAATTATTTGTGAGATTTTTGATGTGTGGGGGATGGATTTTATGGGACCTTTTTCTTCTTGTTTAGCTTTACTTACATATTACTTGTCGTTGATTATGTGTTGAAGTGGGTGGAAGCGAAGGTCACCCGAGCTAATGATTCTAAAGTGGTTGCAGATTTTCTTCGATCTAACATCTTTTGTAGGTTTGGAATTCCTCGAGTCATCATCAGTGACAAGGGCACGCATTTTTGCAAGCGAACGGTGGAAGCGCTTCTGCGCAAGTATTCAGTGTTTCATAAAACTTTCACTTCATACCATCCCCAAACAAGTGGTCAGGCAGAAGTGTCCAACCGTGAGATCAAGATTTTGGAGAAGACAGTTAATCCGTCTAGGAAGGATTGGAGCTCACGATTGGAGGATGCATTATGGGCCTATTGAATGGCCTATAAGACACCGATTGGCATGTCTCCTTATCGAATTACCTTTGGGAAGCCATGCCACCTACATGTGGAGCTTGAGCATAAAGTATGGTGAGCAATCCAGAAGTGCAACATGGACTATGACAAGGCCGGAGAGCAAAGGAAATTCTAATTGCAAGAGTTGGAGGAATTGAGGAACGAGGCTTATGAAAATTCAATCATTTATAAAGCTAAAACAAAGGCATTTCATGATGCAAGAATATCAAGAAAAAATTTCAATGTTGGGCAAAAAGTTTTACTTTATCATTCAAGGCTTAAATTATTTTCCTGGTAAGTTGCGTTCTCGCGTTGGATTGGTCCGTTTATTGTGATTAATATTTTTCCTCATGGTGCAGTTGAAATAAGAAGCACCAATTCTGAAAGGAGTTTTAAAATTAATGGACACCAACTCAAAGAGTATCACGAACGCTTCCAGACGGTTGAGGTGGACAGAATGGAGTTGGAGAATGTGGTTTACAACTGATAACGATACACCTTACCTAAGTCGAGCAGACGATAATAAAAAAGCGCTGATTGGGAGGCAACCCAATTTTATCGTTTTATTTTTATTTTCAATAAATTGTCTGATCGTTCACTCTTTATTGTCTGTTGTGATTAGCTGTTGTGATTCAAATTGTAAGGGTTGATCGTGGTTAAAGCTCTTCCCAAAACTGAACCAGGTGTACTCTACCCAATTACATGTTTAGTCTTCTTATACTGTACTTTGCTTGGGGACAAGCAAATGTTTAGGTGTAGAGAGGGATTTTATATGATAATTGGGGTAGAGAAGTGATGTAAATTTGTTGAATTTCTTGTCTCTTGTCTTGTTCTTGTTGTCCTCTAAATTTTATTTTGATGTGGAATTGGATAATTGAGGAATAATATCTGGTGAGGTGATGAGGGTGATGCATGATTGAGGGGGTGGCAGTGATGTTGGGGAGCTGTTGAAAGTGATATTCTTTGTAAAATTTTTGTGATTGTAGTGGCTCTTTTTTTTTCGAATTTCATGGTAGATTACCCAATTTTTGGTGAGCTTTTGAGCCTTAACGAGCTATCATCTATAAGCTCCATTTAATTTTCTTTCTTTAGTGCATTGAATTTGAATTGCCCATTCTAGAACTTGCTCTTTTGAGTGCATTTCAAGATCAAATGATTGGTTGTGTATGATAAAATGATAAGGACACTTAGGTTTAACCCTCTTGGCTTATATTGTTCCAAATGATTATGAAAACTTTAGGGAAGTCACGTTGAGTCTAAGCCTTTTCTTTGAATTATGAGCACATAAGTGAACCCTGAATTCCCATTTCTTTCTTTGACTCTTCCGTTTGAACCATTCATTACTTTGCAATGTGTGAATCTTGTAGAAATATGTTATGGTTGATGAAGTTGAAAGGAGTTGATAATATAAAAAAGAGGAGTTGTTGAAACTGTTTGGAATTACTGAATATCTAGCAAACAGTGACATTTACGAAGTGTGACACCTGCTGTTTCAAGTCTTGAGAAGGAGCAGGTGTGGGGAGATTTAATAAGTGCAAGAAAAGTTATATTGTGAAAAGGAAAATGTAGAGAATATGGAAGTTTTGATCTGTGTAGATCGCATGTTGTAAAGTGGTGCGTTTTAGCCAATCTTATCTCTCTTTTCTCCTTACCCTATACTAAGGCTCCATTACAACCCATTCAAAGACCCTTTGATTGTTGCACATAATCCATCTAGAAATGGGTGGAGATTTGATTTGGGAGCAAGCATATGGTAATGACTGTTCTTTTCAATTTTGGAGTGATCTTGCTACCTACATCATACATTTGAGATATTGAGTGAATATTTGTGAGGCCATGGATTTTGAAAATTTTGATGCCATGAAAGTTGCAAACTTTGAGTAAAGAGTCATTTTTCATATTAGTTCTGAATGCTCATTGGTTACTTGTCTCTTGAGGTGTGTGACTTTCATTTACCTTGGTAGATGTAACTTGATTTTCTATTCTCTGTCATCTTTGATTTCAGTTTGCTTGAGGACAAGCAAAGTTTAGGTGTGGGGAGATTTGATAAGTCATATTTTAGCACAATTATTTGGTTGAAATTCATGTTTATTTGATTGACTTATGTGCTAAGTGGGTGCTGAAATGACTTATCTTGTCTTTTGAAAATTAGAGCTTTAATTATATAAATTGGTGTGAAAACAGGTTGTTTTGTGTAAATGATTTGTTGCTGCCAGAAACAAACTGACACTGAACCCATCAGTGTCAGTGGGGGCATACTAAAATTCAGTTTAAACAAAAGATTCTTGCTGCCAGAAACAAACTGACACTGAACCCATCAGTATCAGTGGGGGCCTACAAAAATTCAGTTTGAACAAAAGATTCTTGCTGCTAGAAACAAACTGACACTGAACCCATCAGTGTCAGTGTGGGTCTACAAAAATTCAGATTAAATAGGGAAAGGTACAACTAAAAATTAACACACAAAAGTCTTCTAAAGTTCCACAATCATCTTAGATCAAGCCACATCTTTTGGAGAAGAAGAAAATAAGAAAAGAGATCAAGCAAAATAGGAAGAAATATTATTCAAGATCATCATCGAAAATCTACGATTTTTATATTTTAATTCTATTTTTGCTATGAACATGCGGGCTAATCCCCTTCGCTAGTTTAGGATTTCGTGAATCTCCCGTTGAGATTTAGATAAATTATTAAGGGTTTTACATTGAATCTTTTGTGCAAGTTTATTCTATTACATGCTTTGATGTTCCTAATGGCTGTTTGATAATTAATTTAGCCTGATCAAATATTTAATTATTTTACAACTGAATGTTATTCTATGAACTACAATAAGTAATTATTGTAGGAATTAGATTAGATGACAAATAGAGATTCCCTCTAGGTGTGATAGGATCTAGGTTGTATGATTCCTAGTCGGTTTTCATAGCCTAGTAATTCTATGTTTAGAGTTTTAATGCGTTTATGAGTTCGAATCCATAGGGTCACTCGTAGATAGTTCAATTTAGTGGCCGTACCCTAGATGATAAACATAAGAACATTCGGGTTGATTGGTCGTACCATCAACCTAGGGATTTGAGTTTGCACATTAGGCTAGATGTTTTATTCCTGTAATTAATTAATTTAGTAAACGGGAGGGGATCGACATCCTAAACTAGGCTTTTATCACTTGTTAATTTAAATATTAATTTTTATCTACTTTGTTATTTAAAAATTGAGTTTATTTATTACTTGAGTTTTTATCGATTTTTCACAAACAAAACCCCCATTTATTTATTTTATTATTTTCAACACTTTAATTTAATTAAAATTCATTATACTCTCTTGGGTTCGACCCGTACTTTCCATTATACTAAGTATTGTAGTAAGTTGGAAATAATTATATTTTGGTAGGCCGACGATAGCTTATCAGTTTTCTTGCATGTTGCACAAATTAACCATACATTCCAACTTTGCATTTTTTATCCTTTTTTCTATCAAAACACAATAAAATACTTGTTAGAAATAATAAACTTGATTTAGAGAGTTATAGAAGCTTCAAGAATAATGTATGGCATGATAGAAGGTTTGAAATTGTTTATAGAATAAACTAGAAGGTGAAAGAATCTATTAATTAATTAGAAGAATGATCTAGAATAATGTGGGTGAATGAAAAATCTAGAAAAATGCATGTGATCAAATAAGAAGAATTATCTAGATTAATTAGAAAGAAACTAATGTAGAATTCTCTAGAATATTAGAGATTATACCATTGTGTAGTATAAATATGTGGTGGTGTATCATTTTGAAGACACAACCAAAAAGTTTAGTAAAGTGTGTTTATTATAAAACTTGTTCTCTCATTCAAATCTCTTCATTCTCATTTTGTTTACCCCACTCACCAAATTCCTATACTCGTCCACAAAAACCTACACATATCCCTCCAACCTTTTACTCCTACAAAGTGGTATCCGAGCCATATCCTCCTGTGAGAGATGGCTAACAACCTTCAATCCTTTCAAGTCCCGTTACTCAACAAGAGCAACTTTGATAATTGGAGTATCAATATGAAGGCATTTCTAGATGCTCATGAAGTTTGGGAGATTATAGAGAAAGGCTACGAGCAACCGAAAGACGAGGCGACACTATCTCAACAACTAAAGGATAAGTTGAGAGATTCAAGAAAGAGGGACAAGAAGGCTCTCTTCCTCATCTACCAAGCTTTGGGAGATGATGACTTCGAGAAAATCTCGAGTGCAACTACCACCAAGGAAGCATGGGACAAGCTCCAGGTGTCATGCAAAGGAGCCGATCAAGTTAAAAAGGCACGCCTTCAAACTTTAAGAGGCAAATTTGAGTCCTTACATATGAATGAGTCCGGGTCTATTTCGGATTATTTTACAAGAATTTTGGCGGTCTCAAATCAAATGAAAAGAAAGGGTGAAAAATAGGAGGATGTTAGAATAATGGAGAAAATATTACGTTCGTTGACTCTCAAATTTGAGCATATTGTGGTGACTATTGAAGAGACTAAAAATTTGGAGGAGATGACAATTGATCTCTTAATGGGGTCATTACAAGCTTATGAAGAGAAACAAAAACAAAAGCAAGATATAGTGGAGTAATTGTTAAAATTGCAAGTGAGTGCAAAGGAGAAAGACAAAGGCCCAAGTAGCGGTCAAAGTCGAGGCCAAAGACAAGGTCGAGGCCGTGGACGTGGAAGAGGAGGCTATGGAAATCATAGAGAGAAAAAGAATTTGGTCGAGGAAGGAGCAAACCAAAATCGAGGTACGATAAATCTTCTATAAAATTCTATAATTGTGATAGATTTGGGCATTATGCTTCCGAGTGTTAGAAAGCAAAACAGAAGGTTCAAGAGAAGTCCAACTCGTTGAGAGCAAGAAGGAAGAAAATGCAAGTGTGCTCTTGACGTACAAAGGAGAAAATGAAAGACAAGATGATATTTGGTACCTCGATACAGGAGCAAGCAACCACATGTGTGGCCAAAAGAGCATGTTCGTGGAGTTGGATGAATTGGTAAGTGGCAATGTCTCCTTTGGTGATGAATCTAAAATTCCGGTGAAAGGAAAAGGGAAAATATTGATTCGTTTAAAAAATGGAGGTCATGATTTTATCTCTAATGTTTATTATGTGCCAATATGAAAAATAATATATTGAGTTTGGGACAACTCTTAGAGAAAGGTTATGATATTCACTTGAAGGATTATAACCTTTCAATAAGAGATATGAAAAATAATTTAATTTCCAAGGTGCCAATGTCAAAGAATAGAATGTTTCTACTAAATATTCGGAATGATGTGGAAAAATGTCTTAAAGCTTGCTTGAAGGATAAGTCTTGGTTATGACACCTACGGTTTGGGCACTTAAATTTCGGAGGATTGGAGTTGTTATCAAGGAAGAAAATGGTAAGAGGATTACCATCTATCAAGCATCCCGACCAATTATGCGAAGGATGTATACCGGGAAGCAAGCTAGAAGGCCATTCCCAAAGGAGCCAACCTCGCAAGCAAAGAAGCCGTTGGAGTTGATCCATGCCAATGTGTATGGGCCAATCAAACCAAGCTCTCTTGGTAATAACAATTATTTCTTGCTCTTCATTGATGATTTTTCTAGAAAAATGTGGGTGTATTTCTTGAAGTAAAAATCAGAAGTATTTGAAGCCTTCAAGAAATTTAAAATTGCTGTTGAAAATGAGAGCAGGCTAGAAATCAAATCCATGAGAACCAGTCGAGGTGGTGAATTCACATCCAAGGAGTTTGTGGCATATTGTGAAGAAAATGGGATTCGAAGGCCTCTTACTGTTCCAAGATCTCCTCAACAAAATACTGTAGCGGAGAGAAATAATAGAACCATAGTGGAGATGGCGCACAGTATGTTGAAGACGAAGAATCTTTCAAAAGAATTTTGGACAGAAGCAGTGGCATGCGTAGTGTAGCTATCCAATCTTTCTCCAACTCGAAGTGTATGGGGAAAGACTCCACAAGAAGTATGGGGTGGGAGAAAGCTCGGAATCGCTCATCTAAGGGTATTCGAGAGCAAAGCATATGCTCACGTGGCAGACGAGACAAGAAGAAAGCTCGACGACAAGACTGAGCTATACATATTTATCGGGTATGACTCTAACTCTAAATGTTACAAGTTATATAATCCCCTCACAAAGAAAAGTGTGATAAGTCGAGATGTGGAGTTCGACGAAGAAGGTGCTTGGGATTTCAGTTCCAACATCAATGATCACAACTTTGTAACTTCACAATTTGAAGATGAAGAGGAAATCGAGCAATCATGTGAAGGTGAAGATGTAGTGACTCCACCCGCTTCACCAACAAGAGAAGTTGGAGACTCGCCACCATCTTTCTTGAATGAAAGAAGTGCATCGCGTGTGAAGAGCCTACATGAGATCTATGAAGACACTGAAAGGTTAGAAGATATCACATTACTTTGTTTTTTTTGCTGATTGTGAGCTAGTAACTTTTGAGGAGGCTACACAAAGCAAAAGATGGAGAGATGCAATGGACGAGAAAATTAAAGCCATTGAGATGAATGATACATGGGAGCTTGCAATATTGCCAAAGGATGACAAGGCCATTAGAGTTAAGTGAGTGTATAAAGTAAAGAAGAACACCAAGGGAGAAGTAGAGAGATACAAAGCAAGGCTTGTCACTAAAGGATATAGTCAAATATCTAGAAACTATCTGGCTAATAATTTCACTTGCAGCCTAAAACAAATGGAAAATCTATCAGATGGACGTGAAGTCAGCCTTCTTGAATGGTGTTCTTGAAAAAAAAAAATTCATCAAGCAACCACCAGGTTATGAGGTGAAAGGGCAAGAAGAAAAGGTGTTGAGGTTGAAGAATGCCCTATATGGATTAAAACAAGCACCAAGGGCATGGAATAGTAGGATTGACAAGTACTTGGAGGAGAATGGTTTCACCAAGTGTCCACATTAGCATGCCCTTTATGTCAAAATCAAAGGTGATGACATCTCAATTGTATGCTTGTATGTGGATAATCTTATATTTACAGGAATCAACACAAAGATGTTCGAGGAATTCAAGGAAGCCATGACTAAAGAGTTTGAGATGACGGATATTGGGCTCATGGCATATTATCTTAGAGTTGAAGTCAAGCAGCTTGAGGAAGGAATCTTCATCACACAAGAAGCTTATATGAATGAGATCCTCAAGAAGTTCAAATTGGAAGATTGCAAGGCAATAAACACCCCAGTGGAGTGTGGAAGTAAACTATCCAAGCATGAAGATGGAGAAAAAGTGGATCTTACTCTCTTTAAAAGTTTGGTTGGAAGCCTAAGGTACTTAACTTGCACGAGGCCAGATATACTCTCCGCAACAGGGCTTGTGAGTAGATTTATGGAGAATCCAACCACAACGCACTTGAAGACGACAAAGAGAATTCTTCGATATCTCAAATGTATGCTCAACTATGGCCTACTTTATTCAAATACTAATAATATGAGCTTGTGGACTATAGTGATGGCGACTGGGCTGGAGATGGTGATGATCGAAAAAGTACAAGTGGATTTGTGTTCTTCATGGGAGATACTGCTTTTACTTGGATGTCGAAGAAGCAATCCATAGTCACACTATCTACATGTGAAGTCGAGTATGTTGATGTCATATCCAGTGTTTGCCATGCTATATGGCTCAGGAGTTTGTTACGGGAGCTCGGATGGACACAAGAGAATTCTACAAGGATTTGTGTGGACAATAAATGGGCAATTGCATTGGCAAAGAATCCGGTATTTCATCGAAGCAAGCACATAGACACTCACGTCCACTACATCAGAGAATGTATTGCAACGAAAGAAGTTCAAGTGGAGCACGTAAAATCACAAGAGCAAGTAGTTGATATTTTCACGAAGCCGCTCAAGTGTGAAGAGTTCGCAAAACTTCGAAGTTTGCTTGGAATGCAAAATCAAGTTTAAGATGGGGTGTTAGAAATAATAAACTTGATTTAGAGAGTTATAGAAGCTTCAAGAATCATGTATGACATGATAGAATGTTTGAGATTGTGTATAGGATAAACTAAAAGGTGGAAGAATCTATTAATTAATTAGAAGAATGATCTAAAATAATGTGAGTGAATGAAAAATCTAGAAAAATGTATGTGAACAAATAAGAAGAATTATCTAGATTAATTAGGAAGAAACTAGTGTGGAATTCTCTAGAATATTAGAGATTATACAATTGTATAGGATAAATAGGTGGTGATGTATCATTTTGAAGACACACCAAAAAGTTTAGTAAAGTGTGTTTATTATAAAACTTGTTTTCTCCCTCAAATCTCTTCTATCTCATTGTGTTTACCCTACTCACCAAATTTCTATACCTGTCCACAAATACCTACACATATCCCTTCAACCTTTTATTCCTATAATACTTCTCAAGCACCTTTTAGTCAACAATCATTCAAAGTATTAAGATTTGTGCAAATAATAGTAATTATACACTCAAAGAGGTTCCAAATTGGACAAAAAAATACATGAATTTTTACTCTCATTATACTCCCTCCATTCTATAAAACGCTTCACGTTTACTGTTCCATGTTGTTTGAGAAAAGTTGCACTTTTTACCATTTTGTTGACTTTAAAGGGTATTGTAGTACTTCTAGGTGATAAAAAGTACTCCCTCCGTGAGCCCGAAAGAGGATCTTGTACTTTTGTGCACGTTGATTAAGGAGTATTATTATTTAATGTGTAGTGGGTAGTTGTATTAGTGGTAGTATAAGCACCATATTTTAATTATATTAGTGGGTGTGTGTGAGTTTCATGTGTGTAAAAAAGGAAACGTCCCTCTTTGGGATAGACAAGCAAAATAGAAAAAAGACAACTCTTTCGAACGGATGGAGAAAGTATAAAGTAATTATATGAACGTAAAAAATGAGTGATAAATTTGAAATTAAAGTGATTTTAAGGTTATTGGATAGAGTTATGTTTTTTTATTATTATTATTATTTATTTTTTTGTAAAAGATTTTATGGGACAAATAAATAAGAAAAATGTGAAGAGTTTGGTGGGATGAAGTGAGTATTATTTTAATATTGTAAAATTATGTGTCATGATTCAAAACCCTATTTATGGACATATATCACCTTATTTTTCCGCGTATGTGACCCACGTATAAAAGTCTCCCGTCTGTAGTACCCATTGTCGTTTTACAGGCACATGTTTTTCACGCACATATGCTCACGTATTGAGAGAGAGTAAAAAGAGAGGTCTGTAGTACCCATTGTCGTGTAGACACACATAATCACGAATCAAGAAAGTGTAAATAGTGAGTCTTTTTTATAACTACATCTGCTATTTATTTTCTCAATCAATTTTATGGGAGGGGCGATGGGATCCTATGATGGAATACACCCTAAAAAAGTGCAATAGGAGAGAGACACGTTTGCTGACACATGATCACGAGTGTAATAAGAGAGAGACACGTTTGCGGCTGTTTGTAGTACATTGTCGATTTCAAACACACAAGATCACGTATCCAGAGAGAGTAATAGGAGAGAGACACGTTTGCTGCTGCAGTAATAATATCTTCACGCACACAAAAACAATATTTCGTTGTCTTTCTTTCCTATACTGAATCCGAATTTGTATCGCCTTAAAATAGTTTCATGATATGTCGTCATGTAATTAATTTTCGTATACTTCCTCCATAGTATTCATTAATTTTTTTATTTGAATTAAAGAATATAATAATTTAATATATAGTAAAATGAAATAAATAATATTTTAATGTATATTGAGTAGTTGTATTAGTGTTGAGTGAGAGGTCATGTGTAGTGGTTATAGGTCATATCAATCCAAAAAGAAAAATTAATATTTTGTATTGGGACGGATCAAAATGAAAAAATGAATACGTATCAAGGGGAAGAAGTATTTACAAAATATTTAATAAATATTTTCGAATAACTATTTTAATGAGATAATTATTTAAGTACTAAAATTTTGTTTTATATTTTTATATATATTCCTTCCGTCCCAAGAATACTTCCACGTTTTCTATTTTGATCCGTTCCATGAATATTTGTACACCTTAAAATAGAAATAATACACAATATTAATAATCTTATAATACTACAATATTACAAAAATACCACTAAGCTCTTCACTATTTCCTTATTTGTTTGTCTCATTACACTCTTCACCCTCCAAATATAGTAAAAGGTTCAAAACAAATAACCTCTCACTACATTATACTACCTCCGGTCACTTGAAAGGTAACTGTTTCACTATTTCAGGCGTCCGCTTCAAAGTTATCAATTTCCTCTGTTTAGTAAAGAAAGTACACAATATGACCCACCACTTCTCTGTAATACAACTACCCAATTTACGTATAATAATAATACTCCTTAATTCACGTGCAAAAAGCAAATAAAGACCTTGAAGTGTCCACGTGCAAACAACAAACGGAACCTTGTAAGTGGTTGGAGAGAGTATTTTCAAAAATGCCACTCTCACTTAACTCACATAACTTACTTTACCATCTATTTATTATTAAAAAATATCACAATACCCCCATAAAAGTTAATAAAGTCGATCAAAAAAGAAACTTTTTTAACTCCATATTTACAGTAACTGTGAAGAGCTTAATGGGACGGATAGAGTATTTCATATACGCTAGAGTATATAGAGATTCGTTTTTATTTTTAATATTTGCATTTAAATAATTTATAATCTCCGTCCTGTGTTAAGGTTTACATTTTCTATTTTTGGTTGTCCTAAGTTAAGGTATATGTTTCCTTTTTTGTCAAATTGGACCCACACAAAAAAATTAATTTTTTTATGTAGGGCCCACACATAACACTAATAAAACTACTAATTTTACAT
Source organism: Pogostemon cablin (assembly GCA_023678885.1). Taxonomy (NCBI): domain Eukaryota; kingdom Viridiplantae; phylum Streptophyta; class Magnoliopsida; order Lamiales; family Lamiaceae; genus Pogostemon; species Pogostemon cablin. The sequence continues at coordinate 16,937,564 of CM042996.1, forward strand.
TAAATATTATTTCTTTCTCTTACTATACATTTAAATATTATACTCTTAATCTAAGTGCAAAAAGCAAACACAAACGTTAATTTGAGATGAAGGGAGTATATATATATATATATATATATATATATATATATATATATATATATATATATATATACTCCCTCCATCGCACTCAAAGAGGGTCTTTTACATTTTGCACGTGAATTAAGGAATATTATTATTTAATGTGTAGTGAGTAGTTGTATTAGTAGGAGTGTGGATCCTATATTTTAATTGTATTAATGAGTGTGTATGAGTCTTATCTGTATAAAAAAGGAATGACACTCTTTTGGTGGGACGCCCAAAATAGAAAAAAACCCCTCAAAGAGAAGGGAAAGCATATATATATATATATATATATATATATATATATATATATATATATATATATATATATATATATATATATATACACACGATACTTCATCAATTATCAATTTCTTTTAATTAATTCACACTGAAAACATTATAATATTAACTTTTCTCTTTCAATGTATATTTATGAAAAAAATTACTCCATTCCTCCCGCTACAAGAGTTACATTTTCACTTTTAGTATGAAACTCACATAAATCAGTCACTTTATTTTTAATGAAACTTTTTGAGTGAAACGTACAAAATAAAAAAATACCCCTCGAAGAGAAGGAAATATATATATATATATATATATATATATATATATATATATATATATATATATATATATATATATATATATATATATATATATATATATATATATATATATATATATATATATATATATATATATATATATATATATAATAAGGATACTTCATCAATTATCAATTTCTTTTAATTAATTCACACTGAAAACATTAATATTAACTTTTCTCTTTCAATGTATATTTATGAAAAAAAATTACTCCCCCCATTCTGCCACAAGAGTTACATTTTACTCCTTTCGTTCCGAAAAACTTTTTACGTTTACTGTTTCATGTTGTTTAAGAAAAATTATACTTTCTGACTAACTTTATTGACTTTGGAGGGTATTGTAGTATTTTTAGGTAATAAAAAAGTATACAGTAATAATAAGTGTATGAAAAAAGAGTGGCATATTTGAAATTAAAGTAACTTTTGAGGTTATTGAATAAAATGATGTTTTATTTTTTGGAGTGTGAAAAGTTTTGTTGGACAAACAAATGAGGAAAGTAGGAAAAGTATTATGGGGCGGAGGAAGTACTAATTAGGGCGTTCCGCTACAAGAGTTACATTTCCATTTTTAGTAGATGAAATCCACATAAGCCAATCACTTTATTTTTATGGAGCCCACACATAATACTAATACAACTACCCATTATACATTAAATTATTATATCTCTCAATTGACTACACATAAAATACTATATTTTTTAATCTCCGTGCAAACAGTAAACGTGACTCTTTTCATGGAACGGAGGAAGTATATAATCTTAACCCATTAAATCAAAATTAAATAAATTAGTAAGAATATTTATGGAAAAAATATACTATAACTTAATACTCCCTATATCCCATTTTAATATTTATATTTGTTTTTTACACGAAGATTAATGGATATGGTATTTTAAAAGATAGTGAGTTGAAAGATATAATATTTAATGGAAATTGGGTAGTTGTATTAGTTTTGTGTGTAGGTCTCATAGAGATATATTAATTGTTTGTATAACTCTCATCCATCAAAAAGAGAAATATAAAAAAAGATGGTCTCTTGTGTCCCCAGATGAACAAAGTGTGTGTACAATATTTTGTTCTAAATGATATATACTTTCATTAATTTTTTCTCAAAAAATAAAAGGTGCATATCCTTATATTAAAAGGTATATCATTTAGTAATGATATATGGGCGCATAGTGACCATGACACACAAATATTACCCATATAAAAATTAAAATAAAACGGCAAAATAAGAAATATGTAGAAATTGAAACGCACGAAGGAGTACATGAAATCAAATTAAATAAATTAGCAGGGATGATATTAAAGTAATTGTACCTTTTATGACATACTATTGATCCTTTTAAAAATGTCCCATTAAAAATATATTATATCAAATACCATTGATGTTGTAATTAATTGGGGATATTTTTTCAGTGTTATGTTGTTTTGTAATCTTATAACTTTTGATTCTTAGAGTACTTTCTGTTATTAGTGTTATGTTATTTTGTAATCTTGTAACTTTTGATCCTTACAGTAATTAAGTTATTCCTAATAATATTTGTTTTTCCTTCCAGAAAGACCATTGACGTTGTAAATATAATAGTGGAACATAAAAGATAGCAACTGATCACATGATGATAGTATCTGAACGTATCGATATGATTTTTTGTTGTTAAGTTAATTTCTGTTATGAAATCAATACAATTTGACAGCAATGTAAAACACTACAAGCTTATCTATCAATCCTAATGTTGAGTATTGATTATGAAACCAAATAGAATTGAAAAACTTGAAGAAAGAAGACAAGAATTATAGTGGTTCGATCATGTTGATCTACATCCACTCTTAAGGAGAGTAATCACTAACTTGATGAAACAATGGTTACAATGTGATGAATGTGATGAAGATGAAGAACTATATCACTTAAGAAACCCGAACTTGTTTCACTAACTTGTGTGTTGATGATGATCGACTTCTACCTACTGTTATGCAGTGCATGATCATATATATACACTACTGATATGCACACACCAGTAACATCATAACTGTCATGTGATTGGTTTCAGTTGCAACTGCTTTGAACTACTTCAACTTCTCAATCCAACCAACTAGTATACTTATTGATCTTGCTCAACTCTTAGCTTGATCATATGTGTTGAATCTCTTTCATTAGGAATGATACTTCCCTCTTGATCTAGCTAAACACCTCAATCAATGATTTAGCTGTCAAATGATGATAGTTTATCAGTTGCATCAATCTCACACTTCAACTGCCAAGCTAACCAACAATGATCAGTTGGTTACAACCGACCTTTGCCAAGTGATCATCACTTCTTGATCTTTGATGACAGAATTGTCATGCTTCAGATTTCATCTATCTGTGCAGCTTGATGCCTTCACTTGTTCATCCATCTTGCTTCTTCATCAAACATCATATTCTATATCTTTATTTGTTATATATTACACACACACATGTACTCATGCAAGCATGGTCTACATACACAACAAATCTCCACCTTAGACCATGTATCATTACAAGTGACAAAACTACTCTCCACCTTGCTGCACTTACAGGCTGCTGCTCACCTTCCTTTCCTCCTTTAGTGAATTCCAATAAGACTCTTACACAATTCAAACTTTTGAATAGGTAGAGCCTTAGTAAACATATCAGCAGGATTTTCAGTTGTCTTAACCTTTTTTACAGCAACTATCTTCACTTCTATCATATCTCTTATGAAATAAAGTCTCACATCAATGTGTTTAGTCCTCTCATGATATCCTTGATGCTTTGAGAGATGTACAGCACTTTGATTATCACAATATACCTCAATGTTGTTCTGCTGAACCCCAAATTCTCTCAAAATACCAATCAACCAAACACCTTCCTTTATTGCTTCTGTAAGGGCAACAAATTCAGCTTCAGTGGTGGATAAGGCCACAATGTGTTGATGTGTAGCCTTCCAACTTATTGCTGTACCATATAACTTGAACACATAACCTGTCATTGATTTCCTTGTATCAAGGTTGGCTGCATAATCTGCATCAACATAACCAACAACAGCATTATCCCAAGCATCTTGTTTCTGAAACTTCAAGCCTACTGATATAGTTCCTCTAACATACCTCAGTGCCCACTTCACTGTATCCCAATGAATCAGACCAGGATCACTCATAAATCTACTGATCACACTCATCACATAAGCTAAGTCTGGTCTACAGCATACCATAGCATACATCAGACTGCCCACTGCACTTGCATATGGTATTTTACTTATTTCAAGCCTTTCTTTGTCTGTTTGAGGCCTTTGAAGAGATGATAGGCTCACCCCTTGTTTAACTGGTACTGATGAACTCTTACAAAGATTCATATTGTACCTCTTTAAAACCTTATCCAGTATGACTCTTGAAATAAACTTAATACTCCAGCTGATCTATTCCTCTCTATCTGCATTCCAAGGATCATCCTTGCCTCTCCAAGATCTTTCATGTCAAATTCCTTTCTCAATGTATCCTTTACTGAATTGATTCCTATCATGTCTCTACAAGCTATCAGTATATCATCTACATATAGTAGAAGATAAGTATAGCTTCCTTTATCACATCTTATGTATACACAGCTATCATACATGCTTCTGTCAAAACCATTTGAAGTAATGTACTCATCAAACCTGAGATACCACTGTCTTGGACTTTGCTTTAGACCATACAATGATTTAAGTAATAGACAAGCCTTAGAGTCTGCTTCTTGTAGATTAACTCCCTCAGGTATCTTCATATAAATCTTTTCATCTAAATTTCCATGCAAGAAAGCTGTTGTTACATCCATTTGATGTAATTCCAAATCCAACTGAGTGACTAATGACAGCAAGATCCTTATTGAGCAATGTTTAACCACTGGTGAAAAAATTTCATTATAATCTACACCTTCTTGCTGTGAAAAACCTCTTGCTACAAGCCTTGCTTTGTATCTAATTCCTCCTTCCTTGCTAGTAACTGGTTTCTTCTTGTATATCCACTTACAACCTACAAGTTTCTGATTTGCAGGTCTGTCAACAATCATCCAAGTATTATTCCTTTTTAATGATTGCAACTCCTCTTCCATAGCATCCAACCAATGCATACTTTCTTTACTTGAAACTGCTTCTGAGTATGTCTTAGGTTCATAGACATCAACATCTGATGCTACAAACAATGCATATGATACAGTGTCTGCCTCTATGTACCTTATAGGTGTTTTGATCTGCCTTCTCAACCTATCTCTAACCAACTGATAGCTACTTAGAGTTCTTCTATCATTTGAACCAAATGATTCAGGCCTTTCTTCAGCAGCAATTTCTTCATGTACATTATCCTCTCTTTGATCTTGATCATGCTGTACAACTGTTTTGTCATCATGCTCCACCTCAAACTCACACTTATCAGTAGTTATCAACTTATCAGATCCTCTTTCCAACAAAGGCATTCTTCCTTCATTGAATGTCACATCTCTACTAACTATGAATTTGTTATTCTCATAACACCATAGTCTGTACCCTTTTACCTCTTTAGGATAGCCAACTAGCACACACTTAACTGCTCTAGGATCTAACTTATCTTGTTTCTGATGTGAATACACCAAACATCCTATAATCCTCAGTTGACTGTAATCTGGTACCCTTTCAGACCATACTTCTTCAGGTGGCTTAAACTTGAGTGCTGTGCATGGTGATAGATTAATCAAATAGGCTGCAGTAGAAACTAACTCACCCCAGAAACCTTTTGAGAAACCTCCACTGCTCATCATACACCTAGCTCTTGCAAGAAGTGTCTGATTCATTCTCTCAGCCACTCCATTTTGCTGTGGTGTTCCTGGTACTGTCTTGTGCCTCTTAATACCTTTCTCTTGACAAAACTTATTGAATTCATGTGACACAAATTCAAGACCATTGTCTGTTCTTAAGCACTTGACCTTGTTTCCAGTTTGTAGCTCTACTTCTGTCAACCATACTTTAAAAACTGATAGTGCTTCATCCTTTGTTTTCAGAATTTTAATCCATACTTTTCTTGAATAATCATCAATGAATGAGATGAAGTACTTCCCACCTCCTATTGTTGAAGTCTTGGAAGCCCCCAAAGATCTGAGTGAACATATTCCAACCTAGCTTTGGTATTATGTTCAGCTGCACCAAACTTCAACCTCTTAGCTTTTCCTAATATACAAGCCTCACATTGATCTAGCTTACAGGTTGTGCTGATCTCAAGTAACTTCTGTCTTGCAAGTTCTTGTAAACCTCTTTCACTTATATGACCAAGCCTCCCATGCCAAACATTAACACTACTCTCATTCTTAGTTGTATTACTTTCTCCAGTCACAACTGAACCATTCAAGAAGTACAGATCAGACTTCTTGAAGCCTTTAACAACTACTGACTTTCCTTTTATGACAGCAAGTGTATCTTCCTTCAAATGGCACTCATAACCTTGAGAAACTAACATTCCAAGAGATATTAGATTTCTCCTTAAGCTTGGTACATATCTAACATTGTTTAACATCCTAACTTTTCCATCAAACATTTTAAGTTTGACAGAACCAATTCCAACAATCTTACAAGTATGATCATCACCTAACATTACTGATCCTTCATCTTGTGACCTCAATTCAGTAAACCAGTCCTTTCTTGATGTCATATGAAAAGTACATCCAGAATCCATAACCCACTCTTCTGAGACTGAATTAGAACTCACAGACATTGCTTCAATGAAATCAGAGTCTGTAGCATCATGATTAGTTGTTACCTGATTTGCATGAGGCCTTTTATTACCTCTCCTTTAAGCTATTACCTTTGCTACCATTGCTTTCCATTTGTAACATTGCTTCTTATAATGTCCTGGTTTATTGCAGTGGAAACAATTCTTGTTTTCTTCTTCAACTGCTGGTGCACTATGATTCTTTTCATGCTTCCTCTTATCAACCTCACTCTTATTATTCTTGTTGTTCTTATTCCACTGGTTTTGTTTCCTTACTGTCAATCCTTCTGCATTTGCTTGCTGTTCTGGATTCTTGTGAAGTACCTTTGCCTTGACTGCCAACAACACTTGCTCAAGGGCGATTGACTCAGCATTAGCAAACAATAAAGTATCTCTCAATCCTTCAAATGACTTTGGAAGTGCTGACATGAGGATGACTGCCTTATCTTCAGTTGACAGAGCCACATCTATGTTTTCTAAGTCATCTATAATCTTGTTAAACTCATCTAACTGACCAATTATAGACTTATCTTCTGATACCTTGAAGGAGTATAACTTCTGCTTCATGTACAAATGGTTTGCCAAACTTTTAACCATGTACAACTCCTCCAATTTCTTCCAAACTCCTCTTGCAGTAGATTCTTTAGAGATCTCCCTTAGAGCCTTATCACCAAGACACAGAATGAGAGCACTTCTGGCCTTGATTTGTTGTTCTTGATCTGCTGCAAGACCAGCAACACCAGCTCCTGCAATCTGTTCTTCTGGCAATGGCTTAATAGCATCTGACAGACCTTGTTGAACCAAGATGGCTTCCATCTTCATCCTCCACAGACTGAAGTCTGCCTTCTCTGTGAATTTTTCAATATCAAACTTTGTGGTAACCATTTGATCTTCTTCTTCTCCACTGAGTCTTCTTCTTCTTCTTCTGATTTGGCCTTCCCACAGACGGCGCCAATTGTTATGAAATCAATACAATTTGACAGCAATGTAAAACACTACAAGCTTATCTATCAATCCTAATGTTGAGTATTGATTATGAAACCAAATAGAATTGAAAAACTTGAAGAAAGAAGACAAGAATTATAGTGGTTCGATCATGTTGATCTACATCCACTCTTAAGGAGAGTAATCACTAACTTGATGAAACAATGGTTACAATGTGATGAATGTGATGAAGATGAAGAACTATATCACTTAAGAAACCCTAACTTGTTTCACTAACTTGTGTGTTGATGATGATCGACTTCTACCTACTGTTATGCAGTGCATGATCATATATATACACTACTGATATGCACACACCAGTAACATCATAACTGTCATGTGATTTGTTTCAGTTGCAACTGCTTTGAACTACTTCAACTTCTCAATCCAACCAACTAGTATACTTATTGATCTTGCTCAACTCTTAGCTTGATCATATGTGTTGAATCTCTTTCATTAGGAATGATACTTCCCTCTTGATCTAGCTAAACACCTCAATCAATGATTTAGCTGTCAAATGATGATAGTTTATCAGTTGCATCAATCTCACACTTCAACTGCCAAGCTAACCAACAATGATCAGTTGGTTACAACCGACCTTTGCCAACTGATCATCACTTCTTGATCTTTGATGACAGAATTGTCATGCTTCAGATTTCATCTATCTGTGCAGCTTGATGCCTTCACTTGTTCATCCATCTTGCTTCTTCATCAAACATCATATTCTATATTTTTATTTGTTATATATTACACACACACATGTACTCATGCAAGCATGGTCTACATACACAACAATTTCCTTAATTTCACGTATGGTAGATCATCTGCCTTATTAGTGTTATGTTGTTTTGTAATCTTGTAACTTTTGATCCTTAGAGTAATTACGGTATTCCTAATAATATTTGTTTTTCCTTCCAAAAAGACCATTGATGTTGTAAATATAATAGTGAAACATAAAAGATAGCAACTGATCACATGATGATAGTATCTGACGTATGGATATGATTTTCTGTTGTTAAGTTAATTTTCCTCAATTTCATGTATGGTAGATCATCTGCCTATTTTATAGGATTTGTATATCTACACATTTCATCTACAATTGTAGTGAGTATTCAAACACACTAAAAAATATATTTTTAAGTAATCTGAGATCCTTATTGTACTAAAATGATTTTTTCTTTTCTTTTCAAAGTAGAGATATATAATAAGACCGCTGGAGATTATAAATTCGACATATGTTAAAAGAGTCTAAGGGGATAAATTTTTTAATTCATAAAGTAAATATATGTATTTATTTATATTAATTTTTAATTAATAGTATATAATTTTGATTTGATAATATCATATATTATCTCAAAGTAAATATATGTATTTATCTATATTAATTTTTAATAAATAGTAATTAATTTTGATTTGATAATATCATATTCAAATCTTAAAATAATATATGTATATATCTATATTAAATTTACTTAATAATTAAAATAATTGAAAATTTTAATTTTAATTAAAAATTAAAATAATTAAAATTAATTCTGATAACGACCCCTCATCAAAATTAAACTCTTCTTTAGTATATATATATATATATATATATTATATATATATATATATATATATATATATATATATATATATATCCTTCAGTTAGGGCATGGGGCTTTTTTCTCCTATTATGGGAGGATGGACGTCGGATGTCCTGTTACATTTTGGTGTTACATCTCCTGTTACACGTGTTAGATGAGTGACACGTGTGCGGGGAGATTAATCTCAACCTTTCCCCTTAGGGTTGATTGTTAGGGTATAGATTAGTCTATCCTACATGTCAATCATCCAACCATTTGTAACAGGAAATGTAATATCAAATGTAACAGAATATCCGAACCGGGGAGGATGTGTTTGTCATTTGAGCAAAGTCACGAAGATGTTATTAATTAATGATTTATAACAACATTCAGCTCATAAGTTCCGGTTCGGATTTCCTGTTACATTTGATGTTACATCTCCTATTACAAACCGTTGGATGATTGACACGTATGATAGATTAATCTATACCCTAACAATCAACCCTAAGGGGAATGGTTGAGATTTTTCTATCCACATACGCATCACTCATCTAACACGTGTAACATGAGATGTAATACAAAAATATAACAGGACATCCGACGCCCATAAGTTCTGTGTAGTATTTGTTCCAAATACTTTCATGTCATTTTCGATATAAATGTTAAAATAATAACCCTTTTTGTGTCTATCAGCTTATTTTATGTGTAATGGATACTAATATTATTAAATAGTGCATGGTGGGCAGTGAGTCTTTTTTTTAAAAAAATGAACCTTTTAGGACGAACACTCAGCTAAAATGATACCTTTAGATGCGGACAAAAGAATTATTCCGTATTTAACAAATTATCTATCACCTAATATATACTCCATCACCATGCCTAACTTAATTTATCATGTAAACTGTTTGTAAAATAAAGACTCAATTGGAGTGGATGGGATATCACATCAATTATCATGTAAACTGTTTGTAAAATAATTGAACTAGACAATTATCGATTTATGATGACTACAATTATTAGCTTTTCGTACAAATTATTGGTCTACAAATAGGAGTGAGTGTAGGGTGTATGAAGCATCCAACATAGAGAAAGCATAACTAGTCATGGCCTCCATATCCAACCCATCTCTCCTTTGGTGTATAGCCTTGTTCCTCATGCTAGCCACCAACAATGTCCACTCACAAACCGTAACCTCCTTCACCTTTTCTAACTTGGATGCAAATGGCGGTGGCTTCACCTATCAGGGTGACGCCAACGTCCCGTTTTCCAATGCAAATTTCATACGCCTTACCAAAACCGATTCCTCCGAGGGCCCCACCCGGAACAGCGTTGGCCGAGTGTTGTACACTCGGCCAGTGCAGTTCTGGTCACCTTCGAGGCAATCCATCTTCTCAACCACCCTACAATTTGTGGTCACGCCCAACGTGGACGGTGCAGCCGACGGCCTCGCCTTCTTCATCGCTCCCGTTAACTCTACCGTGGGCTCGCCCGGTACAAACTTTGGGGTCTTCAATGGGGGCAGTGGTCCCAACATATTTGCAGTGGAGTTCGACACCTTCAGCTGGGGTGGCTCCGACCCGGATTATCTCCACTTAGGAATTGACATAGAATCCCTCAACTCCGTAAAAACAACCGAGTTTAACAGTGGAAGCGGGGAATTGGTGACAGCCACCATAAGCTACAACTCCAACACTAAACTAATAAAGGTGGAGGCCAGCACCGCCTCTCAGACAGCCTCACTCACTTACACCTACGACCTCACCACCGTTCTCCTTCAGCAGGTTCAAGTCGGGATCTCCGCCTCTACAGGAGGCGCCGATAACATTGGAATATACGGAGTTTTTGACCTTGTGTCCTGGAGCTTCACATCCACGCTTGTGCCGGGCCCCTCCACCGCCACCACCGCCACCGCCGCCGCCCCTACCTACGGCCCTAACCATCTGGCCGCCTAATGGACGAATATATGTTAAGCAAATAAATAAATAAGGCGCACTGCTAAGTGTGCATGTCCATGCAACTCCATCTACTATTACTACCACATCTATCAATATAGTTTTATTGTTAATTATGTATATACTCACTGTTGTTACTTTTTATTATATGCTTTTCAAAAAAAAAAAACTAGTATTTTATATATATATATAATAAACCCATTATTATTGAGTTATAACTTAAACTATTTATTGATCATATTTATATTAATAAAATATCACTCTTCCAAGGCCAAATCCCAGGCTCCCAGCAGAGCTGTAAACTACAGTTGAAGAATATAAATGTCCCCCACAGCAGCTGCATATGGAATTTAATGGTTGAAAATTGAGTTAAGAATTTTTTTTTTCTCATTAACTTTTCAAAATTTTAGATTTTATCCAAAAAAAAATATTTTTATCAATTATATTCAATAACTATGAGTTTTATTTCAATTTTTACCGAAATTCTCGATTTTCGACGAAAATTAGTCATGTATGACAAATGAATTTTGGGAAAACTGGCGAGATTGCTGACCTGTGACATCCAAACAAAATTCATCCAATATAATAGCCACGTCAAAAATTAAAAATTAAAAATTAAATGAGAGATGATTCGAGCTGAACAGATTGTCCAACGCACCGAACATCACCATCTCCGCCTCCTCACGCGCCACCGCCATTGATGGCCGCGGGAACTCGAGCGATGACTCGTCGAAGTCCTCGGTGAGTCTCGAGTGCTTCATGAACTTGTCGAACGGGACCCGGAAGGTAACACGCGTGGTCCACGAGATATATGGATCTGGGTAGGGTCAAGAAGTAGACGGTGAGCCCGAAGACGAGAATGCCGGAGAGGACCAGAACTCCGGCGAGATTGTTTCTGACGTAAAGGTACAAATTTCGAAAATCCTTGTAATTCATGTCGGAAATCTGAAGGAGTAAGACGACTATCGTTGGAATGAAGGAGAGAGTGAGGAAGTGAAGCCGAGTTTCACATACTTTAGTTTCACACTATTTGGAAATCCGGCAGCGCGGCGGCGGCGCAGGGGGAGGCGGTAAATCAGTGTGTGAAGTAAACCATATTCATGCATGGTGAAGTGTTGAGGTTGGTTTATAGAATGAGAGCATGCATGGTGAAGGAGCATGCACACAGTAGAAACAAATTAGCAGTTTTGACACATGAAATCATGCAACTGTTGTACAGTGTAAGCAGGTTATTTTGAAGATATTTTGTGGCGGTTATCTAGATTTTTTAGGGTGGTTATCAACTGGTTTCTATAGTCCCACACGTGGTCTATGCAAGGGAATTTGATTCAGTTAGAAACTAAACCGTTTGGTAACCGAAATACAGCTGCAAAGTTGGTTCATCGAAACTGTCCCGTAAGTTTGCAGCTGTGTGAGGTGTCTATATATACTGTGTTTTCGTTTCTTCTTTGTACAGATACACACCATTTTACATTGATCAATAAAGAAGCTCATCCTATAGTAGACGTAGGTCGTTCTTGACCGAACCACTCTAAATTCTCATTGCAATTTACTTTCAGAATTACACACACACACGTCTTCTTCATAGTTAGGTTTTTCTCATTCAAAGCTTCTTGATTCAAAACGTTTATTGTGGAATTCATATCAAACACATAGAGTGAGGTGTGAATTCTTGTCAACTGGCGCCGTCTGTGGGAAACCAGACCTATTCAGAAGAAATCAAGAAGGAGATTGAAGAAAGGAAGACAACATGGTGACTACAAAGTTTGACATCGAGCGGTTCACGGAGAAATCCAATTTTGGATTGTGGAAGATCAAGATGAGGGCCATCTTAGTTCAGCAAGGACTGGTGAAGGCAATTCAACAGGCTCCTGAAAACGAAGCTGTTGCAGTGAATGCACAAGCACAGCTAGCAGACAATGAGATGCAGGAAAATGAATTGAGTGCCATAATCTTGTGCCTCGGTGACAAGGCACTAAGGGAGGTTCAGAGAGAAACAACCGCCAGAGGATTATGGAAGAAACTTGATGATCTTTACACGGTAAGATCTCTGGCTAACCGTTTATATCTAAAGCAGAAGTTATACTCCTTTAAGATGGTGGAGGATAGGCCTATCCTGATTCAGCTTGATGAGTTTTCTAAGGTTCTAGATGATTTAGAAAATGTTGATGTGAAACTAAGAGATGAAGATAAGGTTGTAATCTTTTTATCTGCATTTCCAAAGTACTTTTGAAAATCTTAAGGACACTTTGTCATTTGGAAGTAGAGAAACAATAAGTTCAGAAGAGGTTATAATGGTTCTGAAGACAAAAGAGCTTCAGAAAGTTTCAGAGGGAAGTAATCGATCTGGTGAGGGATTAATGGTCTAAAGAAATGATCATGGTAAGAAGAATAACAAGAAAGGAGACGCTGACAGGAAACAAGATAAGAAGAATGATCAATCCGGAGACAAAGAAGGTAGAAAATGTTTCCATTGTTATGAACCTGGTCACTATAAGAAGAATTGTTACAAGTTAAAGGCATTGAAGGCCAAGAGAGGTGAATCTGATAGACAAGGACAGAAAAGCCAAGCAAATCAGGTTGCTGGTGTACAAGATCAAAATGATCAAAATTACATTGAAGTTCTGCCCATTAGTTCAACAAAAATGGCAGATGGATGGGTACTTGATTCAGGTTGTTCATTCCACATGTCTCCAATGAAACAGCGGTTCAATGATTTGAAGATCTACAATGTTGGATCAGTTCTTCTTGGTGATGATCATACGTGTTAGATTAAAGGAATTGGTTCTATCAAGCTAAAGATGCATGATAGAAGAATCAGGATGCTCTCAGAGGTAAGATATGTTCCTGCTTTGAAAAGGAATTTGATCTCATTGGGAGTACTAGATGGCATGGGATATGTTTGTGAATTAAAGAAAGGTATTCTCACAGTAATGAAGGGAGAATCAGAAGTCATGAGAGGTATCAGACAGAGAGACCTATACTTGCTTGATGGCTGGACACTTGTTGGTCAAAATAATTCAGCATCAGCAAGTCATGAGATGTATCTGTGGCATGGAAGATTAGCACATATCAGTGAAAAGGGGTTACAAGAATTGGCTAGACAAAAGACTATTACTACTAGTTCATCGAGGGGTATTTTTTTATTTTGTACGTTTCACTCAAAAAGTTTCATTAAAAATAAAGTGATTGATTTATGTGAGTTTCATACTAAAAGTGAAAATGTAACTCTTGTAGCGGGAGGGATGGAGTAATTTTTTTCATAAATATACATTGAAAGAGAAAAGTTAATATTATAATGTTTTCAGTGTGAATTAATTAAAAGAAATTGATAATTGATGAAGTATCGTTATTATTATTATTATTATTATTATTATTATTATATATATATATATATATATATATATATATATATATATATATATATATATATGCTTTCCCTTCTCTTTGAGGGGTTTTTTTCCATTTTGGGTGTCCCACCAAAAGAGTGTCATTCCTTTTTTATATAGATGAGACTCATACACACTCATTAATACAATTAAAATATAGGATCAACACCCCTACTAATACAACTACTCACTACATATTAAATAATAATATTCCTTAATCCACGTGCAAAATGTAAAAGACCCTCTTTGAGTGCGACGGAGGGAGTATATATATATATATATATATATATATATATATATATATATATATATATATATATATACTCCCTTCATCTCAAATTAACGTTTGTGTTTACTTTTTGCACTTAGATTAAGAGTATAATATTTAAATGTATAGCAAGGAGAGAGAAATAATATTTAATGTAAAATTAGTACTTTTATTAGTGTTATGTGTGGGCCCTACATAAAAAATTTAATTTTTTTTTGTGGGCCCAATTTGACAAAAAAGGAAACATATACCGTAATTTAGGACAACCCAAAATAGAAAATGTAAACCTTAACGCAGGACGAAGATTATAAATTATTTAAATGCAAATATTAAAAATAAAAATGAATCTCTATATACTCTAGCGTATATGAAATACTCTATCCGTCCCATTAAGCTCTTCACAGTTACTGTAGATATGGAGTTAAAAAAAGTTTCTTTTTTGACCGACTTTATTAACTTTTATGGGGGTATTGTGATATTTTTTAATAATAAATAGATGGTAAAGTAAGTTATGTGAGTTAGGTGAGAGTGACATTTTTGAAAATACTCTCTCCAACCACTTACAAGGTTCCGTTTGCTGTTTGCACGTGGACACTTCTAAGGTCTTTATTTGCTTTTTACTCGTGGATTAAGGAGTATTATTATTATACGTAAAGTGGGTAGTTGTATTACAGAGAAGTGGTAGGTCATATTGTGTACTTTCTTTACTAAACAGAGGAAATTGATAACTTTGAAGCGGACGCCTGAAATAGTGAAACGGTTACCTTTCAAGTGACCGGAGGTAATATAATGTAGTGAGATGTTATTTGTTTTGAACTTTTTACTATATTTGGAGGGTGAAGAGTGTAATGAGACAAACAAATAAGGAAATAGTGAAGAGTTTAGTGGTATTTTTGTAATATTGTAGTATTATAAGATTATTAATATTGTGTATTATTTCTATTTTAAGGTGTGCAAATATTCATGGAACGGATCAAAATAGAAAGCGTGGAAGTATTCTTGGAACGGAAGAAATATATATAAAAATATAAAATAAAATTTTAGTACTTAAATAATTATCTCATTAAAATAGTTATTCGAAATTATTTATTAAATATTTTGTAAATACTCCTTCCCTTTGATACGTATTCATTTTTTTCATTTTGATCCGTCCCAATACAAAATATTAATTTTTCTTTTTGAATTGATATGACATATAACCACTACACATGACCTCTCACTCAATACTAATACAACTACTCACTACACATTAAAATATTATTTCTCTCATTTTACTATATATTAAATTATTATATTCTTTAATTCACGTAAAAAAATTAATGAATACTTTTTAAAGAGATGGTGGAAGTATACGAAAATTAATTACATCACGACATATCATGAAACTATTTTAAGGCGGTACAAATTCGGATTCAGCATAGGAAAGAAAGACAACGAAATATTGTTTTTGTGTGCGTGAAGATATTATTACTGCATCAGCAAACGTGTCTCTCTCCTATTACTCTCTCTGGATACGTGATCTTCTGTGTTTGAAATCGACAATGGGTACTACAAACAGCCGCAAACGTGTCTCTCTCTTATTACACTCGTGATCATGTGTCAGCAAACGTGTCTCTCTCTTATTGCACTTTTTTAGGGTGTATTCCATCATAGGATCCCATCGCCCCTCCCATAAAATTGATTGAGAAAATAAATAGCAGATGTAGTTATAAAAAAGACTCACTATTTACACTTTCTTGATACGTGATTATGTGTGTCTACACGACAATGGGTACTACAGACCTCTCTTTTTACTCTCTCTCAATACGTGGGCATATGTGCGTGAAAAACATGTGCCTGTGAAAACGACAATGGGTACTACAGACGGGAGACTTTTATGCATGGGTCACATACGCGGAAAAATAAGGTGATATATGTCCATAAATAGGGTTTTGAATCATGACACATAATTTTACAAGATTAAAATAATACTTACTTCATCCCACCAAACTCTTCACATTTTTCTTATTTATTTGTCCCATAAAATTTTTCACAAAAAAATAAATAATAATAAACATAACTCTATCCAATAACCTCAAAAATCACTTTAATTTCAAATTTATCACTCATTTTTTACGTTCATATAATTACTTTATACTTTCTCCATCCGTTCGAAAGAGTGGTCTTTTTTCTATTTTGCTTGTCCATCCCAAAGAGGGACGTTTCCTTTTTTACACACATGGAACCCACACATACCCACTAATATAATTAAAATATGGTGCTTACACTACCACTAATACAACTACCTACTACACATTAAATAATAATACTCCTTAATCAACGTGCACAAAAGTACAAGATCCTCTTTCGGGCTGACGGAGGGAGTACTTTTTATCACCTAGAAGTACTACAATACCATTTAAAGTCAACAAAATGGTAAAAAGTGTAACTTTTCTCAAACAACATGGACAGTAAACGTGAAGCGTTTTATAGAATGGAGGGAGTATGATGAGAGTAAAAATTCATGTATTTTTTTGTCCAATTTGAAACCTCTTTGAGTGTATAATTGCTATTATTTGCACAAATCTTAATACTTTGAATGATTGTTGACTAAAAGGTGCTTGAGAAGTATTATAGGAATAAAAGGTTGGAGGGATATGTGTAGGTATTTGTGGACAGGTATAGAAATTTGGTGAGTAGGGTAAACAAAATGAGATAGAAGAGATTTGAGGGAGAAAACAAGTTTTATAATAAACACACTTTACTAAACTTTTTGGTGTGTCTTCAAAATGATACATCACCACCTATTTATACTATACAATTGTATAATCTATAATATTCTAGAGAATTCCACACTAGTTTCTTCATAATTAATCTAGATAATTCTTCTTATTTGTTCACATACATTTTTCTAGATTTTTCATTCACTCACATTATTTTAGATCATTCTTCTAATTAATTAATAAATTCTTCCACCTTTTAGTTTATTCTATACACAATCTCAAACCTTCTATCATATCATACATTATTCTTGAAGCTTCTATAACTCTCTAAATCAAGTTTATTATTTCTAACTCCCCATCTTAAACTTGATTTTGCATTCCAAGCAAACTTCGAAGTTTTGCGAACTCTTCATACTTGAGCGGCTTCGTGAAAATATCAACTACTTGATCTTGTGATTTTACGTGCTCCACTTGAACTTCTTTCGTTGTAATACATTCTCTGATGTAATGGAAGTGAGTGTCTATGTGCTTGCTCCGATTATGAAATACCGGATTCTTTGCCAATGCAATTGCCGATTTATTGTCCACACAAATCCTTGTAGAATTCTCTTGTGTCCATCCGAGCTCCCGTAACAAACTCCTGAGCCATATAGCATGGCAAACACTGGATATAACATCAACATACTCGACTTCACATGTAGATAGTTTGACTATCGATTGCTTCTTCGACATCCAAGTAAAAGTAGTGTATCCCATGAAGAACACAAATCCACTTGTACTTTTTCGATCATCACCATCTCCAGCCCAGTCGCTATCACTATAGTCCACAAGCTCATATTTATTAGTATTTGAATAAAGTAGGCCATAGTTGAACATACATTTGAGATATCGAAGAATTCTCTTTGTCGTCTTCAAGTGCGTTGTGGTTGGATTCTCCATAAATCTACTCACAAGCCCTGTTGCGTAGAGTATATTTGGCCTCGTGCAAGTTAAGTACCTTAGGCTTCCAACCAAACTTTTAAAGAGCGTAAGATCCACTTTTTCTCCATCTTCATGCTTGGATAGTTTACTTCCACACTCCACTGGGGTGTTTATTGCCTTGCAATCTTCCATTTTGAACTTCTTGAGGATCTCATTCGTATAAGCTTCTTGTGTGATGAAGATTCCCTTCCTCAAGCTGCTTGACTTCAACTCTAAGATAATATGCCATGAGCCCAATATCCGTTATCTCAAACTCTTTAGTCATGGCTTCCTTGAATTCCTCGAACATCTTTGTGTTGATTCCTGTAAATATAAGATCATCCACATACAAGCACACAATTGAGATGTCATCACCTTTGATTTTGACATAAAGGGCATGCTAATGTGGACACTTAGTGAAACCATTCTCCTCCAAGTACTTGTTAATCCTGATATTCCATGCCCTTGGTGCTTGTTTTAATCCATATAGGGCATTCTTCAACTTCAACACCTTTTCTTCTTGCCCTTTCACCTCGTAGCCTGGTGGTTGCTTGATGAAATTTTTTTTTCAAGAACACCATTCAAGAAGATTGACTTCACGTCCATCTGATAGATTTTCCATTTGTTTTAGGCTGCAAGTGAAATTATTAGCCAGATAGTTTCTAGATATTTGACTATATCCTTTAGCGACAAGCCTTGTTTTGTATCTCTCTACTTCTCCCTTGGTGTTCTTCTTTGCTTTATACACCCATTTAACTCTAATGGCCTTGTCATCCTTTGGCAATATTGCAAGCTCCCATGTATCATTCATCTCAATGGCTTTAATTTTCTCGTCCATTGCATCTCTCCATCTTTTGCTTTGTGTAGCCTCCTCAAAAGTTACTAGCTCACAATCAGCAAAAAAGCAAAGTAATGTGATATCTTCTAACCTTTCAGTGTCTTCATAGATCTCATGTAGGCTCCTCACACGCGATGCACTTCTTTCATTCAAGAAAGATGGTGGCGAGTCTCCAACTTCTCTTTTTGGTGAAGCGGGTGGAGTCACTACCTCTTCACCTTCACATGATTGCTCGATTTCCTCTTCATCTTCAAATTGTGAAGTTACAAAGTTGTGATCATTGATGTTGGAACTGAAATCCCAAGCACCTTCTTCGTCGAACTCCACATCTCTACTTATCACACTTTTTTTGTGAGGGGATTATATAACTTGTAACATTTAGAGTTAGAGTCATACCCGATAAATATGTATAGCTCAGTCTTGTCGTCGAGCTTTCTTCTTGTCTCGTTTGCTACGTGAGCATATGCTTTGCTCTCGAATACCCTTAGATGAGCGATTCCGAGCTTTCTCCCACTCCATACTTCTTGTGGAGTCTTTCCCCATACACTTCGAGTTGGAGAAAGATTGGATAGGTACACTGCGCATGCCACTGCTTCTGTCCAAAATTCTTTTGAAAGATTCATCGTCTTCAACATACTGTGCGCCATCTCCACTATGGTTCTATTCTTTCTCTCCGCTACAGCATTTTGTTGAGGAGATCTTGAAACAGTAAGAGGCCTTCGAATCCCATTTTCTTCACAATATGCCACAAACTCCTTGGATGTGAATTCACCACCTCGACTGGTTCTCATGGATTTGATTTCTAGTCTGCTCTCCTTTTCAACGGCAATTTTAAATTTCTTGAAGGCTTTTGAAATACTTCTGATTTCTACTTCAAGAAATACACCCACATTTTTCTAGAAAAATCTTCAATGAAGAGCAAGAAATAATTGTTATTACCAAGAGAGCTTGGTTTGATTGGCCCACACACATCAGCATTGATTAAACCCAATACTTGGAGGAATGAAGACCAGCAAATTGAGCCACAAGGCCCAACGGGCCCAACAAAATTTACCACTAAATCCTGATTATTCCAATTGAAAATAAAGTTTCAAATTCAGGGAATCATAAATTATTAAATCAAATTAAATTAATGGGTGAAAATGACCTGTTGAGATAGTGGAAAAGATGGCGAGTACGCATCTCAATTTTATTTTAC
This sequence comes from Pogostemon cablin, assembly GCA_023678885.1. NCBI lineage: Eukaryota > Viridiplantae > Streptophyta > Magnoliopsida > Lamiales > Lamiaceae > Pogostemon > Pogostemon cablin. The sequence continues at coordinate 16,957,842 of CM042996.1, forward strand.
ATTTTTAATATTTGTGAATTTATAATTTTATTTTAATAATTAAAAAAATCATTATCTGAGATGTTGGACACAGTGGCATTGTTATTTGACTAACATGACACATCACCGTCCGGATAGACTCTTACCGCCTAGTGGGTCAAATTACAAATGGTCCATTTGAAATGGAATTTAAAGTTGTGTACTTTTTTTTTTAAATGTTAAAAAATTTAGATTAATTTAAAATGAAATAAAGGTGGAAATATATATATATATATATATATATATATATATATATATATATATATATATATATATATATATATATATATATATATATATATATATATATATAAATTTATTTAATAGTATATGTATTTTTCTTAATAATGGTATAGTTCTTACATTCAGTATTTTATTGAAAAAAACTTATAAATAAAAAATCTAACAGAAAATTTTCTAGCAAAATGTATTAGTTTATATATTTTTATTCATCAATTTCTAATAGTGAGTTAACAATCAAATTAGTTTCCTCAATTTCATGTATCGTATCCTGAGAGTATATCTTTGTATATAATATATAGCATATACATCTCATCCTCAATTGTGATGATTATTCAAACACTACAAAATGTATATATAAATAATATGTGATCCTTTATATATATACTTAATGATTTTTTTCTTTTTCTTTACAAAAAAGATATTGAATAGGACCACTGGATATTATAAATTAGACAAATATACAAAGTAAAACCAAACTAGTCTTATCAAAACGAGCGTAGCCTTGTATATAAGGAGGATCAAAATTAATGCTTTTATTTTATTACACGATCTTTTAGGATACATACCATAATACATGTGTTTGTCATTTGAGCAAAGTGACGATCCTCGATGCTATTAATTTAATGATTTATAACTACGTGGTATTCAATGGATAAGTTTTGTGTGGCATGTACGTCCTTGTTTCGATTTTTCTTAATTTGTTATAAATTTTTTAGATCATCTCCAGCAAGTCCAGCCAACTCTTCCCTCCAGCAGTGCCGCATAATTGGCTGGAAAATAAGGAAATCTATTGTAGCATTTGGAAAATCCAAATGCTGCAGTAATTGCTGCAAATATTTTTTTTCATATTTCAATTACTAATTGCTACAGACATTTTTTTCTTTTTTCATATTTCAATAATTAATTTAAAAACATAGAACATTAATTTAATTGGTTAATTTAAATTCTTTTTTAATTTCTTTTACTTATTTATAATAATTAATTTAAATAATTAAAAAGTTATTATGATTGTTAGTTTTAATGGTAAATTAATATATATATATATATATATATATATATATATATATATATATTTTTTTTTTTGTATATGTGAAAAAAATTCTACATTTTTAAATAAATTTAAAAAATATTTACTTAAATAATAAAATATATTGAAAATTAAAATTACATTACATATTAAAATCCTAAACACAAACTTACATTACATTAATATATTATAAAACATACCCTTAATTGAAAAAAATTGATAAAACAATATTACTAGCACAAGAAAAAATAAAGTATTATAACGTAATTATAAAACATACCCTTAATTAATTGTTGTCTTAATTTCATGTTTAAATAAATTATAACGTAATTTTAATGATTATATTATTTTAATTTTAGACATATTAATATTTTTATTATATTATTTTTTGTATTCAAAAATAAATATAATAATGAAAAATGAATTAAATGTAAAAAATTAATAAAAATAGTATTAATAAAATGAATGTGCTGCAAAATGGAGTCAACTGCTGGAGATGATTTACTGAGTTGTCTGTATTTTAAGAGTAAATGTGCTGCAAAATGGAGTAAACTGCTGGGGATGAGCCTTAATTTTTTTTATTTACTTATTTTACTTGGCACGGTGGAATCTCTGTGTTAATTTGGTATAATAGGTTTTTTTTTTACTGTACAATTGATAAATAATATGTATACCCAATTAAATTGGAAAATATTAACTTTAAAGCATTAATTGTTAATTTGAATTATACAATTAGATGATATATGAAAATGACAATTAGAATTAAAAATAATTTGCATAATTAATCAATTAAAAGGAATAACTTCACTCAATTTTTAACATAGATTAAAAATATACATCTATTACTATTGATGTTGTAAATTTATCTTAAATTATAATACTCCCTCCGTCCCGGGAATTTTTATCCGTTTGTACGGGCACGGAGATTAAGACGTTTTATTTTTTTAATATATAACGTAAGATAAACTAGGGATAAATTAGTAATTTAAAAAGAAAAAGTAAATAAAGTTATTGAGAATGATGAATAAAGTGTAAAAAAGTAATTAAAGCTGTTGGGATTGTAAAAAGTAGGCAATAAAATATTATGTATTTTTGTCAAAAATGGAATGGGTAAAAATACGTGGACACCCAAAATGGAAAGTGGATAAAAATACGTGGGACGGAGGTAATATGTTATCCTTTATATAGTTGAATGATATTTTATTTTCAAAGTAGAGGTATTGAATAGAAGCATCGAAGATTATAAGTTGAATTAGGCTTTTATATAATAATAATAATAATAATAATAATAATAATAATAATAATAATAATAATAATAATAATAATAATAATAATAATAATAATAATAATAATAATAATAATAATATAGAACAAAACTAGTCTTATCAGAGTAGGCTATATCGATACCGTATCGAAATTTTCGGTATGGAAAAATTCATATCGATATCGATACCCAAAAAAACTCCTACTTTTAGTCACAAATTGAATGCGTTTTCCAATAATACTTAAAGAATGTGGTGTTTTTGTTGCAATTTCTCTAAAGTAAAGATTAATTTACAATAGGGGTAAAGTTCATGGTTTTTTTTCAACTAACCTTTTACTCTTTTCGTCCCAGCACAAGAGGTGCATTTCTCTTTTGCACATAGATTAACAAATATCATATTTAATGAGTAATTTAGGATAATTAAGGTGAGAGAAATAATATTTTAATATATAGCTGGTAAGTGTATTAGTATGATGTGTGGATCCATAGAGATATATTAATTGGGACCGACGAAAATACACGCCTACTACGGAGGGAGTAATTTATTACGCGTTTTTTTTATGAGTATCTCCTATATTGTAGCATGTGTTTGTCATTTGGGCGAATTTCACTACGTGGTATTCAACTGATAAGTTTTGTTTGGTACTACATTAATACATTGTTTCGATTTTTCTGTTATATAATTTATGCTCTTGCTTACTAGTTTTATTATACTTTTTCCTTTTTTTTTAGTTTGAAAATAAATAATCTTTCACCGTATTAACTCTATTTTAATTAAGAACATGACACTCATTTTACACACTAACATACTTTATTATTTATTATTATTAAAAAAAATTATATTTCATTCGAGAGTCAATAAAATTAGTAAAGAAAAAAATGCAGTTTTTAAATTTTTATGAGTGAAGCTCTTGTGTCCACGAGACTCTGATTTCTATGCCCCTTCACAATTTAAACCCCTAACAATACATAGGTTTAAATAGAATATGGAGGAAAGAAGATTGTATTCACATGAGGACACGACGTGTCCCCGGGACGAGCTTTTGCCAATTTTTATATATACAATAGATGTGAAGAATTAATAGAAACATAATAAGTATCACTTTTTACCAATTCTATAAATTGTTTATAATTATTTATAAAATAGTTCAATTAAACGATTATTGTATTCTCCATCCGAAAAAAATAATTAATTTTGTTATAAGTAAATTGATTATATACTTCCTTCATCTCATCTAAAGTGATATTTTTTTCCATTTTGGATGTCTCATCCAAATGATCTTCTTTTATTTTTTTACATTGGTGGTCTATAAATAAGTGTGTAGGTGCCTATGAAGCATCCAACAGAACGAAAGCATAATTAACCATGGCCTCCCTATCCAAGCCATTTCCGGTGTGGTATATAGCCTTGTTCCTTATGCTAGCCACCAACATCCGAGTCCACTCACAAACCGAAACCAACTTCGCCTTCTCTAGGTTCGATTCAAACGCCGATGGCGCCCTAACCTTTCAGGCAGACGCCCACGTTCCATCCAATTCCCGTTTCTTACGCCTTACCAAAAGCGATTCCTCGGGCGGTCCGACGCGGAACAGCGTTGGCCGAGTCGTGTACACTCCGCCACTGCAGTTCTGGTCGCCAACGAGACGACAACTCAGCTTCGTAACCAATTTCCAATTCGTGGTCACGCCCTCGAAAGACGGCGCGGCCGACGGCCTTGCCTTCTTCATCGCTCCCGTTAACTCTACCGTGGGCGGTGCCGGTACAAACTTCGGTGTGTTCAATGGCAATGGCCGCTTTCCCAACATATTTGCGGTGGAGTTCGACACCTACAGCTGGGGCGACTTCGACCCGGATTATCTCCACATCGGAATTGACATCGAATCTAAGTACTCTGTAAACACCACCAAGTTCGATAGTGGAACAGGGGAAGTGGTGTCAGCCACCATAATCTACAACTCACGCACCAAAGAAATAATTGTGAATGCCATAACTGCCTCTCAGAGAGCCTCAGTCAGGTACATCTACGACCTCGGGTCCATTCTCCCCCAGCAGGTTCAAGTTGGGATCTCCGCCTCCAATGGAGGAACCCTCAGAATTAATGGAGTTTTTAACCTGCTCAACTGGAGCTTCAGCTCCTTGTTACGGGCCACAACCGATGCTGCCACCGCCACCACCACCGCCACTAGCATTAGGGAAACGGAAACCTACAGCCCGCAGCATCTGGCTGTTTAAGTGTTCATGTCCATGCAACTCCATCACCATCTACTAATACCATCTCTGCTTTTATTTCCTTTCTACTTGGGAATCCACATCTATCAATAAAAATTTCATTAATGTTAGTTGTGTGTAATTACTTAATTAGTACTCCTCTGTCCCATTTCTATGGCACACTTTCTACTTTTTATTTTTGAGTAGTTCCACAAAAATTTACTAAAATAGGAAAAAGTCAAACTCAATCACCCTTCCTCATGCATCTTATTTAAAAAAAATTACTATTGCCTAACACACTTAACATACTTTATCATTTATTATTATAAAAAAATATCATAATACCCCCTAAAAATTATCACTTTTTTTAATCTTCATGCGGAAGGAGGGGTGCAAATATTTATGGGATGGAGGGAGATAGTACATCTGTTGTTATTTTGGAATTGTATACCAATCTTAGTTTCAGAAAAAGAAAAGGATTATGTATAATTACATATGAATTATGTATCTACAATAAACCCATTATTATTATTTTGTAACTTAAATTATTTATTGAACATTAAATTCATAAAATCAGGCCTTGAAGATTTAATTGATTTCAAAAGAAGGATTACATGATGAAATCAGTCTCCGGGCAGGTGTAGGATCCAAGAAGGAGGGGAAATGAGAAACCAAATAAACCTCACAATAATCATCTCTATCCTAGGAATAACCAATAATTTATATATAGAAAGGGAAATGTGTGGAGTAGAAGGCGTTAATTTGCTGTTCCTTTGTAGATTGTGCATTTGTACCCCTTGGTGGATTCCTTCTCTTTTTTTCTTTTTTTTTCTCATGGCCATATGATGGGCTTTTTTTTATTTTATTTTTATTGAGCTAGTTGATGTGGGTCAAATTTTAAGGCTTTTCATATTTCAACGTGTTTTTCATTAAAATATAATACTTTTTTTTATCTGAACTAAATGTATACTTTTTAGAAAAAAAAGCTAACTCATTTTTTTATATAATCACATATATTAAGAACAAAACTAGTCTTTCGAAAACAACCAAAATTGATGCATTTTGATTTATTACATGTACTTTCTTTTTCTTTTATGAGACGTTTTAATCTCCTAGTAAAAATATCGCACTAATGGTCCACCGGATCTTCTATATCATTTGGTGCATCATCTCATGTGCTACGCATTAAGTGATTGACACGTAAAAGGGGAATTAAATCTAACCATTGCCCCTAGGGTTTAAGAATTAGGGTATAGTTTCCTCTCTCCTACATGTCGTCCATCCAACGAGTTGGCACAGAAGATGATGTACCAAAATGACACAGAGAATCCGAGCCCAATAGCTAGCTACCTCCCTTATTTCTTAAATTTCATGTACACTAAATAGAAACGGTATAACCATCACCTTTTACATATCCTAAGAATTATTTATAAAATAAGTCTATATTGGTGGTGTATGAAGCATCCACAACATAACTAAAGAAAAAATAACTAGGCATGGCCTTCCTATCGAAGCCATCTCCGGTGTGGTATATAGCCTTGTTCCTCATGCTACCCATCCGAGTCCACTCACAATCCGGAAACACCTTCTTCATTTTCGATCGTTTCGTTAACTCCAGTGACGGCCTACTAACCTATCAGGCCGACGCCCACGTTCCGTGGAATTCCACTTTCTTACGCCTTACCAAAACCGATTCCTCGGGTGGCCCCACCCAGAACAGCGTTGGCCGAGTGTTGTACACTCCGCCAGTGCAATTCTAATTATTCCATGTAAAGTCCGTATACAACACTAATACAACTATTCACTTCACATTAAATATTATTTCTCTCACCTTACTTTAATCATTAAAATATTATATCTCTTAATCAACGTGCAAAAACCAGCATTAAACATATTTTTTGGAAGGAAAAAGTTAAATATTATTATAAGTACCAGTAATACTCAAAAATCAAAAGTTATCAGAGTTTACAAATCATAGAGCACTAATATTAATGAAGGGAGAGTATATAGCCATGGCATTAAACATTAATTTGAACGGAGGTAGTATATAATTGGCATACAGTTATTGGTGGTGTATAAATAAGAGCAAGTGTAGGTGTGTATGAAGCATCCCACATACTACTTATATACCTCTATTCCATTAACTCCATCTATATATATATATATATATATATACTCCCTCTGTTCTACCCAAAGGGTAGTATTTGCCAAAAGTAATGTTTGTTTTTTGCACGTGGATTAAAGAGTATTATAATTTAATGTGTAGTTGTAGTTGTATTAGTGGGAGTGTGAGCCCATATTTTAATTGTATTAGTGGGTGTGTGTGGGTCCCACATGTGTAAAAAAGAAAAAGGGACTCTTTGAATAGAACGCCCAAAATAAAAAAAGAGATTCTTTGGGTGGGAGGATAGGAGTATATTAATAAAAACAAAGTGTCTCTATAGAACGACCCTACCCTTTGAGGAGCAAAATAAATGATTTTAATTTATTACACGTGTCTTTTATGAGTATCTCCTATTGTAGCATGTGTTTGTCGAGCAAATTTCACTACGTGGTATTCAACAGATAAGTTTTGTGTGGTGCTACATTAGTACATTGTTTCGATTTTTCTGTTATATAATTTATGCTCTTCCAGTTTTATTATACTTTTTTTCCTTTTTTTTATTTTAAAATAAATAATCTTTCATTGTAATCAACTCTATTTTAATTAATAATATAACACTCGTTTTACATACCTAACATATTTTATTATTTATTTGTTAATTATTTTAAATTTCGTATCTACAATAACGATGAAATTTTTTCCGTACCGGAGGAAGTATATATTTTTCTCCCTTTCTCACCTAGAAATTCAATTTAAATGTAAGGAAGATACAGGTGTATCAAAATGGATAGGGGCAACACAGTAATAATTGAAGATGGGTGATTTATTAGCCATACACAGTAAACGACGGATTGTTGGACCACTTTATCTTCTCTATTTTCATTTTAGTGGTTTAAGCTGTCCTTATCAAACTAAAATTCGAGGTTAATAAGATTACGATGTTTACGAGTCTTAGCTTTAATCTATGTACTTTGCTATTTAAGCAAGATTCTGGCCAAAAATTGGCAAGGTAGTAATTAATTGAAAGGGTTTAACATAAAATTACACATCTATCTCTTTTATATTGAATGAGTTAACTAATTTTAGGAGTGGTGGAATGATAATGGAATCATTAAAGAGATAAATAACAAGTGGATTAAAAGTGATTGGAATGAGAGTAGTTATTGAATTAATAGGAATAATTAAGAAATTTTGATTCTCATTGACTCAAACAATAATCAACTATATTGAGAATCAATATAGCTCTATTCCATTAACCTCATCCATTACTTCAACCAAGCATTATATATATATATATATATATATATATATATATATATATATATATATATATATATATAAAAAGTGTCTTTATAGAACGACCCTACCATTTGAGGAGCAAAATAAATGATTTTAAGTTATTACACGTGTCTTTTATGAGTATCTCCTATTGTAGCATGTGTTTGTCGAGCAAATTTCACTACGTGGTATTCAACAGATAAGTTTTGTGTGGTGCTACATTAGTACATTGTTTCGATTTTTCTGTTACATAATTTATGCTCTTCCAGTTTTATTATACTTTTTTTCCTTTTTTTATTTTAAAATAAATAATCTTTCACTGTAATCAACTCTATCTTAATTAATAATATAACACTCGTTTTACATACCTAACATATTTTATTAATTATTTAAAAAGATTATGTTTCACTTGAAATTCATTAAAATTTTTAAGAAAAAAAAAGAAGACATTTCTTAAAATTTTATATATAAGACTATAGAATCATCAATATAAACAAAGTGAGTGTCATTTTCTATCTATTTTATAAATTATTTATAAAATAATTCAATCGAAAGATTATTGCTTTCTATCCAAAAAAAATTAATTTTGATGACACACTTGTGTAATTCCTCAAGTCCCCTACGAATACTATTATATGTACTCGTTAGGGTTTAAATTAAAAGGCACCACAGAGTTTACATCGTAAACCCGGTTCATTGTAGACTAACTCAATTTTGATATAAGTAAATAGATAGATTACCCCATCTGTCATGCGTTAAGGTTTAGATTATCCCTTTTGATCTGTCCCAATTTAAGGTTTACATTTTTTTATTTTTTTCAATACTTGGTCCACACAAACAATTAATTATTCAATGTACCAACTTCATATTCAGCACGAAAATTCGTGCTTTTCACAGACCGTTTTCATATGATTATTGCATAATTTTAGTCTTAAGTGTGAAGTTTATTTCTTAATTTTATATTTTCTATAACTTCACAAGTATTGTTAAGATTTTGCAGATTTTAGACTTAATTTTGGAGTGAAATTGATAAATATCAAAAGTTGTGACACGTGAGAAACGAAGTGGCGCAGCTGCGCACCTATTCATCAGGGAAGTCGTCGGTTGCTTGCTAATTAGAAAATCATGCAAATGTGTCAAGTGCCACATGGGATCATTTTAGATTCATAAAGAGAATTGGTTTGCACTTGCCACGTAATTGATGGCATTAGATTGGGATTAGTGGGGCCATTAGTCAACAGGGCCAAATAACTTGAAGACTTCAATTGTGGATTTCGTGGATTAATTTCCAAACGAAGAGGAGAGGCCCAGTTATCTCTCAATTTCCATGCTGCTTCCAACACACGCCTTGGCCCATTATACACATCCCTTATTAGAGGCGAGAAAAGCAAAGCCGAGAAAACAACAGAACCGAGAATGTGATTCATCACAGAACACCCATCGCCTTCCATCCCTCGTCTCTATCCTTCACACACCTTTCATCCATCATCCTTCACACTCAGCCACGGTGTTTGCTACTTGAGAAGGAGAATGGAGGAGGATCATCAAGACGGAAAGAGAAGACGGGGAATTACGCCGGACCAAGGGTTTTTCTTCTTTCTTTAATTTTCCTATTTTTGATTCATAGACTCATGGGTAAGGACAATTTTACCATTGTTGTTGCTTGTAAAACCATGGGCTAGTTTCCTCTTGATAGTTTTAGGGTTTGAAAGTTTATCATGTTGATGTGAGATTTTAGACATCTGTGATGATAATTTTTGCAGAATATTTATTCCTTATTGACAATTTATTTTAAACTTATATGATCATGTTTCTTAATGTTCTTGTCAATTATATATTCATGATATGATCATTGATTGATGTATGATTGAGATTTGAATGTGTTCTATAATTATATTTGTTATTTCGTGACAATTGAAGGGGATTGACTAATATATAGCCTTTGATTGTTTGACCATCAATGTAGGATACCTTATTATCTTTGCATAACCATGTTAAAGAGAAATATGGTAAGGAAGCCCTAATACAATTCATTTAGTACTTAGAAAGGATAGATCTTTTGTACTAGCATATATGGAATTTTGCATGTGAATCGCCTATAAAGCGAATAAGGGATTGTGGGTATTTAATTTCCTTAGTACCTAGAAAGGGAATAGGGGGTTATCTTATTAATTTGGTTCTAGGAATTTATGTTCTTTAAAATTGTTAAATCTCACTTGTCCATGAGTGGTTTAGCATGCTTAAGTGATCATTCCTATAAAATTTTGCATGATTTGATTCACTTGTTTATTTGTTTTATTTCACATGATAAACTTGATTTTCCTAAAACTATCTTATTCTTGTCTCTTGAAACATCTGTGATTGAGTGTGATTTGTATTTATTTATTTTATTTGATATTTAATTTTCTGAAATATTAGTTTAATAATTTTCAAATCAAAGGTTTTTATGTCTTAAGTATTAGTGGTGATAATTATTTAGTGTGTATCTTATTTAACTCTAATCCCTTGGGTTCGATATTTTATTTCTTGGTCACTCGTTGTACACAAAGGTAGAATATTCTTGCTCTATAAACACGTAAGCAAAATTACAATCACTTCACATTAAATATTATTTCTTTCACCTTACTAGTCATTAAAATACTATATCTCTTAATTAATGTGCAAAAACAATCGTAAACATTAATTTGATCGGAGGTAGTATATACTCCCTCCGTCCCAGGTTAAGAGGACAATTTTTCCATTTTGGTCGTCCCACCCAAAGAGTCTCATTTCTTTTTTTACACACATGGGACCCACACACCTTCTCTAATACAATTAAATGTTGTGACCCACACTCCTACTAATACAACTACCCAATGCATTAAATAATAATACTCTTAATCTACGTGTCATTAAGCAAATGGTCGGACGGAGGGAGTAATTGGCATACATTATATTGGTGGTGTATAAATAAGAGTGAGTGTAGGTGTGTATGAAGAATCCCACATGCTAGTTACTAGCCATGGCCTCCCTATCTAAGCCATCTCTAGTGAGTTGTATACCCTTGTTCCTGATGCTAGCCACCAGCATCGGAGTCCACTCACAACCCAAAACCTACTTCACCTTCTCTAGGTTAGATAACCCCCGTAACGCCCTAACCTATCAGGCCGACGCCCACGTTCCATCCAATTCCCAATTCTTACGCCTTACCAAAATCAATTCCTCGGGTAGGCCGACGCAGAACAGCATTGGCCGAGTCGTGTACACTCGGCCAGTGCAATTCTGGTCACCTACGAGACGAATAGCCAGCTTCATAACCACCCTACAATTTAGGGTAACGCCCTCCAGAGATGGCGCAGCCGACGGCCTTGCCTTCTTCATTGCTCCCGTTAACTCTACCGTGGGCGGGGCCGGTACAAACTTCGGTGTGTTCAATGGCAATGGCCGCTTTCCCAACATATTTGCGGTGGAGTTCGACACCTTCAGCTGGGGCGACTTCGACCCGGATTATCTCCACATCGGAATTGGCATTGAATCTAAAGTACTCTGTAAACACCACCAAGTTCGACAGTGGAACAGGGGAATTGGTGACAGCCACCATAACCTACAACCAGTGGCGGACCTACATAGGGCCACTGTGCCCCCCTGAACTTTTACTCTAATGTAGTATATATATGTGTACTATGGCAAAATTCCACAGTGGTGAGGCAACCTAATTAATGTATCGAGGTCTAGTGTTCGATCCCCTTTTAGGACAAGCTTTATTTATTTACTTCTTCCCCTCTTCTATCTCTTTTGTTTTACTTAATATTTATTTTTTTCTCTCTTTTATCTCTTTTATTTATTTTAATTGATACACAACTTAAAATACTAAAATATTCTTAGAAAAATGTTAATATAAGTTGATAAATAAAATAATTTTTCTTATAATTTGTAGAACAAAAAACGCGAACCATTGTATGAGAAGAATTGGGCCCCCTCCATGAAAATCCTGCGTCCGCCACTGCCTACAACTCACAAACTAATTTAATAAGCGTGGAGGCCAGAACTCCCTCTCAGACAGCCTCACTTTCTTACACCTACTTCCTCCCCTCCATTCTCCTCCCGCAGGTTGAAGTTGGGATCTCAGCCTCCACGGGAGGAACCGTCAGAATTAATGGAAATTTTAACCTCTTCTCCTGGAGCTTCTATTCCACGTTTGGACGTCTGCCAGCTGCCGCCGCCGCCACCGCTGCTAGAATTACGGAAATGGAAACCTACAGTCCTCAGCATCTGGCAGTCTAATTTAAGAGAATGTTAAGTAAATAAGGCGCACAACTAAGTGTGCATGTGTATGGAACTCCATCATTATTGTCTACTAATACCATCTCTGCTTTAATTTCCTTTCTACTTGGGAATCCACATCTATCAATAAAATTTTATTGATGTTAATTATCATGTGTAGTTAATTAATTTAATTGCAACATCTGTTGTTATTTTGGGAAAAACAAAAAGATTATGTATAATTTCGTATGAATTATGCAACTACTATAAAGTACCCATTATTATTACTCCCCTACTCCCATACATGGAGTTTAAAAAAAAATTACCAACTTTATTTTAACTTTTTAAGGGTAATACAATATTTTTATATAATAAATAAATTATGAAGTTATGTATTAGTGTGAGTGGTAAATTTATAATTAAAATATACTTTTAGGGTGAGAATTGATGTTATGATTACTTTTTTTTGGGTGAATGATAAACTTTATTATGAGACGGACGAAAATAAAAAGTATCAAATTTAACTTGGAACGGGAAAGTACTTTGTAACTTAAATTATTTATTGATCATAATTAAATTAAAAAAATAGGCCTCCAAGACTAGCTCCTAGCAGAGCTGAAAACTACAATCACATAAAAGGTTTTAAGAGTTTAATAGTCATTTATACTTTATAGTGTATTTCCTCCATCATTTTTAAAGAGAATCTTTTTTCATTTTGTGTCTCACACAATGAGTCTCCTCTTCTTTTTCACACACATAGAATCCACACACCCACTAATATAATTAAAAAATGGGGTCTACACTCACACTAATACAACTACTCACTACATATTAAATAATAATACTTCTTAATTCACGTGAAAAAATAAAAGACCCTCTTTGAGTAGGACGGAGGGAGTATATATATTTTTGTTAAAATTATTATAGAACATCAATAGAACACAAATTATAAAATAGGGAATTTAATATAAGTTGAAAATTATAACTTTCTCTTTTTTATTAAATACTTGTTTTTATTATTTTTTTAGTTTCTTGTTTAATATTTTCCCTATGCAATTTAGGTTCCCTCTGCATTTTAGGTTCCACGTTATCATTTTGGTGTTTATTTAAATTTAGAATGGCGGATCATATGAAGTTGTCCACTTGTCCATGAAATACCTACCTGCTACCCCACGAACTCGCTTCAAAGAAATTTTAAGATTAAATTCCTGTCTTTTTAATTAGGTTTAACGGCATATTTTCAATTATATATATATATATATATATATATATATATATATATATATATATATATATATATATATATAACATTTGTTTTTTTTCTAATTTTTTAGCATTATAACTTGTAGGACTAATATTATTTATTCTTGGAGTTACTTTTTTTTTCTTTTGTGATTCTTTCTATTTGATTTAGAATTATATATATTCTCTTCTTTCTCTTCATCCCCTTCTTCTGCATTTTTTAATCTTTTTTTTTAATTTTAGTTTTTATTTTCTACTTGTGTTTGTGATGTGTCTTGTGTGTTGGGATGTGTGCAGAAAGCTTATGGGATGGGGTTAGGAAATAAATTGGGTGGGATTAGAAATTATAAAGGGTATGTCAGTATGAGATACTCTCACGGTCTCATTGTAATTTGAACGTTTTAATATAAAGGGTGCATTTTTTTTTTGATATAAGGGATTCATACATATTAATTATTTTTTTTATGGGCTCACACATCATACTTATACACCTATCAACTTTACATTAAAATATTATTATTTCTCTCACCCCACTATAAATTAAAATATTATATCTCTTAATCTATGTGAAAAAATGCACACGTTTCAACGGGATTGATGGAGTATATTAATGGGAAAATAAATTTATTCATCCTTTAACTTACATCTATTTTGAAATTGGTCCATTCGTTATCTTGATTTTGAATTCAACCATTAACTTCATGAAATTCAACTTTTTGGTCCATAGACCTGCCACAGCAACTCATCGGTAATGATGATGTGGATTTTGTTTTTTCAATTTTTTTAACTTGTGAAATGGTCTGATGACGTGGCAATAAAATACAGAAAACTTGTTTAATTCCAAATCCAAGATCACCCACGTCCCTTCTGCACCACCAGTGGACATGCCCGACACTGACTACCAGCTTACCAAGTTCCACGACCTCCGTCTCTCAACCATTTCATGATATACCAGCAGGGCTGCTATGTCTGTGGCACCGTCATCCGCATGACCGAGAACAACGCCGGCACTAGGGACACCCACCTCGACAGCCTGGTGGGCCATCTGTTCGGCGACGGCGCCGCCTCGCTTATCGTGGGTTCTGATCTGATTGTGGGAATGGAGCGACCGGTCTTCCAGCTGGTCTCGACAGCGCAGACACTCCTGTCGAAAAGTGACGGGGCGATCGACGGGCACTTACGTGAAGTCGGGTTCACCTTCCATCTCTTGAAAGACGTCCCGGGCCTGATCTAGAAGAACAACGAGAAGAGTCCGAGGGAGGCGTTCGGGACGCTGGGGACCACCGATTGGAACTCCATTAACGTGTTCTGACATCGAACTCTCAGCTTTTTTATTTTTTGGAATCAAAATTGGGAATTTACATGTTAGAAATTTGAGAATTCCAGTTGTCTTTAAATGCCATATCATCATCAGACCATTTAATATCTATGAAGCATAAATTTTAAAATGAATAAAAACTGGAAAAACAAAAGGCAAGTCATCATAACAGGATGGGTTACCCGCTCTAGCAGGTCCACAGACTAAAAAGTTGAGTTTCATAAACTTAATGGACAAATTTCAAAACTGAGAAAATGAATGAATCAATATCAAAATAGGTGCAAGTTAAAGGACGAATAATTTTATTTTCCCTATATTAATTTATCGACTTTATTATACTCCTTCATCCCACACCACCCTTCATACTTTCTTTATTCGTTCGTCCTACAAAAGTCTTAGCACCTCAAAAAAGGAAACATCACTTTATTAACAACCTAAAAAGTTACTTTCATTTAAATTTTACCACTAATTTTTTACACAAATTCCATTATAAATATTACCTACCCTCTAAAGTCAATAAAATTAAACAAAAAGTACAACTTTTCTTAAACAGCGTGGTATAGTAAACAGGAAGGGTGATCCTGGACAGAGGGAGTATCTGTATAACGTTTACACATTTTCAATTTGGGCGTCCCATAAAAAAGTTTACATTTTCTTTTATAGTAAATGAGACTCATATAAAATATTTTAATATTTCCATAGAGCCTACAATACTACAGTAATACAAATTACTCAATACTCCCTCCGTCGCGCGTTAACGTTGACGTTTGCTTTTTGCACGAATATTAAGAGATACAATATTTTAATGTGTAGTGAGGTGAAAGTTATAGTAAAAATGTACAGTGGGTAGTTGTCTTTGTAAGAAATAAATTCATAAATCCTAAAACCTTAACCCTATTACAATTAAATGAGATTTAAACTGTAAATCGGAAAGCATACCTATTCCAATGAGTTTATAAGGTGGAATCAAAACTTGCAGATAAATGGTTTTATTTTCTTCCACAACTAAGCCTCCTCATTTCTTATGGGACCTTCGTAATTTCTCCCGATGGGGAAAAGGGAAGACCATGTGCGACTTAGTATATTGGAGACCATAACCTGTGGAGCCTTTAATATACTATACAATTGGACCACCCATAATCACCCAGTCATGTAGTATTAGGTATTTACTCAATAAGACCATATCAATATTAATATAGCCCATGGACTATTCAAATTAATTGGATCATTAAATTAAGTTCATAAAATAATTGAATAGCTAATATAATTGCATAATAATATATTTCCCACAATTATATTATATAGGAAATCAAAATTTCCTAACAGTATTAGTATTGTATGTGGGTCCTACATGGAATAATAAATTGTTTTGTGTGGGCCCAACTTGACAAAAAAGGAAATGTAAATCTTAACGTGGGATAACCCAAAATGAAAAATATAAATCTTAACGTAGGACGGAAGGAGTATACATTAAAATATTATACCTCTCACATCATTATTATACCCTAAAATACTAATTTCTGTGTGAAAAGGAGGGGGGGAGTATTAATTTATACATATTATTCGGTATCTAATGTGCAGAGGGATAAAAGAAGGCATGAGATCATAGCAGTAATTTTTTGACGTTTTTTAATAATAATATAAGTGTGATTCATCATACATTTGAGAGTTAAATTCATTTTTTGCCCTATAACTAAGCAAAATTTCGATTTTTGCCCTAAAAAAGATAAGTGGTTCAACTTTGCCCTATAACTAACGAATTGTTTCAATTTTTGCCCTTTTTCGCCGGAAAATGCAAATTTCGCCGGAATCCGCCACTTCATGCTTCAATTCCGGTTGGTCAATCCGACGTGACAATTTTGACTTTTTTTTCCAATGAATCCACCACGTCATATCCTACTTTTTTTTTTTTTTTCATTTCCAAATCATCATAAGAACTGCCTTTTGGTCACAGTAACCCCCTTTCGCCGACGGAGAAATTCTGGATTCGGTGATGTAAAAAGGGCCCCATTCGAAGAAGACAAGAGGAAGCGAAGATGCGGCGACGTCCCCACAGAGGCGCCAGAATCCGATGAGGTTGTCGTAGCCTTGGAGGATGCGGTAGAGGGTTCTGTAGGAGATCTTCCCTTGCCCCATTTGTTGATTAGGGTTTTGGAACCCCATCGACGGTGGCACAAGGAGAACCAGAGACACTGATCGCGGCCGTAGAGTGAATCGAAATGCTTGCTGGTGCAGGTGAGCGCAGGAGGTCGGAGGGCAGGAGGAAGGACAGGACGCAGAGCTGGACGTCGTTGGGGAAATCGCTGAACGACAGCGGAATTGCAGCTTCCATTTCCATTACAGTACCTTCCAAATCAACAATTGAACCCTCAAGGACAATGGGAATGAGAATCGAGCTGGAATTTCAGTTGGACAAGCTAAGCTAAAGCTAAGCAGATTTGGATTTCAATTAAACTTGGGGATTTCAGTGTTTTAACATGTTAATTCTCTTTATTTATTTATTTATTTCTTTTTCATTTTTATTTTTTTAAATTTATTTTACAGGTTTAAATTTATTTAATTGATTTATCTTTTTTATTTTTTATATTTTTAATTTAATTAAATATTATGATGATTTGGAAAAAAAATAGGTAGGATATGAAGTGGCGGATTCATTGGCTCAAAAAAAGTCAAAATTGCCACGTCGGATTGACCAACCGGAATTGAAGCATGACGTGACGGATTCCGGCGAAATTTGCATTTTCCGGTGAAAAAGGGCAAAAATTGAAACAATTCGTTACTTATAGGGCAAAATTAAACCACTTATCTTTTTTAGGGTAAAAATCGAAATTTTGCTTAGTTATAGGGCAAAAAATGAATTTAACTCTACATTTGGCAACATTTTATTGGTCCTCTCTATACAAGGCAAGACCTAACATCTTTGACACTTCACAGTCTTCAAGTACAACATATGTATGTTGGATTTGTCGTTTTGTGATCATCCTTATCCTGGAGGAATCAAATATCAGAAGAGTTCCCATCACTTTATATCAATGGCTGGCCTGACAATTTCGCGAAATGAGACCAATATCAATGTGATAATTGAATAATTATACGGGAGGAAGAATGAGTGATTCCAAAATTTATAATTAGTGCATTACTATTCTGCCATTAATTTGAATTAAGTTCAGCCCAATATATTGATCATTGTTATCTTTTTGTTGGGTAATATGGTGAGAAATACACGGCCCAAACCATTCAGAGGACAAGCCCAATAACAAAGGCCCAGAAGGAGAAAGGCAGGAAACCCCCCCTTAAGCCCAGGATAAGTTTGCTGCGTAACCTCGGGTAAGATCATTCGGTAAACCGGGAATAAGCGCGAGGATAAACCAGGATAATATCAATAATTAACCCTAGGAAATAATATCAGATGTCTTGGGGATAGAAAAACAAAAGGCAGGGACGAGACAAAGCAAAAAAGGAGTTGTAGTGGTCCATACTTCAATTGTCATCAGATTCCTCATTAGCTAAGAGAGAAAAGAAGACACAAAAAGCATCAAAGTTATTATAGGATGATTCTAGAATAGCACACATGACAAACAATGATTGGAGAGAACAATCTAGAAGCAAGTAAGAGCATCTAAACTCTCAAGAGGTGAAGGAAGAAGTATAAATAGAAAAAATTCAACACAAAATGTACGTTACTTGACTGCACTCAAAAAACACAAGAAATAAAATCAAAAGACTTAAAAGCCCAATTCAATACCTATTCTCTCGATTTCCATTTTATTCTTCCATTGATCATCTCATTTTGGGTCTCATTTGAGTCTTCGTGATAAAAACATGCCACAACATTGAGCTTTTCATCTTAAGTTAATTTTAGTCCAGTATAACAATAGCCCTTCTTTTCTTTTTTAAAAATCTTATGCAATTAAAGAGAATACTATATCATGTGTTTTAAATCAATTAATAAAAAAAATATTAATATAAAATTTTTATTTTATAATATAAGTGTTTGTATAATTTTTTTATAATATAATCAACAATTACATTAAAAATATTATTATTTTTAAGTATAAATAATACGGATAGAAGAGATATTTATAAAGAAAAGAGAAAAATAAAAAAGGAGGTATAATAGAAACAAAGGAAAAAAAGTTTATGTAATAAAAGAATAAAAACAATCTTGGAACAAGGAAGCACCCAGCTGAACTCGAACACACGACCTACCTTAATTGCTGAAGTGCGAAGCCGCTACACCACCTAGTGATTTTAAAATAACTCTTATATACTCCCTCTGTCCCACCTTTGTTGTTACGTTTACTGTTTGTACGGAGATTAAGGAGTATTGTATTTTAATGTGTTGTGAGGTGAAATAAATAATATTGTAATGTAAAGTGAGTAGTTAAAGTGAAGTATTGTGTGTCCCATGAAGATATTTAATAGTTTTGTGTGGATCACATCGTCCAAAAATGAAAATATAATATTAATTGTAGGACGCCCTTTTTAGTAAGTATAACAATAATTATGAGATGGAGGGAGTATACGCTAATACTTTTTAAATATCAGGGTGGCCCAGTGCCCATACATAAGTCCGCCCCTGGATTCATGGGTTAGTATATAAGTTGGGTGGGATTAATAATAAGTGGTACGATTACTCCCTCCGTCCCATTTCAATATTTACATATTTTTATTTTGTCTCATTTCAATGTTTACGTTTCCTTTTTTGAAATATAGGACCCACCTAAAACAATTAATATATCACCATGGTCCCCACATCCAACACTAATACAAGTTCTCACTTTACATTAAATATTATATATTTCCACCCATTATCTATTAAAATACTATACTCCTTAATCAACGTGCAAAAAACACACTTAAACATTGAAACGAGAAGGAGAGAGTATAAGTTTAGGGGTGGGATTTAAAATAATCCCTCCGTCCCACGTTAAAATTGAGATAGAAACCTCATAATTAAAACTGATCACCTTAGTAATAGGTTGGATTGTGAGTTAGCAATGTTACTGATCGTGTGAAGTGCATGAAATTAACTAGCTAAATAACAAGTTCATCAAGAATCTTCCATGTGATGAGTTGTGACTGGGGCAGTTTACAGCAGTTGTACAGAAGTTATGGTAGTTCGTTGGAAGCAGTTCTATGCATGGATTGAAAGATCATAATGCTAGCTGTGAGCTGGAAGTAGTTGCAACAGAAATAGATTCCATTTAACCACCCATATGACAGCTGGAAGATGTTGCACTCAATTGGTCCCATAAGCTTTGTTATCACATGTGATGTATATATATAGCTGTAATCTTAGCTTGTATGTATCTGTAACCTCTAAAACCCACTGCAAGCAATACGAATTCATCATCATCAGAAGTGGACGTAGGCTTGGTTAATAAGCTGAACCACTATACATCTTGTTCTTCAAAGTTCTTCAAACACACTAGCACACACTTGAAGTTTGATTCATTTTATAAGAGTTTGAATCAATCTTTGATTCATTATTCGAAGTTTCTCAACGTAATTCGGTTGATCAGTTTGTTTTTGCACTCAAAACTGAGAATTGGCGTCGTCTGTGGGAAGCACCATAGGCAAGCAGATCAAAGAAGCAGTTATCTGAAGAAGAAAGAAGGATTCAACATGGTTACCAAATTTGATATTGAGCGGTTCACTGAGAAGTCAGACTACGGGCTGTGGAAGATCAAGATGAGATCCATCTTGGTACAGCAAGGCCTCGGAGGAGCAATCAAAGAAGCTCCAGTTAATGAAGCAGCAGCAGTGGATGTACAAGCTACAGCAGCTGAAGCAGATCTTCAAGAAAGAACTCTAAGTGCCATTTTCTTGTGTCTTGGTGATAAGGCACTCAGAGAAGTTCAGAGGGAAACGACTGCAAGAGCAGTATGGAAGAAGCTTGATGATCTCTATATGGTAAAAACTCTTGCAAATCGATTATATCTGAAACAGAAATTATACTCATTCAAAATGACAGAAGAAAAATCAGTTTTAGTTCATCTTGATGAGTTTAATAAGGTACTTGATGATCTAGAAAATGTTGAGGTTAAATTAGAGAATGAAGATAAGGCTCTGATTTTGTTATCTGCACTTCTAAAATCGTTTGAAAATTTTAAAGACACATTGTTATTTGGTAGCAAAGAATCAATAAGTCTTGATGAGGCTGAATTAGCTTTGAAAACTGAGTTACAAAAGTGTAGTGAGGAACAAGGAGCATCAGGTGAAGGATTGATGATCCGTAAGGGAAATCAGAATAAGAAACATAACAAGAAGGGTAGTTCTGATGGTAAGAAACAAGATACCAAAGGTGATCAGTCTGCCAGTGACAAGGAAGGAAGAAAATGTTTCCACTGTCATGAACCTGGTCATTTTAAGAAGAATTGTTACAAGTGGAAAGCAGCAAAAAGAAAGAAGGCAGAGGCTGGGAAGGATGGACAACAAAGGGTGCAAGCAAATCAGGTGGCAATTAATCAAAACCAGGTGGAAATTGATTATCCTGAGGCACTGTTAATCTGTTTATCAAAAGGATCCATGGATTGGATCCTTGATTCAGGATGTTCATTTCATATGTCTCCAATGAAGCATTGGTTTATTGATCTCAAGTATCAAAATGCTGGATCAGTATTATTAGGAAATGATCATACATGTCAGATAAAGGGAATAGACTCTATCAAGTTAAGAATGCATGATGGAGTGGTTAGAACCTTGACAGGTGTGAGGTACATTCCAGAACTCAAGAGAAATCTAATTTCATTAGGTATATTAGATGCTTCAGGATATGAATTTAGAACAAAAGGAGGAGTACTCATTGTTGAAAAGGATTAGTATGAAGTAATGAAAGGAATCAGGCAAAGAGAGCTGTACATTCTTGATGGTCATACTGTAACTGGACAGAATAATGCTACAATTGGAAGTGATAATATACACTTATGGCATGGGATGTTAGCTCACATAAGTGAGAAAGGGCTACAAGAACTATCAAGGCAGAAAGCTATCTGCATCACTCCATCAGAGCAGTTGAAACAATGTGAACACTGTATTTTTGGAAAGGCTAAGAGACTTAAGTTTGGAACTGGTGATCACACAAGTACATCCAGACTGGATTATATTCATTCAGACTTATGGGGACCTGCAAGAACTCAAACCAAAGGTGGTGGCAGGTACTTCATGTCTTTCATTGATGACTATAGTAGGAAAGTGTTGATATATATTCTTAGAACTAAGGATGCAGCCTTTAACACTTTTAAGAATTGGTTAGTTGAGGTGGAGAACATCTGTAATACTAAGATTAAAGTGTTAAGAACTGATAATGGTCTTGAATATTGTTCTGAAGAGTTCAACAAGTTCTGTAGAGATAGAGGTATCATAAGACACAAGACTGTTCCAGGCACACCACAACAAAATGGTGTTGCAGAAAGATTAAATCAAACCTTACTAGAGAGAGTAAGGTGTATATTGAGTAATTCTGGTTTGACAAAGGACTTTTGGGGTGAGTTGGTTACTACAGTGGCATTCCTCATAAACAGAAGCCCATCAGCAGCTCTGAAGTTTAAAACACCTCAAGAGGTATGGTCAGGGAAATTAGCAAATTACTCAATACTTAGAGTCATTGGTTGTTTAGCTTATGATCATGTTAAGCAAGATAAGTTAGCACCAAGAGCAGTGAAGTGTATTATGATAGGATATCCTAAGGGTGTGAAAGCTTACAAACTATGGAGTATTGAAAGCAAGAAGTTCTTAGTAAGCAGGGATGTCACCTTTAATGAAGTTGTAATGTCACTATGTCCACAACAAGTTCAAATTGTTCAAAGAAGTGATAAAACTGAGCTTGAGATGGAGCATGCCAAGAGAATTGTACATGACCAGAGGGTAGGTGATGAAGAAATATTACAAGATGATACTGTTGAAACCACTAATAATGATCAAGGAAGATCAGAAACTGATGAGTTGTTAAATAGCTATCAGTTAGCTAGGGACAGACATAGAAGGTCTATTAAACCACCAGCTAGGTATGCAAATGCTGACATAGTCTCTTATGCACTATATACAGCAGAGGAGATTGATTCATATGAACCAAAGAATTATCTAGAGGCTATGAATTGCAAGGAAAGTGACAGGTGGAGTGTTGCTATGCAAGAAGAGTTAATGTCTTTGGAAAATAATCAAACATGGAAGATAGTTCAGAGACCAAAGGATCAGAGGTTGGTTAGTTACAAGTGGATCTACAAGAAAAAGGTAGCTCCAGAGAATGCAGGTGGAATAAGGTACAAGGCCAGATTAGTTGCAAGAGGTTTTTCATAGAAAGAGGGGATTGATTACACTGAAATTTTCTCTCCAGTTGTCAAACATTGTTCAATTAGAGTAATGCTAGCTCTAGTTGCTCAGTTTGATCTTGAGTTACATCAAATGGATGTAACAACAACTTTTCTTCATGGAAATTTGGAAGAGAAAATATATATGAGCATTCCAGAAGGTGTATCAGCTCAAGATACCACCAATAAGGCTTGTTTACTTCTGAAATCCATATATGGATTGAAGCAAAGTCTAAGGAGATGGTACTTGAGGTTTGATGAATATATTGTCAGCTGTGGTTTCAAAAGAAGTCTGCATGACAGTTGTGTGTATATTAGAAGTGATGTTGATTGGCAGGTATTCTTACTATTGTATGTTGATGACATACTAATAGCTTGCAAATCTATGGATGGAATTCTAGCTGTCAAAGAGATGTTGAAATCAGAGTTTAACATGAAAGACTTAGGGGAAGCTACTGTAATTCTAGGGATGCAGATTGAAAGGGATAGATCAGCTGGATCAGTTGTGCTTCATCAGAGTATTTACTTGGAAAAAGTACTAAAAAGATATAATATGGATATGTGTAAATCAGTTTCCACACCAGTTAAGCAAGGAATAAGTTTATCAAGTCAACAATCAGCAAGGACAGAAGCAGAAATTTCAGAAATGGATAGAATTCCATATGCTAATGCTGTAGGAAGTCTTATGTATGCAATGGTGTGTTGTAGACCAGATTTAGCTCATGCAATGAACTTAGTAAGCAGGTTCATGGGAAATCCAGGAAGTGAACATTGGGGAGCTGTCTAATGAATTCAAAGATATCTGAAAGGAAGCTTAACAACAGGTTTGCATTTCAATAAGATTTCATCTAACATTGATTTTCTTGCAGGTTATGTAGATGCTGACTATGCTGCAAATTTGGACACAAGGAAGTCACTATCAGGCTATGTATTCAATTTATTTGGAACAGCCATTAGTTGGAGGTCAGCACATCAATCTGTGGTGGCACTATCTACAACAGAGGCTGAATTTATTTCACTTACAGAAGGGATTAAGGAAGGTATGTGGCTGAAGGGAATTCTGTCTGAATTTGTTATTGTGCAAGAGTCTGTGGTGCTGTATTGTGATAATTCTAGTGTCATACAGCTCTTAAGGCACCAAGGATATCATGAACAAACAAAGCATATTGATGTCAGGATGTATTTCATTAGAGATTTGATAGATGATGGAAGAGTGGTTGTGAAGAAAATTGGAACACAAAGGAATCCATCAGATTTTCTTACAAAGGCTTTGCCTACTTCGAAGTTCGAATTGTGCAAAAGCCTTATCAACATGTGTTAAGTATGACAGTGAAGAGTTCTGCTACTCTCTCAAAGTAGTGATGTGAGTTTTGCTGCTCTCTAACAAGGCAGTGTAAGTAAAGTTTGCTGACTTAAAACAGTGTGATGAAGGTGAAGTAATTTATGCTTAAGTATGAGGTTTAGGTGGAGATTTTAGATAGAAACCTCATAATTAAGACTGATCACCTTAGTAATAAGTTGGATTGTGAGTTAGCAATGTTACTGATCGTGTGAAGTGCATGAAATTAACTAGCTAAATAACAAGTTCATCAAGAATCTTCCATGTGATGAGTTGTGACTGGGGCAGTTTACAGCAGTTGTACAGAAGTTATGGTAGTTCGTTGGAAATAGTTCTATGCATGGATTGAAAGCTCATAATGCTAGCTGTGAGCTGGAAGTGGTTGCAACAGAAATAGATTCCATTTAACCACCCATATGACAGTTGGAAAATGTTGCACTCAATTGGTCCCATAAGTTTTGTTATCACATGTGATGTATATATATAGCTGTAATCTTAGCTTGTATGTATCTGTAACCTCTAAAACCCTTTACAAGCAATACGAATTCATCATCATCAGAAGTGGACGTAGGCTTGGTTAATAAGCCAAACCACTATACATCTTGTTCTTCAAAGTTCTTCAAACACACTAGCACACACTTGAAGTTTGATTCGTTTTATAAGAGTTTGAATCAATCTTTGATTCATTATTCGAAGTTTCTCAAAGTAATTCGGTTGATCAGTTTGTTTTTGCATTCAAAATTGAGAAAAATCGATGTACGTTTGTTTTTTACGGAGATTAAGAGATATAATATTTTAATGCGTAGTAAGGTGAGAAAAATAATATTTAATGTAAAGTGGGTAGTTGTATTAGTGTTGTGTGTGGACCCAACTTAACAAAAAAGAAAATATAAACCTTAAGTTGGGACAACTCAAAATAGAAAATGTAAACCTTAACGCGGGATTGAGGGAGTATTAACTTTAACTGCTTTTATCCATTCCACGAAATATGTCACACTTTCCTTTTTAATCCCGCGTTCTAATATTTGCATGTTTTTAAAAGTGGTAAAAATATATTCTAATAGATACTCTCTCCATCCAGCGTTAATGTTTACGTTTGATTTTTGCACGTAGATTAAGAGGCGTAATAATTTAATATGTAGTGAGGTGAAAGAAATAATATTTAATGTAAAGTTGGTAGTTGTATTATTGTTGTGTGCTAGATGGAATAATTAATTGTTTTTGTGGGTCCAGCTTGATAAAAAAAGAAACATAAACCTTAACTTGAAATAATGCAAAATGAAAACCGTAAACCTTAACGCGGGACAGAGGAAGTATTCCTTTTGGGGTATAAGTTTATCGTTTTATTATATCTTAAAACAAAGTATACATTTCTATTTTTTATGTACGAGACCCATACAAACAATTAATCCCTCCTCCCCGTAGAAATATGCAAGTATTTCCATTTTAGGCGTCTCATAAAAAGGTTTACATTTACCTTTACAGTAACTGAGACCCACACAAAATATTTAAATATCTCAATGAGATCCACAACTCTACACTAATACAACTACTCACTACACATTAAAATATTATTTCTCTCATTTCAAAACACATTAAAATATTATATTCTTTAATTCTCGTACAAAAAGTAAATATAAATATTTCTACTGAATGAAGTAAGTAATATATTCACATGGAGTCCACACACAATACTAATTCAAATACATATTATACATTAAAATATTATACTCCATCCATCCCGTTTCAATGCTTACGTTTACTTTTTGCACTTTGATTAAGGAGTATAATATTTTAATAGGTAAATATCAAAATTAGTCCTGTAAGTATGACGTTTTTCAACTTTAGTCCTTTTTTTTTGCAATTATCAATTTTGGTCCTTTTGGTCCAGTTTTGGTCCTTTTTCAAATTTTGGTCCTTTTTTGTCCACTTTTGGTCCTAAATGTATATACTTTCGGATCATTTTTGGACTTTTTAACATAAAGAACTAAACTTGGACTAAAATGACTAAACGTGGACCAAAAAGGACCAAAATTGAGAATTGCAATAGAAAAATGACTAAAGTTGGAAAACGTAATACTTACAAGACCAATTTTGATATTTACTCTATTTTAATAGATAGTGGGTGGAAAGATAGTAATATTTAATGTAAAGTGAGTAGGTGTATTAGTGTTGAATGTGGGTCCCATGATGATATATTAATTATTTTAAGTGGGTCCTATATACCAAAAAGGAAAACGTAAACATTGAAATAGAACGCCTAAAATAGAAATATGTAAATATTGAAATGGGACAGAGAGAGTATCATTTAATTTATATTGAAATATTGTACTTATACTTACTAATTTACATAAAAAGCTAATGTATATATTTTTTTTTACACCCATCCATCAACTTTATCAACTTTTACATTAACTACGTAAAATATTCCTTATTTTACTTACTTTATATATGAAAAAAACAATTTTTTTTTTGAAATTTTATGCACAACAACACTTGAAATATTTCTTGAAATAATATTATACTATTCCTTAATAATCTTTCGTGGGCAGTAACACCGCCTAATTTAAAATCAAGATTCTCTGATTACTCCATGTGGGAAACTAATTGCGTAATTCAACCGTAATTAAGCGATTATATCAACAAATTATTGGTATCCACAATAATTTAAAATCTCCATGTGGGTGGCTAGCTAATATCATAATAATTGTAATTAAACTATATTATCAACAACTTCTTGGAATCCACAATAATTTTAAATTAAGATTTCTTGAAACCCCCCATTGGGGGAGGCTAATTAAAATATATTATCACGTTTCTTTTTATGAAAAAAAAAAACTAAAGTACTAATGTACTATTCATTATTAAAAAAAACATGGAAAGGAATGTTATATCAGAAGAGTTCCCATTACTTCATCCGCAGGGTTCAGATAGTCATTTCATCTATAACGTAGGTCATATATTTAATTATATTATGATTTATGGGTGACTTATAAGTAATCCTTCCAATAAAATAAATGGTTAATTTGATTCGTTCACACCACATATATTTTGGTTTTGGTTGAGTTTTATCTATTCAACATTTGAAAAATTGATAAATTATCAATTCGATATTTGAATTATTTTTCCAATCGATTAGAAGCTTGAATTATACAAAATTATCAATTTAGGGCCAGAATTCAGATCTTGAATTGATAAAATATGAGATAATATGTGATAAACTCAAGCTCTAAATTGATAGATTTATATAATTCGCACCCCTAATCGATAGAAAAATAATTTAGGCTTCGAATTGATAGTTTATCAATTTTTAAGGTCTTGAATTAAGAATATTTTTATTTTTTAAGTTTTCAGTTCGATTTTTAATTTTGTAATGAAATAATCAAATAACTGAAATCAAATCAAATTTACGACGTACATTAGTGAATATATTCTAAATTTGTTTATCTAATTTACAAATTCCGGAAAAGCACATGATTCTGAAGATTCAAGTTTGAGAAAGATATTAAGATTGTTTCATGCATGAAAGCGCTTTTAATGTTTTTTAATAGTTATAATTTTTTATTAAATATATTATCATTTTTATTTATATTAGGAATTGTTCATGAAATAATCAACCGTACCACTATCACCTTTTATGAATTCAAGTCACTTTTTGTTAAAATATTATCACTTTTTATTATTTTCACCGGAGTCTTCCACACGGTTTCACCCAAAGTTTTTGATTGACTTAAAGGTTGAAGTAATACTAACCGTTTGTGTAAACCCTATATATTTTTATTTTATTTTATTTTTAAAATGATGAATTGTTATTATTTAAATAATAATTAAATGTATTAAATTCATTACATATGAATAAAAGTCATTTTTCATCACACGTCTTGAGAAGTAGAGTAATATTTCATGTTACCTGAAATTTAGGTGTATAATCTGGTTGTAAAGAATTATTTAACAATATATAATGATAAAATCTCTTGCACGGTTGCTGAAATATTTTTACATTTTCTCATTTTAAGTGTTTAATCATCCATTCTTTCTAAATTAAATTGATATCTTTGAATGCATAAAAATGTGATATTATTATTTTATTTTTATGATTTATTAATTTGGTCTTACAAAATATTTTACGTTTAATGTTGAATATTGATCAAGAAAAATTACTCAGTAATGAAATTTATTCACTTTTTAGATTATTTTTACTATTTTTGTATAAAACATAATAAAGTATAAAATATGTTATATGTATCAAATTGAAATGATAATTTTAAAATTAAAATGTTATTTTTTAAGGGTCAATAAATAGTAGATACAAAACATATTTAAAAATTACTAAGCGATACATTCGCTTCAGAAAATTATCGATAAATACAAAATTATATTTTGTTTTTCCCATAATATCTATACCTATCCGTACATTAGTGTGCATTGTTAAGATGAAAACAAAAATACATTTTTTATACGAATGTACATTAGTGTAAATTCTATTGAGAAAGAAATTGAAAATATGCAATTAAATTGAAGAACCCTACTAATGTACATTAGTGTGCATTCTTGAGAGAGAAACAGAAAATATATGATTAAACTGAAAAACCCTACGAATGTACATCAGTGTGCATCTTTGAGAGAGAAACGAAAAATACACGATTGAAACTATTGTTAAGTACATTAGTGTGCATTCTTAGAAAGAAACAAAAAATACGCAATTAAATTGAAGAACACTACGAATGTAAATTAGTGTACATCTTTGAGAAAAAAATAGAAAATACGTGATTAATTAAATTGAAAATAGGGTTGTTATAATTATCCTTAAATCTCTCATTCATTTTTTTTATTTGATTTAGTGTATATTAGTGTTCAATGAAACTAGTGTTAAGTGAAAACGTTGAAATATTTAACGTTGTAAATAAGGCTAAAGCTGGAAAAAAAATAGACGTTTAAATCAATATATTTATTAGTAATTAGGTTATATACACGAGTACCTATTAGTAATAATTTTTTTTAAAGTTATCTGGTAATTATGTTATTTCTCTTTAGGAGTACAGGAGGAGTTGATTTCCTTTTCGGTTTGGTAGTTTTTGTTAAATCAAATTTTGGTCCTTTTAATTTAATTTAATTTTTTAATTTTAGTCATTTAGTACTATCAATTTCAATTCTTTAATTTCTTTTTTTTTAATTTAGTCCTTTTTGGAAAAAAAAATGCAAAAGTTGAGATCTTATAAATAATCCTGTAAATTTATTTTTTTTTCAAAAAAAAAAAACTAAAACTGAAAAAGCTTAACTAAAATTCATTATATTAAAGGAAAAAGCAAAAAGTTAAATTAAAATTGGATTTAATTAAAATTAAAGGATAAAAATTAAAATTTTCTACAAACAGAATTAATGTGGGACAAATAATTTATATAGCAATCCTTAATTATTATGTAATATTTTAATGATACATTTTTTTTTTGCGAATCAACTTCTTGAATGACACGTGAAATATAAATAAATCTATAACCTAAATGAAAAATGTTAACTTTAACAGAAAATGTTAAGATTTTTCTTTCCATGTATCTGTCACTCATCTAACACGTGTAACAACAATTGTAATATTAAATTTAACAGAACATCAATGCCATCTAAACCAAACATATTTATAGGTTACAAGTATATGATTTTCTATACTATTTTCGTGTGTAATTTCATATGTTATTAATTATATAATAATTAATACGAAAGATATGTACGAGTTGAATGGAATGATATGTCCTATTTGAAACACTTTGCTATTATTTAAAATTAATTAATGGAAAATTCTCATTATTATTATTTATTTATTATTTTCGTCATCTTTTTTTAAGGATAAAAGACAATTGTTCGAAAAATGAAAAAAAAAAGTCCCATAATTTTTACTTTGTTTGGAATGATTTTAATAAAGTCTAAAAAATCAATTTAATCTCACCGCTCTTTAAATTGTTTTATCAAATTTGAACTTTGTCAAAATTTGTATTTTGTTTTTTGTTGGAATCGTTCTCAAGCATGTGCAATTCCAACAAAAATTAAAATTTACGCCTCTAAATTGACTAAAACTTGTGGAACTAATGTTTTGAATAAAATAAAAATCTGAATGACGTAAAAAATTTATATTGAACATTTTGATTCTTAACTTAAATACTAGAAGAATTTACTTTTTTTGTATATTTTTTTCTCCTTTATTTAAAGCATAGAATAGAAAATTAAGGAAAAGCGTAGAATAGAAAATTCAACTTAAATGTACGGAAGCATACAGTGCATCATAATGGATAAGGACGGAAAACACTATTTTGGTGCAATATAACTGAAGGTCGGAGAATAGACATACACACACGACGTATGGACTGTAATATTATTGGACCACTTATCTTCTCTTTTTTATAATCATTTTTAGTGGTTTATGGTGTCACTAACAAACTTAAATACGAGGTTAAAATTACGAGGTTTTGGAATCTTAGTTTTTTAAAACTATTTTTAATGACAGTGGAGATCTGAAATATCCATTAGGTAGGTAGAAATCTTATGTGGCTACTTTTTTATTTCATTTTTTAATCTTGTAAATAAATTTATTATCGTTGAATGTCTTCTTCAAATGTATTTTTTATTTATTTTTTTTACAAATTTATGCTAAAATAATTATGTAAAGAAATATATACATTATACAAGAATAATTGTTTTAATTATTTTAATTGTAAATATTATTCTAAATAATTATTTAATTTTTTATAATTAAATACGAAATCAAAATGAGAATTAAAAGCAACCACTACAAAAAAACTGTTTTTTAGCAACGGAATATTCCGTTGGTAAAAGTCTTAATTCCATTGTTAAATTGGTTTACCAATGGATTAACAATGGAATCCGTTGGTAAAATGGTGGTTGATAAAATTTTAGCAACGAAAAATCAATTATGTTGATAAATAATCCCGTTGGTAATCCGTTGCTAATAATTTCGTTGGTAATTTATATAATGATTCCATTGCTAATCTGTTGGTAATTAGCAACAAATTGAATTCCGTTGCTAAAACAGAGAATAAATCCGTTGGTATTTCGTTGCTAAAAGAAAATTGTCATTTTTGTTGCTAACCTATTGGTAATTTCCAAATGATTGAATTCCATTGATAAATTCTATTACTAAAACAATACTTTTTTTAGCGAACATAAGTGTAAAAAATAAAAATTAATGATGCGAAAAGTGGTTTCTACAATCAGTAGAAATTATATCTAATGTGTATGAGAAAGTATAGGTATAAATATAGTACGCAGATAAAACGTTAATTAAATATTAACCCCTTGTTGAATAGCTCGTTTGCCTATGAATCATTAATTAATAACATCGACAATGGTGACTTAATTTGCACCTCCTCCCGAGGTAGTACTTTTATATTGGTACATATTTTATGAATATAATGTATTTTATGATTTTAATTAATATTAATATATTTAAAGAGCGATATATAAATTTAAAAGAATATATATTTTATAATGACAAGCTACGTGCATGTGACATATATATATATAGTTAATACTCTCTCCGTCCCGGAGAAGTTGGTATAATTTTTTTTGGGCACGGAGATTAAGGAGTATAATAATTTAATTAAAGTGAAGTGAGAGAAATAATATTTAATGTGTAGTGGGTAGTTGTATTAGATGTGATATGTGGGGCCCATGAGAATAGATTAATTGTTTTTGTGTGGATCCCATGTATTAAAAAAGAAATGTGTCAACTTTAGTAGGACAAACCAAAAAGGAATGTGTGTCAACTTCTATGGGACGGAGGGAGTATCATTTTTGATCCTGTAATTTCTTTTAATCAAATTTTAGTTTTTAATTTTTAACTTTTTTTTTTAATTTTAGCATTTTATATTAACTTTAGTGATTTAAAATTTTATTTTATCAATTTTAATCCTTTTATAAAATTTCTGCAATAACTTAAAGGACTTAGAAGTTCTGTAAGTTTGAATTTATTTACAAAAGGACCGAAACTGATAAAGCAAAACTGTTATAGGACTAAAAATAATATAGATGAATAAATTGAAAATGTAAAAGGTTAAATGACCAAAATTAAATTTAATAAAAAATAAAGGATCAAAATTGAGATGGTCTATTACATGATCATCATTCTAATTTTTTCAAAAATTAATTTCTACTCTCTAAGATATAAATGAAATAAATAAGTATATAAATGATAGGTTTCTCAATTTAGTTTTTTTTTTTCTTTTCTTTTTCTTTTGAAAGTTAACAATCTACTCCATACTTCTTAGTTCAAATATCCTATTTTATTTTGGTATTAACATTTCTTTATAAGTCAAAAAAGATATAATGTGTTCATGTGTATAATGATCTATTCATTAATTTAGAATTATAGATTTTAATTAAATTATTCACTGTTGTATTCATAAGCTAATTAAGTTGTCGCATGAAGAATTTTCGGATGTACTGTTACATTTGGAGTGACACGAAATCTCAACCTTTTTTCTTTAGAGTTACATTTTTCTTTTAGGGTATAGATTTTATTATATCCTACATGACAATACTCATTCAACAATTTACAACATGAAATGTAATACCAAAATATAACAGGAGATCATCCAACCATTACCCTCAAAGGTTTAAGCTTTTCTTTTATGATATGTGTTTTATTATATTATACGTGTCAACCATCCAACGGTACACAACAGGAAATGTAATACCAAAATGTAACATGAGAACCGAATCGTGTGTAAAGGCCTACAATTGTATTTCTTTCTATTCTTAGAGTCAAAATAGTGTATCACTCTCCGCGGCACTTTGCTTGATGAGTAATACTTAAAAAACAGAAAAAAAAACTAAAAATTTCAAAAATAAAAATCTTAAAAACAAGAGTATTGATTTTTTTTTCTTATATATATATAGATATTCTATAATATATAGATATTCTTGTTTGAGTATGATCACATCTTATGTTCTACCCTCTTTTAATAAAACTTTACTTTTAAAAAAATAAAATATTCTATGGACCACTCGTTATTTTCTCCCCTCTTCGATCTACAGGTACTATTTGTTTTCTATCAAACGAGTTTAATTGGAGTTTAGGGATTGGATACCGTAATTAAGAAAAGTGTAACTTTAAGGGTATTTATTTTTTATAATAAATAAATAAAAATTTTAAATGTATGAGAGACCGTTAGGGCTAGGGAAAAATACCGAAATTTCGGTATATCACACTTACCATATAGAAAAATACCCAACTCACTGAAATTTTAGGTATACCGAAATTTTTGGTAAGGTATGATACCATATTGAATTTTTTGGTGCGGTAAAGGTATGCAAAATTTTAAAACCGCGATATTTTGATATACACCGAAATACCATAAATTATTTTAGCGAGGTATATATACTTAAAAGAAATTCTAATATATTAAAATTATTAACACATCATTGAATTTAGTCTAATTTTGGAGAACATTCGCGTAAGCACTATAGGGTTTATTATTTTAAATTTAGAGTATAATTGTAATTATTTTTATTTTTATTTTAATCTAAGAGTATGTATTAATTATTAATTAGTTTATAACTTAATCATTATCAGGTACACCAATCACTAATTAGGATTAAACTCTTACCTTTATTATGTTTTATTAATATTTTTAAATTTGAACGTTTCAATGCTTACTTTTGTTTTTTGGACGTTGATTAATGAGTATAGTATTTTGAGAGATAGTTGGTGGAAAAATATAATATTAATGTAAAGTGTATAGGTGTATTAGTATTGGATGTGGGTCCAATGGTGATATATTAATTATTTTAGGTGGGTCTCATATACCAAAAAGGGAAATGTAAATATTGAAATGGTACGCCCAAAATAAAAATATGTAAAGATTGAAATGGGACGGAGAGAGTACTAAATATCGGTAAGCAAAAGGTATGTCATTTTTTTATACCGAAGTTTCGGTACACCGATTTATGGTATACCAAAACTTTCGGTATGGTAAATATATGACTTTTCTAATACCGATATTTTAGATATGGTATACGATATAGCTTAAAAACTTTGGTATACCATACCGCCCACCCTAGAGACGATAGCTGTTTTGACTTTTGACTTTTTCTTGAATGCAAGAACTTTTGTATAACAGATCAGAATAAAAGATCTTTACGAAACAAAGGGGGTATAATACATTTGGAGCGGACCACACGGATCTTTTGCGCTATTTTGGTGCATTATCTTCTGTGTCACACGTTATGTGATTGACACGTAAGATGAGGAAACAAATCTAACCATTGCCCCTAGGGTTT
Organism: Pogostemon cablin; assembly: GCA_023678885.1. Taxonomy (NCBI): domain Eukaryota; kingdom Viridiplantae; phylum Streptophyta; class Magnoliopsida; order Lamiales; family Lamiaceae; genus Pogostemon; species Pogostemon cablin. The sequence goes on from CM042996.1 coordinate 16,992,728, forward strand.
AAGGATTAGGGTATAGTTTCTCTCTCCTACATGTCGTCAATCTAACAGTGTGGCACAGGAAATGATGTACTAAATGACACAGAGAATCCGAACTGGGAGCGGATGTTTATAATGTCACAGTGAGTACCTTTGGAGGAGTATTACCTATCAGCATGAATCCTCTAATATATATACTCAATGGCATGTTAAATAATGTGAGCATACACAACCACGTTTTAACTTGTCTGGATTTCCGATTTCAATTTAAATTTCATTTCCTATTCTATAAAATTGCATTTATGATATTAGTTCGGATCTCCTATTGCGAACAGTTTGATGAATTACACATAAAATATAATAAAATCTATACCTTAAAAGAAAAATATTAAAAGAAAAATATTAATACTAAGGAAAAATGTTGAGATTTTTTTCATAAGGTCAGTCATCTAAAAATAAGAAATGTAAAAACAAAATGTTATGGGACATCCAGTGCCGCATGTGAGAGAAAATAAATAAATAAAATGAAAGAGCAAAACTCTTAAGTTTTTTTCCCCCTCCAACTCCACTTATTCTTTCATTTAACAAATGAAATAGATAATGAAACTAACAAAATCAAATAGTCATCCATGTGATGCTTCATCCTTATCAGAATTTTATATTTGTATAATATTTGTAGATATAACTGGCATGCAGTAAATTGGTAGCTATAATCAATTTAATCTCGCATCGGCATTTTAAATTGTGTTAATTAAATTTGAACCTTGTCGAAAATTGTATGTTTTTGTCCAACAAAAAATAAAATTTATGCCTTAACTCGAGGTAAATTGATTTAATTAAATAAATTCACTAAACTTTTTTAAATTGTTTAATAAAAATCTGAATGAAGTAAAAATCTAAATTGAAAATTCTAATTCTTAAATTTAATAGTAAGAAGAATTATTTATTTTATTTTATTTTCTCACTCATCTAAAGAGTAGAATATAAAATTCAATTTCAATTTAAATGTAAGGAAGCATAGAGTGCATCATAATGGATAAGGAAGGAGAATACTATTTTCGTGAAAAATATATTATATAATTGAAGGTCGGAGATTAATTAGACATACATACACACACGACGTACGGATTGCATTGGAACACTTATCTTCTCCTTTTCTTTAATTAATCATTTTTAGTGGTTTAAGATGTCCTTAACAAACTAAAATTAGTTTTAAACTATTTTCAATGGTAATAGTGATCCATGTGATGGTTAAGAATTTTATATATGTATATACTTAATATTGGTAGATATATATAATTGGGATGCAATGCAGTAAATTGGTAGCTATAAATAGGAGTGAGTTTAGGTGTATGCAGCATATCCCAAACCAAAGCATAGTGAAAAAGAAAAAGAAATTAGTACTTAAGCATACGGCCTCCATATCCAAGTCCAAGCTTCCAGTTCCCATTTGGTGGATAGCCTTGTTCCTGATGGTAGCCACCAACATCATCAATGTCCACTCACAAACCGTAACCTCCTTCACCTTCACTAAGTTCGATGCTAACCCCAGTGGCCTAACCTATCAGCGTGACGCCAACGTCCCATCCAACGCCAATTTCTTACGCCTTACAATTTGTGGTCACGCCCTCCACAGAGGCTTCGGCTGACGGCCTTGCCTTCTTCATCACTCCCGTCAACTCTACCGTGGGTGAGGCCGTTACAAACTTCGGTGTGTTCGATGGCAATGGCCGTGGTCCCAACATTTTTGCGGTGGAGTTCGACACCTACAGCTGAGGCGACTCCGACCCGGATTATCTCCACTTGGGGATCGACATCGAATCCAAGTACTCAGTAAACACAACCAGGTTTAATAGTGGAAGTGGTGAATTGGTGACAGCCACCATAAGCTACAACTCCAACACCAAACTGATAAGGGTGGAGGCGAGACCCGCCTCCCAGACAGCCTCACTCACTTACACCTACGACCTCACCGACATTCTCCACAAGCAGGTTCAAGTCGGGGTCTCCGCCTCGACTGGAAACGCGCCGTCTAGACTTTACGGAGTTTTCGACCTTGTGTCGTGGAGCTTCACATCCACGCTTGTTCCGGCCACCACGGGAACCTACATTCGCCAGAGTGTGGAAGCAGCTGCCCCTCTCTAATTAATTAACCAAATAAATAAATAATCTAAGGCGCACTACTTATCTAGTCATGATCTACTACTAAGTGTGCATCTGCTAAAATCATGTATGTTCATGTTCATGTACCCCCACCTGTGTATCCCTGCTTTCCAGCTTACAAGTTGGTAATTCACATCTATCAATAAATTTGCCTTGCCTTATTACTAGAAGCCATTGGTCTCACAAACATAGTTTACTTACTCGCGTCTCATGAACACACTAATATATTTACAATTATATTATACGAATTATAAATTATGTGTTCAATGGTTAAATAAAATTAAGCTGATAGAGATGAATATCATTTAGTATTTAATCAGTTCACACCTCCTCGTGCAGGTTTGGTAATTCGCCTCAAGTTTTACTCGTGGACTTGTTTTATTCTTTTTTCTTTTTTAATTTTTATAATGGCGGTGGTGAGGATCGAACCTTAAACATTTGCTAGATCTTGGATTTGATACCATGTTACGTTTAAATTGGTAGAGAAAAGTATAATTTATTATTTAATCAGTTCACTCTGACATCAATTGTGACTCAATTTAATGAGTCAAAAATTTGTTCTGTTCCATAACTTTTTAAAACTTTAAATTTTGTCTAAAAAATATACCCTCTATGCCCCTAAACATTGTACACCTTTATTGTACTATGGATATTAAGAAAAAGTTATTTTTGATTAACTTTATTAACTTTTAGATGTAATGTGGTCATTTTAGGTCATTAATAATGTATAAAGTATATTATGTATGAAAAGAAAGGATGATCATCCAAGTTTTCTATCAAGGTCGAGTTTTTCTGCTGTTGGTCGGAAAATTCTAAAAAACTCGACCACTTCACAAAAACTTGTCCGAGTTTTTGAATAACTCTCTGTGTTTTTTCTGTAAGAAGCGCAAATTACACGAAAACTCACCCGAGTTTTTATCCTCGCTCGAGTTTTTTTTTTTATTTTCACACTTTTCTCATTTGTTTGTCTCACAAAATCCTTCACACTCCAAGAAAGGAAACAATACTTTATCCAATAACCTCAAAATGTTACTTTAAGTTTATATTTTTGCTACTTATTATTCATCCTCATAACATTACTATAAACTTTATTTATCACCGAAAAGTCAGTAAAGTTAGTCAAAATGGTAACTTTTTTTAAACAACGTGCAACATTAAGCATGAATAATGATGTTGGATATATATAATTACATATGAGTTATGTATCTACAATAAACCCCATTATTATTATTCCCTCCGTCCCACGAAGCCCTTCACACTTTTCTCATTTATTTGTCCCACAAAATCCTTCACATCTTCACACCCCAAAAGGAAACATCATTTTATCTAACAACTTCAAGAGTTGAGTTAAAAGTTTTTTTATCACATAACTATTTACAACTTTAGATTTTGTCCCAAAAAAAATATTTGTATCGATTTTGTCCTATAACTTTGATTTTTATTTCAATTTTGCCCAATTTTCGACGGAACCCTCAATTTTTGCCGGAAATTGGTCACGTGTGTTGCTTGTGACTGACGAATTTGGGAGTTCCGGCGAAAATAGAGGGTTCTGACGAAAATTGGGCAAAATTGAAATAAAACTCATAGTTATAGGACAAAATTTAAAGTTTTAAAAAGTTATGGGATAAATTTTTTTTTAACTCTCACAATTATGTTTGATTTGTTTGTTCTGATGTTAACTTGTGATGTTTATTTCTGTATTTTAATTCTTTAGTCCATTGCAAATCTTATCCTTATAGATAATATTTTGCTTTATGATTTATAAAGCTCTTAAAAATAGTTAAAAAAGATAATTCGATTTTGTATAAAAAATAAGGTTAAAAGTTTTTATGTCCAATAACTTTTCAAACATTAAATTTTGTCCCAAAAAAGATATTTGTATCAATTTTGTCCCATAACTATGAGTTTTATTTTTATTTTACCCAATTTTTGCCGGAACCCTCAATTTTTGCCGGAACCCCCAAATTCATCCGTCACGTGCAACGCACGTGACCAATTTTAGACGAAAATTGAGGGTTCCGGCGAAAATTGGGCAAAATTGAAATAAAACTCATAGTTATGGGGACAAAATCGATACAAATATCTTTTTTGGGTTAAAATCTAAAGTTTTTAATAGTTATGGGACAAAAAAACTTTTAACTCTCAAGAGTTACTTTAATTTCAAATTTGTCATTCCTTTTTCACATACATATCATTACTTTATACTTTTTTATTACCTAAAATTACTACAATATCCTATAAAGTCAATAAAGTTGATCAAAAGTGCAACTTTTTTAAACAACGTATAACAATAAACGCGAAACATTTTATGGGACGGAGGGAGTATTTTGAAACTTAAATTATTTATTGATCAAAATTAAATTCATAAAATCGGTCCTCCAAGACCAACTCCTAGCAGAGCCCTAAACTACTGTTGAGAAAAAGATATTGTCCCCAACAGCAGCTGCAACTGTAATGGTTAAAAAATCAAGCGGCTACAACATAATTTTTTAAAAAAATATATAAATACTACTTGTTGATTGTAGTTTTTTTGGTGAGTTTAAAACATAAACCGTCTCTCACCTTTTTTTTTAATTCGAAAAGATAAAAAAAATAGCTAGGACTTTAATTTTCGTCCAACAAAACTATTTTAGAGTCTGTTTTTCGAGTTAAAATTTTTTCGGTCACATAACTATTTAAAACTTTAAATTATATTAAAAAAGATATTTGTATCAATTTAGTACCATAACTTAGATGTTTCCTTTGATTTTGCTAATCTTTCACCAAAAACCTTGATTTTCGCTATAAGGCACGTGACTCGCGCACTACAATTAGATCCTTAAAATTGAGGGCCGGTTAGATTATAATTTCAATAGAAAAATCAGTGAAAAAAAAAATCTAAACTGTTCCATATGAATTTACTTCATTCAAAATAGTCTAAAGAAATTTAATTTATCTAAAATAAATCTCATAACTTTAAAATTCACATAAAAATATTTATTTTTACTTTAAAATGTCCATTTTTTTTAATTATGTGGGACTGAATCGATGCTTTAACAAAATTTATGAGATGAAAATTAGTGAAAAATATTTTTTTTTAGAATGAAATCGTAGCAAAAGTGAGATATGTGAGACAAAATAAACAACTATTTTGAGAGATTTAATATATATATATATATATATATATATATATATATATATATATATATATATATATATATATATATATATATTAAACACCATAAATAGTGAAGGAAATGAAATATACTACGCAAAACATTTAGCTATTAATTATTATTAATGGATATTTCTTCTTATTATTATTTTATTTTAATTAATTATTTTTGTCATCTTTTTTGTGAAGAATAAAAATGAGCTAAAAAAAATAAAATTCCCATAATATATGTTTTACTTTATTTGGAAAGATTTCAAAAAAGTTTAAAATATCAATTTAATCTTTAAAATTGTATTTAAACTTTGTCGAAAATTAAAACTTTTGTAGGAATAGTTTTCCAACAAAAATTAAAATGAAGTTGCGGAACTGGCTTAGTTATAAATTCTTTTAGCTTTTCTAAATTGTATTGAATAAAATAAAATCTGAATGAAAGTAAAAATCTGTATGAACATTATGATTCTAAACTTAAATAGAAGAATTTATCTTTTTTCTCATTTTCTTTTATCACTCATTTAGAGCAGAGTATAGGAAATTCAATTTAAATGTAAGGATGCATACAGTGCATCATAATGGATAAGGACGGAGAATACTATTTTCGTGCAAAATAATTGAAGGTCGGAGATTAGACATACACACACGACGTACAGACTGTATTGGACCACTTATCTTCTCTTCTCTTTAATCATTTTTAGTAGTTTAAGATGTCCTTAACTGACAAAAATACGAGGTTAAAAGGAATCTTAGTTTTTTTTAACTATTTTCAATGGGAGTGGAGATCTGAAATACTATCAATTATCCATGAGAGGTAGAGAGAATTTTTGAGAGTAGGAGAGTTGGGGTGGGTAGGTACCCTTCTTCCGAGCGTTTTCCGGTGAGGCAGAAAAGAAACCTTAGGTACCCCAAGACTTAGAATGGTTTGGTAGCGAATAGATGGAGAACAGACTGGAATCATGTTTGGAGCTCGTCAAATGGATGTGTTTCTTTCTTCTTCAAAAATTTTCCCGATTCGTGTGACTGGAAGTCCTTGTACAAAAGATTTAATGAGATTGAGCGTATCAGAGATGTCTACATTTCGCAGCGTGTTGATAAGCAGGGACAACAATTTGGCTTTGTAAGATTTGGGAGTCATGTGAATAGAGAACTGGTGCTACATAAGTTGAATGATCTCTGGTTTGGCTCGTACAAGTTACGCGTTAATGAAGCACGCTTTTCTAGAACAAGCCAAGGAAGTGAAGTGAAGACAAAATATCCAAGGGTGGTGCATCCTATCATTCAGAATGCTCATAGGAGGATGTTTCATATTCTAATGTCGTCAATGGAGGTAGTGGTGTGATTTCAAATACTGCTCAAGAGAAGCCTAAATCTGATAGGAAATGGGGAGGAATGAGCTATGAGTCAACTGAGGAAGACAGCAATTATCTCAAGAGGTGCTACATTGGAGTCCTTAAAGATGAATATCTATGGATAGATGTGGGTTCAAAGATTCAAGAGCTTGGAGAAGGCACAGTCTCAGCGAATTACTTAGGGGGAGCATCAGTGTTTATAGAGCCAGTTAATTTGGAAAGTTTTGCTTAAAGTGACCTGGAGTGCATCTCGACATGGTTCCAATCGATTAATCACTGGTCGACAGACATCGTCGATAACAACCGAATTATTTGGACGAACTGGTTTGGAGTGCCTATGCACGCATGGAATCCCTCCTTCTTTAAGTTGGTTTCATCTAAGTTTGGTGTTTTAATAAGAATTGATGAGGATACCTTGAACAGAAAGAAATTACAAATGGCCCGCATCCTCATCAAGACGCCGTACTACGAACTCCCCAGGCCCCCATTCCAAATTGCAATTGATGGAAAGATTTTTCAGATACATGTGAGAGAAGAGTTAGAGGATTTCGAAGAAGATTTTGGGGATTGGTCTACCAAGGATGTTTTGGAAGAAGATGGAGATTCTTCATATGATCCTGATATGATGGAGAATGATTTTCATGAGGACATACCAACTCCGGCGACGGCGACGGAGGACGTTGGTAAGACGAACTGTCAGGGTAATGATAACTTGATTCTTGGTGAGGGAGAGAACGCAGTAATTGCGCCGCATTCTACATGGAAAGATGAACCTGGTAATTTAAATGTGACAGCTCGCGTGCCTTGCAATCCTAGAAGTCTGGACAGCGTATCGTTGAATGAAATGGGCCAAGGAGTGTCAAATGGGCCTTCACCACCATGCTACATGCCAAACTTAAGTAATATGGGGTCAGGAATTGAAGTTAATGGGCAGGCCCATCAAGGAATTAATTTGGTGGTGGATTTAAGTGGCCCAATGCATCCAGCTGGGTCAAAATCCCAAACTAATACATCCCCAAATAAAACCTTAGCCCCTGGGTCTACCAAATCCATAACTGGCAAAGTGGCAACGACTTCAACAGGTGGTCAAGAAGAAGAGAACAATTCGGCGTTGGAATTCTTGCAAGAATTGAACTCTTCTTCTATTCAAGGCGATAGGAAGCAATTAGTGACCAACAATGTTGCTAGAGATCGGGAAGATAAGCAACGAAAGAAGCTGTCAACCGATTAAAAAACTCAAGAATTCTCCGAAGAGGCAAAACGAGCATGGGAAGTGGGTAAAAATCTTGGGCTTATTGGCAAGATCTCGGACGAGGAAATTATCAAACAAATGGAGATATTGGAAAGGAAAGAGTGGGCAACGAAGAAAAAGGGGCAAAAAGGGCCAAGAAGGGAGACAATAAACACTCTAAATGAAGATACTCAGCTACAATGTTAGAGGACTTGGGAAGAAGACCAAGAAAAGGGAGGTAAGGGAGTTAATTCAAAATCTAAGAATTGATTTTTGTTGCTTGCAAGTAACAAAGTTAGAAACTATGTCGGGGATTATTTGTAAATCTATATGGGGTAGTTCAAATTTTGATTGGGCTTTCAAGGCTTCGGAGGGTAAATCTGGAGGAATAGTATCAATTTGGAATTCTGATATTTTTTGCAAGTCCAGCTCATGGTATACTTCTGGCATGCTAGTTGTTAATGGATATTTCATTGAGGATTGAAAGCAGGGAGTGTTAATAAATGTTTATGCTTCGTGTTCTCATATTGAGAAGCTGCAGCTATGGGATTCTATCACTTTGGTAATTGAACAATATGGGGAGGCTTGTGTATGTGTAGTAGCGGATTTCAATGCCATACGCAATGTTGAAGATAGGGTGGGAAGAGGAGATACAAGAGATAACAGGGATATGCTGCATTTTGATGACTTTGTCAATAAATGTAATTTAATAGATATGCCTCTTGTTGGTCGAAGATTTACATGGTATCGTGCAGATGGATCATGCAAAAGTAAATTGAATCGGATCATGGTGAATTCAGAATGGATATCGAAGTGGCCAAATCAAAACTTGAGAGGTCTGAGGCGTACATTGTCAGACCATTGCCCAATCTATCTTGACAACTCACGTAAAGATTGGGGGTCTTGTCCTTTTAAGTTCATAAATAGTTGGTTGTAACATCCAGACTTCAAAGATTTTTTTCAGAGCAAATGGGGAAGCTATCAAATCAACGGATGGGCAGCTTTTAGATTGAAAGAGAAACTAAAAAAATTTAGAAGTGATCTGAGGGTGTGGAACAAAGAAGTCTTTGGCATCATAGAACAGAACATTGAGGAGAAAAAAAAGGAAGTCGAAAGTTGGGATCAGATAAATGACGTTTTTGGGTTAGAGGAACACGAGGTCATATTGCGTAACAAATGTTCAACAGAACTCCTTAGAAATATGAATTGGTAAGAAAGTTTTTTATTCCAGAAAGCTAAGATGAAATGGCTATGTGAGGGAGATGTGAATTCTAGCTTTTTCCACAACTGGATAAACAAACAAATGAAGTCAAATGAGATTGATGGTTTGTTTTTCAATGGAATATGGACATAATCAGTAGATGGAGTGAGGAATTGAGCTCAAGATCACTTCTTAAAGAACTTCAAAACTAACCGCCGTTCGTGTATCAGTATGTCTCAGTCATTGATAGCACAGAGAGTTGATGAGTGTAGCAATCAAATGCTTACAGCTTGTTTTACAGAAGAGGAAGTTAAAGCTGCAATATGGTCTTGTGAATCTAATCGTAGTCCGGGACCAGATGGGTTTACTTTTGGATTTATTAAAGATCAATGGGATATACTTAAGGAAGAAATAATAGAAATGATGCATGATAGGTATAAATAACAGAATGTATGTGTATGCAGCATCCCATACCATACTGAAAAAAAATCACAACTGAATCCAATTGCAAAAAAAAAAAAAAATCACTACCTTTAAGTATTGTTGCAAAATACATTCAATTTGTGACTAAAAATAGAATTTTTTTTGTGCGTTTTACAATAATATTTAAAGTAGTGACTAATTTACAAAAGTAAACTTCGTGATTTTAACCCTATTTTTTATTGTATGGGGTGACATGTGTGAGCGATTCTTACATTTTCCAAAGAATCATTCATTAATAAATGAAGAAACGGAGATCCCATGCACGTGATGCTTTATCCTTATGAGAAATATTTTTAGACATACAGTAGATTGGTAGGTATAAATAACAGAATGTAGGTGTATGCAGCATCCCATACCATACTGAAAAGCAAAATTACCAATATGACCTTCATATCCAAGCCAGCTCCCCTTTGGTGTTTGTTCCTGATGCTAGCCACATGCAGCAAAATTGTCCATTCTCAAATCGCAACCTCCTTCACCTTAAATAAGTTCGATGTGAACCCCCGTGGCCTAATCTTCCAGGGCGACGCCCACATTCCACCACATGAAAATTTCATACGCCTTACCAAAACCGACTCCTTAGGCCGCCTGACGCAGGACAGCGTCGGCCGAATCTTGCATTCTAGGCCAGTGCAATTCTGGTCGCGTTCTACCGGAAGAAGATCCTCCTTCGAAACCACCTTTGGATTTAAGGCCATGTCCTCTAGGAGGGGTGCAGCTGACGGCCTTGCCTTCTTCATCGCCCCCGTTAACTTACAAACTTAGGGGCCTTCGATGGCAGAGGCCGTGGTGCCAACATTTTTGCGGTGGAGTTCGACACCTACAGCTGGGGCGACTCTTACCCGGGTTATCCCCACCTGGGAATTGACATCAAATCTAAGTACTCTGTAAACACGACAAAGTTCGACAGTGGAACAGGGCAATGGGTGACAGCCTCCATAAGCTACAACTCCAACACTAAACTGATAAAGGTGGAGGCCAGAACCACGACCCACACAGCCTCACTCACTTACACCTACGACCTCACCTCCATTCTCGACGAGGAGGTTCAACTCGGGATCTCTGCTTCAACGGGGAACGGTCTCGTTGAGATATACGGAGTTTTTGATGTTAGTTCCTGGCGCTTCACATCCACGGAAACCTACATTCGCCAGAATGAGGAACCAGTTGACTCTGCTTCTAATACCATCTAGTAATAATCTGTTAATAACATGCAACTTGATGTACCCCCAACCCTGCTTTCCTTACAACTTATTTGGGGATCCACATGTACAATAATTTTCATTATTATTACATAGAGCTGGTCTGGGACATAGTCTTACATGCAACTTAATTTACTTACTCATGGTAAAAGACAAATATTACAATTATATCATCAGAATTGTAAGGTTGTAATAATTCTCTCTTGATAAAGCTAGCTCATGTGAGTTAAAACTTTCTAAGAACAATACTATTACAATTTAAGAATAATAATTAAATAATCCCGCGTTGTACGCGGGTTTCATACTAGTGTATATATATATATATATATATATATATATATATATATATATATATATATAAACTTAATCTCAATTTTGGTACAAATTGATAAAAGTAAGCATACTCTATCGTTGTGTGTAGACGTGGTGACCAAGTGCAAAATTTATAATATCGAACCCAAGGGAGAAAATGTATGTATTCGTATTCGAAATATGTTTTACTCTAGAAGGACTAATCTATAAAGGAGGGGTTGCTTAATTACACTATAAACTATCTACTAAAAAAGTAATTAAATATAGAAAATGTACATATGAGATAGATGATGAATGATTGTGAGCAATCTAAGAAGTATGCTAGGCTTAACCACAATCAAGATTAAGACATCACTTAGACATGCAAGTTTCTAATGGCAAACATCATTGAAAATGGAATGGAATCAATCACATGTGTTCCCCTAATCCCTATGGCCAAGGCAATTAGGTTCTAAAATTTTTACAAGCCCCTAAGATTGATTCTTACTCTCAATTCTCTTATAAGGTACTATGATCATAAGTTTGGTCTTCTCACTCAATTAACAACCAATTAAGATCAATTAATTAAGTATTATCTCATAAATGTTCCAAGCACTCTTACTTCTCCCTACACTAACATACATGATCATATAATAAAATGATTCAATTAAAACCCTAGGCATAATATTGGAATGATCATCCTAACACTATGAATAGAGAATTTAACCACACAATTCATAACATGAATCAAGTAATCATAGATCATGAGATAAATTCCAAAATCAATTCAATTAAACCATTAAAAATCCTACACATCTAGAATAGTCTAAATCTATCATGTGGCTAGCCTCACATGAGGACTAGCCACTTCAATTCATTACAAAATCAATGTAATCCATGGCTTGCTCTGATTGAACTAAATAATGAAGAAAACCACAAATTAAAGGTTGAGAAGCCTCCCTTTCAAACTTGGCCAACTCTTCCTTCAACATGCTCAAATCTTCACTTCTTGTTGATTTTACCTTCTTAGATTGGTTGATGGATGGAATGAAGGATGGATTTTGAAGAAATCAAGTGGAATGTGTGGATGGAATGAAGGATGGATGGGTGGAGAGGAGTGTGTGTGAAATGAGGTGTAGCCTCCAAAAAATTGGGGAATGGAATTCTCCCCAAAATTGTGAAACATGAGAGTATTTATATGTATAGAGGATTGGGGTAAAAATTGGGTAATGGACTTAAGTGGAGAAAATGGGCCTAAGTGAAAAAATTGGGCTTAATTGGAGAAATGAACCTTTTTAATGGAAAATTCGAATTCAAAGAACCGATTTATAAGAATTTCCGTACGCTTTGGAGTCAAGAATAGCTCATAGCCCACCGATCAGCCTTGCCCTCCATGCGCGCGCCCTCAAGCAATATGTCAAGGGTTCTAATTTATTTCTTGTTTCCTTTTTTTCTGATTTTTCTCAATATTAATTCATTCCTACAATAAAAATTAGCAAGATTCACACACTTTACTCCAAAAATAAAAGCAACAAAAATAAAGAATAAAATACTAAAATAAAATAAAAACACGCAAAAATCACACGAACACGACTCTAAGACCTACTAAATTGTCAATCAATATACTAATGTATAACCCGCGTGTTACGTGGAATATATATTCAATACTCTCTCTGTCCCGCGTTAAGGTTTATATTTTTCATTTTTGGTTTGTCCCACGTTAAGGTTTAGTTACATTTTTTTGTCAAATTAGACCCACAATAAAACAAGTGCCAATATCTAAAAATGCCCAAAATAAAGAAAGAAAAATTAATAACGACGATCATGTAACTTCATTATCAATAATAACTATTTGGTATTTTTGGACAATACTAACCCTCCTTGCATTTCATCAAAAATACCAGATGGGTGGTTATGCCTTACTCACCCTACCCACCCTACCAATTAATTAAGTCAAACTCTCATTCTCTTTCCTTCTTGCGTCTCCTTCAGTTGGGTCTGTGAATTGCAGCACAAAGAATTCAATTCAACTCACTTTTCCATCTTCACCCTACAACCCGTTCAGCAGCAGCCGAGCCAGTAAGAATAGGTAAGAGCTGCTCCAAAATCGTGAATTCCCTAAATTCCAATTGCTGCCCAATCCCCCACTTGCAGCGGTACTTTCGCACTCGACTTCCGGCGAGGAACCCACCGCACTGAATATGGGCTACATTTGAGGAATATTCGTCCTAGGCCTTCGTCGCTGCTCACAATAATATGTAGTCCATCTCAACGCCACTACTGAATCCATTTACGGTGAGTACACAATAGCGTAGCTAGATTAAAAAATTTTGTCGTTCTTTTACTTCAGCTGTATAAAATTGATGTCTGAACGAGGGTTATGCATTTGCGATTTGCATAATGTTGTTCATGAATTTTCAATTTTGGGACTAAATTACATTGATTACAAGAAGTAAATTGCCCATATGATTCTTGTCTATTGCATTAGCTATACCTCAAAATGTATAGCACTTCTCTTTCTTCTCCTGTACGTTCTTTGGTGGATTTTAATCCTTGATAATTTGTTATGTGCGTTCCATAGAAGGATCATAATGACCTTTGAGGTGGATTTGGATTTTTTAGAGCAACATTTGCAAGTACTATTTGAGGGGCTACCTAGTGGGATAATTTTTCAGATCTATGTTTTGCATTCCTTTTGCTTTTATGATTAAGTTTGGATGTTTTTAATTGAAACAGTATTTTCATAATGTTTCATATGAAGAAAAGTAATACAGTAGATTAAGTTTACTCCATTTGTGAAGAATAACCCATTCTCTATGCTTTATATACTTACTTGAAGTAACAAATGTAATTTAGAAATCATTGCAACTCTATGTGGCTCATGTTACACGTGCATTATAACTTGAGGAGTACCAATATGTGTATAGTATAAATTTTTATGAACTGCGTAGGAGTTCTTCCCCTTTTGTTTTTTCAACGTGAAACCGCTTTACACAAGTGTTTGTGATTCATGTTTAATGCTTCCATGTGATGAAAAACTATAATTTATTTCTGTAAAGTTAGAAACACTTGTATGGACTTTTGATTCATTGAAGCATGAACCTGATCATACGCAATTATATTGGAGTGATGAGTCCTGTTTAAAATGACAGTATTCAAAACAAATGAAATTTATATTCAGCAGTGTTATGAGGTTTAGGGGTTTAGGGTGTTTAAAATTAGCAGTTTTATTGGAGTCCTGAGTCCTGATCTTATAATTATTGTATTGATCAGTGTGAAATTCACCTAGAATTTTGGGCTTAATTGCATGAATTTAATTGGATTTAATTCAATAATTAAGCATGATTTTAATGAAAATACTATTAATTGTTTGATTACTTGGAGAGAGGTATTTTTATGTATTTTTGCGGAAAAATTGGTGTTTTTGAGCTTGAAAGAGCCGTGGAAAAAATGGGAATTAAATCGGGATGAAAAAGAGAAAAAATGGTGGCAGTTGAAAAGACAGCATATTTGAAAGGGAGCTACAACAACATATTTTCTGGGCATTGTGAAAGAAAGGAATAGACAATGGCTGAAAGCATTGTCTTTTATTGCTCTGAAAGTGTTGTCGTAGGTGGAAAATAAAGGAATGCCACTTTATGCAGAACTCTATCGAATTTTGTACTCCACGGTCCAATTTCGCTGAAGAGGGTTTTTATCCAGTGCTTCGCGCTCACGAAGGCCGGGAATCGAACCCGCGACCTCTGCCTTGAGGGCGTCTCACAATACCACTGGGCTACAAGCACATATGTGATGGGATTCGCCCAAAATGTCTCTTAAACCTGTTCTGAGCGCTGATTTAAAATGAAGAAAATGTTGGCAGGCGGGATTCGAACCATGGATCTCTCACTCCAGCCGATTCTTATGCCAGCGCCTGAACCAACTCGGCCAGACCGCCCATTGTGTAAGATTTTCGTCCAGTTCACCATTTAAACCGGAATCCTGGATCCATGTCCCATGAGCTAAAAAGTATCCCACATTGGAAACTCTCTAAAAAATCCACTCATCCTACACCTATAAATACCCTCATTTGGAAGTCTCTCACACATAATTCCTTCATCCATTAAATTCAATTAAATTGAATCATTAGATTCAATAGTTGAAAGAGCTTTTTAATTAAAGATCTTCATAGTTGAGATCCCTCCCCCTTTCGGGGTGAGAGATTCGTCCGTAGTTTAAATGTTTTTTCTAGATTAGGATTTTATTGTTTTCCAAGAAGGTGGAGACACCAAGGAGTGGATGATATTCATGAATGTAAAACTTCATTAAGGTGTAATCTAATCCTATTTTTTATCTCTCTATTTTCTATGTTTTGGTGGTAAATTGATGGCATGATTATTGATTAATTTATGAAAATGTCTTGATTGAATTTCCGGCTTTGATTAGGTTTTATTTATGAAATCCACATGCCTTGTAGTAATATGGGATTTATGTCTTTGATATTAGTGCATTATTTAAGTTGTGTATTGTGTATCGGCATGTCTTGTCGTTGCTTTATCCTTAGTTGTATTGCATGATTATCATATGTGAGTTTCTTCCATTTATTACATGTGGGTTTAATATAATGGGAGCCTAGCCAAGGAGTCCTTATGTTTAGAACAATGTAAATGAACACTAGTGAGATCATTTGTGCCCGAGGATTAAACTAGTGAAGGGAACCCTATCCATATGAACATAGTACCTTGAAGGAAATTGCAAGTAGGATCGGTCCTAGGAGCTTTTTAGGGGTTGTGAAAACAATCTACATCCTATTCACCATGTCCATTGGGGATAGGTGGAAATCGTGATCGCCCTTACCATGATATGCTTAAAAATGGAAAACAATTAAAGATGTTGGATGATTGATTATATGAGTGCATCATTAAAACTACCATGTCATTGAAAATCCAAAAATATTGTAATTAGATTTATTTTTCCTTGTATTTTATTTTGTTTTATTTTAACCTCCCTTTCGATCGTCCCTAACTAATCACAATACTATACCTATAGGTCATGAATCCTAAGTTCCCTTGGGTTCAATATTTTGTTGCTTAGTCGCCCCGACTATAACGACCAATCATGTATGCAGTGTTATGCCGCCGGTTCAAATTATTTTTGTTTATGCTAACGGGGAATGGAATGGGGTTGAGTACGTTGGAGGCGCCATGTGGGGTTTGCGGATGCCTATGGGCGATCATACAGTGGTCACATTTAGAAAATTGGTGAACGATTTCTTGAATTTGGATCCAAGAACTGCGTACTACGATATATACCAAGTACAGAAGGTTGATGGGGTGAATGTCCGTCTTCCAATAATCAATGATCTCGATGTTAGTTGTCTACTTGGAACCGACGGTTCCCCGAAGGTTTATGTGGATCGAATTAGAGGTAGAAATATGACTGTTGGTGGATTAGCATTCAGGTGCAATGTTGATAGGACCAAGGTTGCGGGAATGTTTGATATTTTCAATGATAGGGCATGTGATTTTCCGGCTGACTCTAGAGCTGACGGTGTGAGTATGGACAACCCTTTAGACTATATGGATGATTCAGTAGAGGACGATGTTGAAGGAGATTCGTTGTTCGACGAAGATACTGATACTGATGTGAGTGAGTGTGAAGGGGATTCCGAATCTGATCAGCCTATCGGTGAGGGGTTGAATTTCTCCTCAACCTTGCCCAATGATCCCCCCTCATTCAGAATAAACAATCTTTATTCTGCATCTAATGCTTCCCTTTTTAGCACTCCTAGTAATGCCCAAATTTTCCCTCCTTTTGCACCTATTCCGGTTGGTGAGCATTAAACAGTTAATGATCTGTCTGTTAAGAAGATTTACCCAAGCATGGATGATCTTATAGATGGCGTATCTATTTATCACCTTATTAAAGGGGTAGATTTCCGAGTGAAGCGTTCCGAGCCTACAAGATGGGAGGTTGTTTGTAAAGATACAATTGTGTGTTCATTCTTTCTTGCTGCCTCGGGTCTTCATGGGGTGTGGAAGTGCACGAACATATGTCCTCACTCGTGCTTCGGTAATGCCAAATGTCGGACGCCGCGGTCTTGTTATTCAAAAGTGATAGCGAAACTGTACTATGATAAACAACGTAATCCAAAGACGACACTCTCACCCAAAGATTTTTTGACGACATAAAGAAGCGTTATGATATTGTGATAAAGTATGGTCATTCTGGTAGGGCCTATAAATTAGCTAACACGTATGTTTATGGCACTCCAACCGAATGCTTTAGATTACTCCCTTCATATTTGTACATGATAGAGAAGTGCAATCCTGGAACAAAGACACACCTAAAGATGCATGATGATGGTAAATTTAAATTTGCGTTCTTTGCTTTGAGCTCTTGTGTGAATAGTTTCAAGCAGTTTGCCCGACCAGCCATAGTTGTTGACGCCACTCACTTGAAGGGAGAGTACAATTGAGTGATATTTGTGGAGGTCACTTAAGATCCTAACAAGTAAATTTACCCACTAGCTACTGGGGTCAGTGATATGGAGAACACAGACCTGTGGACTCTATTTCTTTTCAATGTTCGGAGTGCAATGGGGTGCCCACCACATATGTTGATTGTATCGGATCAGTATCTAGTAATTATCAATGCCGTGGAGCATGTGTTCCCAGGTGTTGCGCATGGTCTGTGTCAACGTCATTTGGAGAAGAAGTTTGTACCATTTGGGCAAGGTATTGTCAACATATTCGAAAGGGTAGCAAGTACACACCGAGAGACAGAATATGATAGGTTAAATATTCTATATCTTCCAGGCATTGATTTTTTATGTAAAATGCATTGTGTAATGGGTGCAGTGAGATGCGTATGTATGAAGTTCCCCACGTATTTCGTTATGAAATTATAAATTGTATGCATGCGTGTTTCCCATATGTGAACTAATAATAATTTAATATTTTATATTTGTGAACAGGTTGGTTGATGCACTGTACGGTCATGCTAGTCGTGATCGCATTGAGACTATCCTCAAAAAGGCTAGAAAAGAGCGTTGGAGTAGAGTGCATTGTGCCATTCGTCACTACGAGTTTATGACATCCAACGTTGCAGAATCTTGGAACAACTGTCTTAAGTGGGACCGTCGCTTTCCAGTCATTTATCTATTGGAAAAGGTTCGTCAAATCACTCAAGAATGGCATGGTACGAGAAGGCATGAGGCGGAAAAGCATTGCGGTATTATGTGCGCAAGAGTGACCCACGACCTTTCTGAAATGGCCCATAGGGCGGACCATCTCGAAGTTGAAAATTCCATAGGCCAACGCTTCAAGGTTGTGGATGGCACCGATATATTTTTCTCGGATCTGGAAAAGCGTGAATGTGACTGCGGTTATTTCCAAAAAAGCTGATTCCATGTATACACGCACTTACTGCGATCAGGTACATTACTGTATATTTGATATAATTACTATAATTTTTGACTTTTTAATTTTATAATGTGTCATAGGAAAAAGGGACTTGATGTGAACTCTTATGTTGGGGATTATTTTAAGAATGAGATGGTTTTATCAATGTGGGGTGGTGCTGCCATCCCGTTGCCGCATTCGAAGGACTGGAATGTCCCTCCATTAGTACGAGACATAGTCTGTACACCTCCAAATTCCCCCAAGCCGTTCGGAAGGCTAAACGCAGTCACATTAAGAGTGCATTAGAAATTAGTTGGAATGTGAGGAGAGGCAACAAGTGTTCAAATTGTGGTGGCCTTAACCATAATAGGGCAACTTGTACCTTTAATTGGGTTGTCCCCCAATCAAATGATGTGGGTACATTTGTATATTCGTCACCATCTGTTGATGGGCCAGCTATGCACCGTGTGAAGCGGAAATGCTCAGTTTGTCGTCTCCCAGGCCACACAAAGAACGCTTGCCCCAATCCTGATCGTGGAGCTCGAGATTTTATTGATGATGAAATCTAGATGCATTCTGTGTGTGGTGACAAACTACTTCTTTATGTGAAACTTAATGTATTATTTGTAATCCCTAATTATGTAAGGACCTTTCATTCAATTCTTTGTGCTACAATACCTTGAAGCTTTCTGTTGATGAGCCATTGCTTTGTTGGGTTATTGCTGCTTAGATTATGAGATTGATCTCTGATGTATGTATACTTAATGATGAATGTGTTGGTAATATACTGGTCTTGACATAGGTAACTGTGTAGGTGAAAATGTAGGAAAATCAGGAAAACTTGTAGAACATACATACTGAGTATTGGATGGGACATACTGCGTCTGTGTAATGTGGGCATTTAAGTTTGGGTACAACATTGCCTTAACATATGTGTGGGGCATCGTTCTCTTGATTACAGTACTTGTTTTGTAATGCTTATGATATTGTCATTATGTAAAGAAACCAACAGAAATGATGGATTTGAAGCATGTTCTTTGACCCAGAAGGTAGCCATGTAGGTGTTCAAGTAGGTTGTCATGCGGGAATTCAAGTAGGTTAGCATGCAGGTATCCATGTTGGTTTTCTTGTAGGTGACCATTCTTGCTGAGTATCCCTGGGAGCAAATTGCCATGGATTTCATTGTGGGTTTGCCAAGGTCTTCAAAGGGAAATCAGTCATTTGGGTCATTGTTGATCTACTGACCAAGTCGGCTCATTTCTTACCGGTGAAAATGACGTTCAAGATGGAACAGTTTGTTCAATTGTATATTGAAGAGATAGTGAAGCTTCATGATGTACCAATTTCAATAGTGTCCGATAGAGATGCGCGCTTTACTTCAAGATTTTGGGAAAGTCTGCACAAGGCCATGGGAACAAGATTAAATTTCTGCACCGCCTATCACCCGCAAACCGATAGGTAATCTGAAAGAACAATCCAAATTTTGGAAGATACGTTAAGAGCATGCACACTTGACTTTGATGAGGCATGAGAAAAGTTTCTACCTCTAGTCGAGTTTGCCTACAACAATAGTTATCAAGCGACCATCAAGATGGCCCCTTATGAAGCGCTCTATGGAAGGAAGTGTAGATCACCATTATATTGGGACGATGTCGAGTCTATGATAGAAGAAATAGTGGACAAGATTAGAGTCATTTGAGAAAGAATCAAGTCTGCCCAAAATAGACAAAAGTCTTACGTTGATCAAAGAAGATGAGACTTGTATTTTGAAGTCGGAGATCATGTTTTTCTAAAGGTGGCTCCCACAAAGGGTGTCATACGATTCGAAAGAAGAGGGAAACTAAGGCCGCCCATTTTGTTGGACCATTTGAAATTCTCGAACGAGTTGGGGATCTAGCCTACCATTTGGCTTTACCACCCGAGTTACCCTAAATTCATAATGTTTTCCACATTTCGATGTTGAGAAAAAATGTTCATGATCCTAGCCACGTGGTAAATTTCTGTGATAGAAATCTTTTATTTTCTACATATTGTTCCTTAAAAAATTTATCCCGCAAAAAATCAAAACAACAACTCTCTCTCTCTCTCTCTCTCTCTCTCTCTCGTATACACTATTTAAAAAAAATATATCACTCTATTTTAGCTCACCTAATATACTTCATTATTTATTTATCACAAAAAAATATCATAATATGAAAAATTGCACTTTTCTTAATTTCTTTTTTCAAAGTTAAACTTTTCCAAAATGAGCAAGTATTATTTTTATATAATCTAATAATATAAATAAATATATATATATATATATATATATATATATATATTAAATACTAGTTATAATTAAATACATTTAATTTATAATTAAAATAATACATGTTAGAAAAAAAATAATTTACTTATAACCATTCAATTAAACTAATTTACAATATGAATAAAAGTGATATCTAATAAAAAAATGTTATAATTAATTTTATTAAACTATTTCATTAATAGTTTGCATATAAAGAATAAAAAGTAATAATATTTTTAATAAAAAGTACTCCTACTTATCAAGGAAAAGTGATAACCATTAATTGAATTATTTCATAAATGAACAATTTATATAGGATAAATATAAAGTGATAACAATTTTAATGAAAAGTGACATATTATTATAGAAAAATGATAATCATAAAATAAAATTATTTTGTGCATGGATTATTTTTAAGATGAATAAAAAGTAATATTTTTTTTTAAAAAATACATAAATATATTAACTTATTAGAATAGGCAAATACAACGGCTTACGTGAGACGATCAGAAAGTGATAACCTTTATGAAGGAAAGTGATAATAAATTAATGAAAAGTGATAATGCTCTTTCATGAACAATTTATAGTATAAATAAAAAAGTGATAACATTTTATAGCGAAAGTGATAACTATTTTAAAAATTAAAAAATGGTCTCACGTGAGACGGTCTCACGCAAGATCTACCCATTAGAATAATATGTTAAATTTGATTAATATTAATTTTTATTCAAAATTTTATTTTATATTTTTGTTGAAAATAGAAACAAAGGAATTAATTTAAGTAACCAAAAAAAATAAACAGCAACATAACGAAAGAAAAAAAATGGTATATATTAAGCATGTATTGTCGTTATTTTAAAAAGTTTAATAATCTTGACTCTTGAGTTGAATGGATTATTAGGCGCCTAATGTTCCTAACGTGCTCGCATTTAAAAAAGATAAATAAAATTAATGGATTAGTGGACCATCCAGTCTCGCGTAATTGGATTAGTTAGACGGTCTCATCCAAAAATTATCCAAATATAATGATAAAAATATTTTTAAATTGCTCATTAAATTATAAATTTATATTTTATATAGGCATGTATATTATGTGCTCTTATGTATATAGACAAGTCTTGTGTGAAATCGACTTACGTTAAACTATTTTACACTTTTTAAAATAGTTATCACTTTCGCTATAAAATATTATCACTTTTCATTTATATTATAAATTGTTCATGAAATAATATTATCATTTTTATTAATTGAATATCACATTTTATTGTAGAAGTTATCATTTTTTATCCGTCTCATGTAAACCCTTACATGAGACGGTCTCACACAAGTCTTTCTCTATGTATTTATTAAAGAAAATACTCCCCATTCCCAAAATTCATTTTTCGTAGTAAAAAAAATTCAAGAATTAATGGACGATTTGAGAAAAAATTAGTTTTGGGAAGAAATCTAAAATTTTGAAATAGCTACATGACTAAATAAATTTTTTAAGTAATTTGGGATGAAAATCAAATTTGGTAAAAGTTATGGAGCTACATTTAACTTTTGCATATAATTTTTGCAGGGAATTAAGAAATATAATATTTAAATAAGTAGTGGGTTGAGAAAATTATTTTAATATAAAGTAGGTAGTTGTATTAGTGTTGAGTGTGGGCCCATATGAATATATTATTTGTTTCGTGTAGTTCCTATCTACCAAAAAGAGAAACGTAATTATTGTGATGAGACGTTCAAAATTAAAATGTATAACTATTAGTGTGGAACGACTGGAGTACAACTTACTACTTTTTACTAACAAAATATTATATTAATAAAAATCTTAATTTCTTAGTTAAATCTGATAATCAACTCGCTAACAACTATATGTAATTTTTATTAGTAAAATAATAGTCGGTAATTTTTTTACAGTGAAATTCTATATCCACTTTTATGATTAATAATTTTATTAGTAATTTATATAATAATTTTTTGATAATTCATTAGTAAATAACAATATATATTATTTATTTGATAAAAATATTATGGCATTCCTTTAAATGAAGAAAAGTATAATTTTTTTAATAATTTGTTGATATTTACAATAAAAATCAACCTTTTAATTTTTTTATATTTTTTTATACTCATATTGATGATCTACTTAATTAATAATTAAGTATGAAAATTGACTTTGCGAAATAGTATAGTGTAATGTTTAAATAATTAATAAGTTTTTTTTATGTATTTTATATTATTGTATGTTAATTTTATTTTTGAAAAGATATTTATAATCTAAACATATTATAGAGGGAAAATTATTTATATATATATCTATTATAGCATTATAAGAACATTTTAATAATTGTAGGATTTGTGACCCTATAAATTCTAGGGTGTTCTCCTTCTAAAATTTAAGTTGAATGGATTGTTAATTTTGGTAGCTAAATCATGTAATTAATTATTATATTAATTATTCTACAAGTGTTGTTAAAAGGAAAGATACTAGATAATAAATCCAATTTCTTAAAGGTTAAAAGAGTTTTTTTCAACTATTCAAACACTCTATTGATCCGGATCAATTGATCCGTTTAGCATTGTCCAATTTGAATTCACAAAATCTGGCTATCTATCATTACCGTTTTATCAAATGTCAAACACATGTTACTGCACATCTCATGAAAGACCGTGCCATAAATTAAGCATTAATATTGCTACACATGCTACTGCGATCTTGGATCTCATGAAAGACCGTGCCATAAATTAAGCGTTAATATTGCTCCCCTTCCAATACGAAGATTTAAAATTAATATCGTTCCACATAAATATATAATTTTTTTCAAAATAGTCTGAAAAAATTTAGTTTTTTCTGATATAGTCGCATGACTTTTAAATTATCTTTAAAATTGTTATTTTTACTTATAAATGTTCAACTTTTCTAATTCTCTAGGATGATACTGAATCAATGTTTTTAAAAAGTTATGAGACGGAATTAGTAAAAAAATTGTTTTGGGATAAAATCGGAGCAAAATTGAAAGAAAATATCATTCTAATCTAACACCGTTATCATTTTTCATCAATTGGATATTATGAGTTTTCATTATTCTCCCTCTGTTCCTAAAGATTGTTCACTCTTTTCTTATTGGTTCGTCTCACTTAGTTGTCCACCCCAAAAATAAAATATCATTCTAATCTAACACCAACAAAGTACATGTTAATTTCTAAAATGTCATCATTTCTTCTTTTCACACATAACATATTTTATACTTTATTTATAATTTAAAAAGACAACATTACCTCTAAAAGTTAATAAAGTTAATAAAAAAATAAAAATTTCTTAATATATGTGGTACAATAAAAGTGAATATTTTCATAAAGGAAGTAAAGATTATCACTTTTTATCTTGTCACCCAAATATTTGCCTTATATTATTGGTTTGGTTTTCCAATGTCAAAATAGTCATGTATCATTGATATACTCCCCTCCGTCACATCAAAAAGTTTTTTTTTATTTATTTTGAGCGTCTCATTTTTATACACTTTGAGACTCATACACACCCACTAATACAATTAAAATATGACACACACTCCTACTGATACAACTACTCACTACTCATTAAATAATAATATTTTTTAAATCACATGAAAAAAAAAAAATCAACACCTTAGGGGGGAGGGGCTTTAATTGACATGCGGTAGTAGATTGGTAGCTATAAATAGGAGTGAGTTTTCCCAGCATACTTGAAGCATAAATTAAGAATATGGGGTCCATGTGAAAAATAAAAATCAACACCTTGGGGGGGGGGGGGGGGGGGGGGGGCTTTAATTGACATGCGGTAGCAGATTGGTGAATAGGAGTGAGTTTTCCTGCAGCATACTTGAAAGCATAAATTAAGAATAGATTGGTAGCTATAAATAGGAGTGAGTTTTCCTGCAGCATACTTGAAAGCATAAATTAAGAATATGGGGTCCATATTTGGTGGATAGCATTATTCCTGATGCTAGCCACCAACATCAGAGTCCACTCACACATCGTAACCTCCTTCACCTTTAATTTGTTCGATAGGAACCCCAGTGACCTCACCTATCAGGGTGACGTCCACATTCCATCCAATACCAATTTCTTACGCCTAACCAAAAACGGTTCGTTTGGAGGGCTCGACTCAGAACAGCATTGGCCGAGTCGTGTACTCTCGTCTGCCCAGTGATGTTCTGGTCGAGTTCCCCTGCAAAACACCCCATCTTCCAAACCACCCTACAGTTTGTGGTCACGCCCTCCAAGCACGGTGCAGCCGAAGGCCTTGCCTTCTTCATCGCTCCAGTTAACTCTACCGTGGGCGTGGACGGTACAAACTTCGGGGTGTTCGATATCAATGGCCATGGACCTAACATTTTTGCGGTGGAGTTCGACACCTTCAGCTGGGGCGACTCCGACCCGGATTATCTCCACCTGGGAATTGACATCGAATCTAAGTACTCTGTAAACACGACCAAGTTCGACAGTGGAACAGGGGAATTGGTGACTGTTATGAAAAACTTAAACAAAAAACTTGAAGAAGATCACTTCAAGAACTTGTACTCACTCTATTGATTGATCACTCACGTTTCACACACAAATTGATTAACAAATGAAGAATGAAAATGAAATAGATCAACACAAAGATGTATAGTGGTTCGGCATAAGCCTACATCCACTTCTTGAGAGAAGAATCCACTAAACGTTGATGAATGGTTACAAGACAACAAGCACACTTACAAAACCCTAATCTTAAGCTTGCTTCTTCTTCTAAACTGATGTGTGTAGAGATTGTGTGATGATGATGATCTACTTATAAGCTTGACAGTTCCTTCAACGTGTGTGTTTCAACATCTAGACTCCTCTCTATCCAATCAAACACATGCTCATTTAATCAGTTGCAACCAACTGATGAATCAGTTGCAACCAACTGATGCAACCAACTGATCTTTCCACTTTCAGCTGATGCTTCCAACTGTTTCTTCAATGCTAACTGTCATGCTAACTGCCGTGCTTGATCAATTGATGCTCCAATGATCTAACGGCCAATGTACATGATCTTCCTCCATGTCATGTTCTTAACTTCCCTTCAACACACACATGCATGCTTCCTGCAGTATGCTGCATGCATCATTCCTTCATGCATGGTGCATGGTCTATATCACCACAATTCTCCACCTTAGACCTTGCATCACCATGTTAGTTTCATCCTCTCCACCTTGCTGCTTTTGTAAGGAGCAACAACCTTCACTTCCTTACTTAATTCAACTGAATCAAGTGCTTACACAGCTCATACTTCTGAGCTGTTAAGGCTTTTGTAAACATGTCTGCAGGGTTGTCATTTGTCTTGATCTTCTTAACATTCACTACCCCCTTGTCTATCATGTCCCTTATGAAATACAACCTCACATCAATATGCTTGGTCCTTTCATGATATCCTTGGTGCTTGGAGAGATGCACTGCACTCTGATTATCACAATGCACTTCAACTGACTCTTGTTCAATCCCAAACTCTCTCAAGATACCTGTCAGCCATACTCCCTCTTTGATTGCTTCTGTAAGTGCAACAAATTCTGCCTCTGTAGTTGATAAGGCCACTATATGTTGATGAGTTGCTTTCCAACTTACTGCAGTGCCAAACAAATTGAATACATAACCAGTAAGAGACTTTCTTGTGTCAAGATTTGCTGCATAATCAGCATCAACATATCCAACTACTGCCTTATCCCATGTTGCCCTTTTCTGAAACTTCAAGCCTGCTGTGATGGTTCCTTTAACATACCTGAGAGCCAACTTTACTGAACTCCAATGTAGCAAACCTGGATTACTCATAAACCTGCTAATCATACTCATCACATAAGCTAAATCTGGCCTGCAACATACCATTGCATACATCAAACTGCCAACAGCACTAGCATAGGGAATGTTGCTCATTTCAACCTTTTCTTGATCTGTCTGAGGAGCTTGGAGTAATGACAGATTTACTCCTTGCTTTGCTGGTGTAGTTACAGTTTTGCTGAGATTCATATTGTATCTCTTTAAAACTTTGTCTAGGTAAGATTCTTGGAACAACTTTAGCTCACCAACTGATCTATTTCTCTCAATCTGCATACCAAGAATCACCTTTGCTTCCCCTAGATCCTTCATATCAAATTCCTGCTTGAGTATCTTCTTTACATCATCTATACCAACTTTATCCTTACAAGCTATAAGAATATCATCTACATACAAAAGTAAGTATGTATAACACCCTTCTTTGTACCTCACATAAACACAACTGTCATGTAAGCTCCTGCTGAAACCATTTGATGTAATGTAATCATCAAACTTTAAATACCACTGTCTTGGACTTTGTTTCAGACCATACAAAGATTTCAGTAGTAAACAAGCTTTGCTTTCAGCTCCTTCAACACTTACACCATCAGGAATTCTCATGTAGATATCCTCTTCAAGATTTCCATGCAAAAATGCTGTAGTGACATCCATCTGATGTAATTCAAGATCAAACTGAGCAACCAATGCCAGTAAGATTCTGATAGAACAGTGTTTGACAACTGGTGAGAATATCTCATTATAATCAACACCTTCTTTTTGTGAGAAACCTCTTGCTACAAGCCTTGCTTTGTACCTAACACCTCCTTCCTTGCTTGTAACAGGCTTCTTCTTGTAGATCCATTTACAACTTACTAACTTCTTGTTCTTTGGTCTGTCAACAATCTGCCAAGTCTTATTCTTATGTAGTGATAGTAACTCTTCTTCCATAGCAACTATCCATTTGTTATTTTCATTTCCTGATATAGCTTCATCATATGTTCTTGGCTCATAACTCTCTATATCAGATGCAACATACAGTGCATATGATACTATATCAGCTTCCATGTATCTTACTGGAGCCTTAATATGTCTCCTTAGTCTATCCCTCACAAGTTGATAAGAACTTAGATCATACCTTGAACTGGATGAACTAGGAGAACTAACCTGCTTAGTTTGATCAGCACTGTTGTCTTCTTGATTACACTGCTGAGTTTCCTTTCTTTCTTGCTCCACCTGAGGCTCATCAAAGTCTGTAGTAATTGATACTACAGAATTTCTTTCAACCAATGGCATCTTTCTTTCACTGAATGTGACATCTCTACTAACAATAAACTTGTTAGTTTCATAACACCACAATCTGTATCCTTTTACTTCTTTGGAGTATCCAACCATCACACATTTTACTGCTCTAGGTTCCAACTTATCTTGTTTCACATGAGAGTAAGCCTGACATCCTATTACTCTTAGGTGAGTGTAATCAGGTGCCTTTTCAGACCACACTTCTTCAGGTGGTTTGAATTTCAAAGCTGCTGATGGACATAGATTGATCAGATGGGCTGCTGTAGTCACAAGTTCACCCCAAAACCCTTTGGTAAATCCTCCACTACTCAGCATGCATCTTACTCTTTCTAACAATGTCTGATTCATCCTTTCTGCAACACCATTTTGTTGTGGAGTTCCAGGTATAGTCTTGTGCCTCTTAATTCCCTTTCCTCTGCAGAAAGTATTGAACTCTTCAGAAACAAACTCAAGCCCATTATCTGATCTTAAGCATTTCAGCTTCTTTCCTGTCTGATTCTCCACCTCAGCAAGCCATTCCTTAAATGCAGTGAATGCTTGATCCTTTGTTTTAAGGATCTTGACCCATACCTTCCTAGAGTAGTCATCTATGAAAGATATAAAATATCTTCCACCTCCAATGGTTGGATTTCTTGATGGTCCCCATAGATCTGTATGAACATATTGAAGCTTCTCTGATGAAGTATGTTCACCTGAACCAAATTTCAACCTCTTTGCCTTGCTTAGAATACAATCTTCACATTGATTCATCTTACAGGTTGAACTTATATCTAGTAGTTTCTGTCTTGCTAACTCTTGTAACCCTCTCTCACTTACATGAGCTAGTCTTCCATGCCATAACTGAACATCTTCTTGTTCTTGAGAAGTGTTTAACTGCCCTGAGACAACTGATCCTTCAAGAAAATAAAGATCAGAGCTCTTAACTCCTTTCATTACAACTGACTTATCCTTTGTAATGGTGAGCACTCCTTTCTTGACATAGTACTCACATCCCAAGGAATCTAACATTCCCAATGATATCAGATTCCTTCTCAAACCTGGTACATACCTCACATTTGTGAGCAACTTAATGGATCCATCAAACATTCTGAATTTGACAGAACCAATACCCTCAATCTTGATGGCTTGATCATTGCCTAACAAGACTGACCCCTCATGATATGGTTTTAAATCAGTAAACCAATCCTTAATTGATGTCATATGAAAAGTACAACCTGAATCTAACACCCACTGATCTGACACTTGACCAGAAACAACAACCAAAGCTTCAATATAATCTTGATCCTTGTTACCTCTATTTTCAGTCACCTGATTGGCATGGATTCTTTGATTTCCTCTCCTTTCTGCAATCTTTCTGGCCACCATTGCTTTCCACTTATGACATTGCTTCTTGAAATGACCAGGTTTGTTGCAGTGGAAGCAGTTGTTGTTTTCTTCAACTACTGATGTACTTTGATTTCCTTTTTCATATTTCTTCTTATCAGTAGCAAACTTATTGTCATTCTTGTTCCACTTATTTTGTTTGTTGGCAACAAGACTTTCTCCTGCAACTGCATTATCTGAAGTCTTGTGGAGCACCTTTGCTTTGATTGCTAGAATCACTTGCTCCAGAGATATTGATTCAACATTTCCATACAACAAAGTATCTCTCAATCCTTCAAAAGACTTAGGAAGTGCTGACATTAAAATGACAGCCTTATCTTCACTTGATAGTGCTACATCTATATTCTCTAAGTCATCTATAATCTTGTTGAAATCATCTAGTTAACTTAGAATGGACTTATCTTCTGATACCTTGAAGGAGTAGAGTTTCTGTTTGGTGTACAGCCGGTTTGCCAATGTCTTCACCATGTAAAGATCATCAAGCTTCTTCCACATATCCCTTGCAGATGCTTCTTTTGAAACTTCCCTCAAAGCTTTATCACCTAGGCACAAAATGATGGTACTTCTTGCCTTTGATTGTTGATCTTAATCTGTAGCTAATGCACCAGCTGCATCCACAGCAGCTGCTTGATCTGGAAGTGGTTTGATTGCATCAGCAAGGCCTTGTTGAATCAGTACAGCCTCCATCTTCATCTTCCATAAACTGAAATCAATTTTGTCTGTAAACTTCTCCACATCAAACTTGGTTGTAACCATGATTCTTCCCTTCTGATCTGATATTGTGGCAGCTTCCTTTCTTTCCCACAGACGGCGCCACTTGTTATGAAAAACTTAAACAAAAAACTTGAAGAAGATCACTTCAAGAACTTGTACTCACTCTATTGATTGATCACTCACGTTTCACACACAAATTGATTAACAAATGAAGAATGAAAATGAAATAGATCAACACAAAGATGTATAGTGGTTCGGCATAAGCCTACATCCACTTCTTGAGAGAAGAATCCACTAAACGTTGATGAATGGTTACAAGACAACAAGCACACTTACAAAACCCTAATCTTAAGCTTGCTTCTTCTTCTAAACTGATGTGTGTAGAGATTGTGTGATGATGATGATCTACTTATAAGCTTGACAGTTCCTTCAACGTGTGTGTTTCAACATCTAGACTCCTCTCTATCCAATCAAACACATGCTCATTTAATCAGTTGCAACCAACTGATGAATCAGTTGCAACCAACTGATGCAACCAACTGATCTTTCCACTTTCAGCTGATGCTTCCAACTGTTTCTTCAATGCTAACTGTCATGCTAACTGCCGTGCTTGATCAATTGATGCTCCAATGATCTAACGGCCAATGTACATGATCTTCCTCCATGTCATGTTCTTAACTTCCCTTCAACACACACATGCATGCTTCCTGCAGTATGCTGCATGCATCATTCCTTCATGCATGGTGCATGGTCTATATCACCACAGTGACAGCCACCATAAGCTACGACGCCAACACCAAACTAATAAGGGTGGACGCCAGCACCGCCTCCCAGGCAGCCTCACTCACTTACACCTACGACCTCACCTCAATTCTCCCCCAGCTGGTTGAAGTCGGGATCTCCGCCTCTACTGGAGGCGCCGAAGACGTCGAATTATACGGAGTTTTCGACCTCGTCTCCTGGAGCTTCACTTCCACTATTGTGCCGCCCGCCACGGAAACCTACATTCGCCAGACTGTGGAAGCCGCTGCTCCCGTCTAAATAACCCCCCACCTTTGTATCCCTACTTTCCTTACAAGATGGGAATCCACTTCTATCAATAAATTTCCATTATTACTGCAAAGTGTTGGCCTCAAATACATAATTTTCTTCTTTGTGACTTATGAGTTGAAAACACAAATGTTAATACAATTATACATACCATTTTCTCTTTTTTTAAATACATACATTTCATTGAATACACATCCTTTTTAATTTTTTAAATCTTAATTTTATTATATACACGTCCTTAAAAATGCAAATCACCATTTTATTTAAAATTTAGATAATACACACTCAATATTATTTTCTCCTTCCACATTGATAGGTGCTTTTGGCATCTAGACCGGATAACTGAGACTCAGATTGCATTAACGTGTGATCATCCTCTAAATTCACCAACGCATTTTGATTTCAGTGTAGACTACTGTTTGGGATTCTGTTTTCAATCTGAATTTTTGCTCTTTTCTGCAAAAATCTTCGTTTCTCCCCCATTAATCTTCAGAGATGAATTACTAGTCTTCATCAGTTAGAGTTGATGACGAGATTGAGAAGCGTTAGAGTTGATGACGAGATTGAGAAGCTGATCACTAGAATGAACCCTCCAAGATAATTTCTGATAATTTTCTTACTAACTAAACTTCGAGATTTTTTTATTGATTATTTTAAGTGGTCAGTTGTATTTCTCAGTGCATGTTAAAGATGTAATCTTCGTGAAATAAAGATTCTATCTTGAGAGAATAAATGTTATATATATATATATATATATATATATATATATATATATATATATATATATATATATATTTTTTTTTTTTTTTTTCTTGAATTGGGATTTGTAGAGTGAGTATTGACAATGCATTTGACAGAAAGGCAACTTTGATCATGTTTGCAGGTTAAATTTATTTTGATTAAATTAGGAATATTTTTTTGCATAAAAAATTACTGTTTGATCTTAGAACTTTGCAGGTTGATAATGCTAACCGAGATGGTTTCCACTTGAATTGCAATATTCTTCTTTAATTATGTTCTTTAGCATTAACCGCAGTGACAAGTAACAACACAATACAACCGTCGTCGACAATGATCTCTTTCCCTGATGGCGATTACCTATCCCCAATTCTATAAACTAAATCAGATTAACACCCTAATTAACAATAAATATGAGTGTTACGTGATTACGCTAATGAAATTTGTCTACGATGTTCAATGGGGAAGATGGAGTTGAAAGACCGAAGCGTCCCTAACTGAGCCGGTCCAGAGCAAATCGATTCTTTAAATTTCCGCCTATAAAACCACCTCAATTTTGTCCATCTCTAAAACCGTCCCTATTTGAATCGGATTCCGTCTCTACCAATTTGTGACGAAAAAAATTAAATTATATGTATAGAGGAAATTGTACTTTTGGCCCTATACGAAAAATCACATTACATTTTTTGTACCTAACTTTTTACCGTGCTCACTTGGATTTACATTTGGAACATATTTGCTTACAAAGCAATTAATTTCTTTAATTTCTTGATTTTGTTGGGAAGGATTTTCTTGTTAGAATTTGCAGAATTTATGATTGAAATGAGCTGTTTTAAGCAATTAAGAAAAAGTGGAAAAAAATTGTGCATGCTGGAATTTTCTGGAGGCATATCTGCAGCCCAACTACTTTTTCTAAGCCCAATAGTGAGTTTCAGCCCAAATTGAATTAGTTGAAGGACCATGTCATGGAATATAAAGCCCAACAACAAATAAAGCGGCGGCCCACTTTCCTAATTAAACATGAGGCCCATCTTCATTGCATTTGAATGGGAGCTTGAAGCAGCACATCAACGGATGAAATCAGCCGCCATTATATCTAAGTAGGGCCCACATATTTTTTGTGAGGAGAAATTCAAGGTGTAACAACTGCAAATTCAATTGATGGCCTACTTTACTAACAGAATGATACATTTGATTTATAAGTGGCCCATGAAAGGATTAAAAGGGAAGCAGTAGTCGAGTACATGGATTTTTATTTTTGGGTATTGTCCATTTATCATTCAACAGCAGCTCTCATTCCAGCATCCATTTCCCCCTTCTTACCTAATTCACTAACTTCTCCCAACATCTACTCCAATTGATCAAGTAAGGAAATTGAAGATTGCAAGAGAAGATAAAAGGCTTCAAGTGAAAAATTCTCGGGCCAGATTCCCGACTACAGTATTTGGGCATAGGCTCACAGGTGTAATACTTGACTCACCAGAGGGACTTTTGATCTTTTGTGAAAAAAAAAAAAAACCATCTGAAATGCTATTTCATTTTGGTTGCTATATAATCAAACTAGAACAGGTAGAAATAAAAGTGCATATATAGATTCATAGTAATAATTAAAATAGTATAAGAATCACTCTTAAAATCCATTAACTGGTTGAAGGCTGCTTTATTAAAATCACCTTTAAATAATTATTCAAAATTACTTGATAAAAAGAAGAGCGAGTCTCTTGTGTGCCCGAACACATGGATTTAAATTTGTGCCCCTTTGCAATTTCCGTGTCTCTTTACAATTTAAACTCCCTATAAGTTTAAATAGAATTAGGAGAGGAAGAGTTGTGCTCACATAGAGACACGAACAGTGTCCCCGGAGTGCAGTAACTTTTACCTAAAAAGAAAGTAGTCCATCTTAAAGGATAACTGATGGTTTATATGTCTTAGAGGAAGAGTTTATATGTCTTGACTTGGTGGTTTTTTTTGTCTTATTAGCACTAGTTGATTGAGTCAATGCTTACATATTATCTTTTAATTTCCACTAAATTCATTTTTTTGTCCAATAACTTTTTTAGTTATTTATATCAATTTTAGACCTATAATTTTTAGGATTTTTTCTTTTAGTTATTTTACAAAAACGTTGCTAGTCCTGTAAGTTTTTCAATTCCTATATGTTTATCATAATTTTTTGCCAAAGGACTAAAATTAAAATAATAAAAAGTTACGGAACTAAAATTGTTACAAAAGTATAATAATTAAAAAGGAAAATTTGTAGGGCTAGAATTGAATTTATCAAAAGTTGCAGGACAAATTTGATATGTTCTCTTTCATGAAAACACTGGACCACTTGAGAAACGTCTCATTAATCCCAAATTTATTTTGAGAGGCAGTTGTGAGGAGTATATTAATTTTGGATATCATGTGGGAGCC
The DNA here is from genome assembly GCA_023678885.1 of Pogostemon cablin. NCBI lineage: Eukaryota > Viridiplantae > Streptophyta > Magnoliopsida > Lamiales > Lamiaceae > Pogostemon > Pogostemon cablin. The sequence goes on from CM042996.1 coordinate 17,026,839, forward strand.
CATCAATTATTTTGGGATATCATCGTCCAAGATACCAAGTGGATATCGATTAAAGGTGTTGTTGGTGGGGAAAGGATAACGAGAGTAAAACAATATTCTAACGTTTGGTAAGAAATAATGTGAATCCAGATTTCTTATAAATTATTTCCAAAAAGATTCAGTGGTTGACAGAAAGTGTGAATACTTTGTCTTTACTTGAATTTCTTGTCGAATATAAATAAAGAATAATCCGTATATAACATTTTCAAAATTAACAGAGAATCATTACCATATAAAATTTCATTAACAAGCGGCTAAAATTGAATGGTCAATCTGATTAGAAATCAAAAGTTTGAATATCTCAGTTGATTTGAGTACTAGAATAAAGAACAAGCCAAAGATACATTTAATGCAGTTGAATATTATGGTTGGACAATATTATTGGTCCAACTTATAAGACTTCCTCAACATCTCAAAAATATCCCAACTTCTTCAAAAGATCTACAGAAGTAAGATTATTAAAAAACATAAAAAATGAAGTTGTATTCTTTATGGCTGTCTATAATGGTTAGTCTGGTGCAATACCAAACAGGGTTTGCTCTGTTTCTTAACAACAGTTTCCAAAATGATGAATATTTGTGCCATAAGGAGGAGAGCCAGTGGCTACTTCAGCTGAAACAACTGCTTCCTCCTCAAGAAGAATTGGATTCACATCAAAGGTGTCCAAACAGCCCAACCAACTACTCCAGGCTGATGCATTGGAGCCAGAGTCGGGACTGCTGCTCCTGGGACGGCGTCACTTGTGACCGCTCCACCGGTCATGTAATCGGGTTAGACATCTCCTGCAGTGCTCTCACCGGAAACATAGACTCGAATAGCTCCCTTTTCCGTCTCATTCACCTTCGGAAGCTCAGCCTCGCCTACAACGACTTCACATCCTCCAAGATTTCGTTCAAGTTCGGGCAGCTCAGCAGCCTAACACACCTCAACCTTTCCCTGACGGGTTTTTTTGGACATTTTCCGGCTGAGTTTTATCACCTTTCCAACTTGGTCTCACTTGATGTCACCAAGGATCATTTTGACCCGATAATTTACTGTGATATTAAAGCATTGTTCGGGAACATGACCAAGTTGAGGGTGGTTTTGCTTGAAGAGGTGACTATCACATCTGAATTACCTCTTAATATGTCTTCTTTCCTTACACATTTGGATCTTTCAAGTACTGATCTGCAAGGAAGTCTTCCAGTGAGCATTTTTGAGAAACCAAATTTGCAAATCCTCAATTTGGGTGGCAATGATGGCTTTACAGGTGCTCTGCCAAGCTTCAACAGGAGCAATGTTGGTCTTATTGAGAAATTGGAAATCTGGGGGACGAATGTTTCGGGGAGACTGCCTGATTCTATAGGTTACATGCACAACTTGAACCGGTTGCTACTCGCGGATTGCAAATTCTTAGGCCAAATTCCAGACTCGATCGGGAACCTCACCAAGACGACGGAGATCAACTTGTCAGGAAATGAGTTCAATGGCGAAGTGCCCTCTACAATAACTAACCTCCACCAGCTCACACTCTTGGATCTATCAAAGAATCATCTGCAAGGCCAACTACCAGATGCTTTTTCACATCTCCAAAAGCTAACCAAGGTGGACTTGTCAGGAAATGGCTTCACAGGGGCAATTCCATACTCCCTCACCAACATCTCACAATTAAAAGAGGTGGACCTTTCATCAAATGCATTGGCAGGCCTAATTCCATTGTCTCTCACCAACATGTCAGGGCTTGAATGGATGGACATTTCGTCGAACAAGTTGACAGGGCCTCTGCCTTCCGGAGCAGGCAACGGACTTCAAAAGTTATCAAGCTTGTATGCAAACGACAACTCTATTCAAGGTACCGTGCCACCATGGCTGCTTACCCTTCCTTCATTAGTATCCCTAAGCCTCTCTTCTAATAACTTAACTGGATCAATTGACATGTTTAACAGCCAGAGTTTAATCGACCTTTACTTGGATAGTAATCAACTTAATGTCAAGCTTGAGTCTTTTTATAACCTCACTTTACTTCAGCATCTCTTTCTTTCCTATAATACGGTTATAGAGCAAGGCTATTCAGTTGCAAATGTTACCCTCCCAAATCTTGGCACGTTGACGTTGTCAACTTGTGGAATCGAGGCTTTCCCAGACATGTTAACAAACTTATCCAGCCTGGGATGGTTAGATCTCTCCAATAATGAATTTCATGGCCCAATACCCAACTGGTTCAGTTCCCTTCCATGGTCAAATGGTTTTACATACTTAAATCTCTCCATGAACTATCTTACTCATGCAACTAACCTACCCTGGCACCAACTCCAGAGTCTCATGTATCTGGATCTTCACTCTAACTCACTCCAGGATACAATTCCATCGTCTATTTGTAACATGACTGAACTCTCCATTCTCAATTTGTCCACCAACAAATTCAGAGGGACCATTCCTGAATGCATTGGAACCTTCAGCTACAGAATTAAAGTGCTTGACTTGAGGAGGAATGAGCTTCGAGGAAAGATTCCATCAACATTTACAGGAGGTGAAAACTATGAACTGCTTAATCTTGGGCTGAATGAGAATCACTTGGAAGGACCCTTGCCTCGATCCTTAGCCAACTGCAGTTATCTGGAAGTAATTGACGTGGGGAACAACATGATGCAGGACACCTTCCCCTGGTGGCTACAAAATCTTACTCGGTTGAAGGTTCTGATCTTGAAGTCAAACAACTTCCATGGATCCATTCCCCCAACTGTCTCTAACAATTCATTTAGTGATCTGCAAATCCTTGATTTATCCTACAACAATTTCTCTGGGAATTTACCATATGGTTTTTTTGCAAAACTCGAAGCAATGAAAAAACAGGATGAAGATGCAACCGTGGATTTATATATGGGAAGCAGTGAGTATCGTTATTCCATGACATTATCAGTAAAGGGAGTGGATAGGGAGTTCACCAGGGTGTTGAGCATATTCACCACCATTGATTTATCAAGAAATAACTTCAACGGCCGCATTCCAGAATCACTCACATACTTAAGCATACTCCGTCTGCTCAATCTATCCCACAACAGCTTCAGTGGCAGCATTCCTGGAGGATTCGGACGAATGACGAAACTTGAGCAGTTAGATCTTTCGAGCAACCAGCTCACAGGAGGGATTCCCCAGGCATTGACAAATCTCACATTTCTTGCAATCTTGAATCTTTCACATAACCATTTAGTTGGACCAATTCCAAAGGGTAATCAGTTTGGAACATTTTCAAATGACTCCTACATCGGCAACTCAGGACTCTGTGGAGATCCACTGACGAGACGTTGTAGGGGTGAGAGAGAAGCTAGATCACGAGGAGAGTATGATCATGATCAAGAAGAAGAAGATGATGGTTTCATGATGGGATTCACATGGAAGTCAGTGGTGATGGGTTATGGCTGTGGCGTAGTGTTGGGATTTATCATGGGATATGTGATGGTTTCAATACAGAAGCCAAAATGGCTGGCAAGATTTGTGTATGTGGAAGCAGCAATCATTCTGAGAAGGAATAAAAAGAAGAGAACTCGCATGATACTGTAACGCGGAAGCTGATGGAATTTGCATTTTAAGTTTGATATATAAATTTTCCTTTTCTGCGACTGCGTTTTGATTGTGTGCCCAAATAAGACAATTTGAGATGAGTTTTTGGCTCCTAAGTTTGAGTTTACGCTTGTATTATAATTTACTGAAGGAAAGTGGTGAGTAGAGTTCGGCTCCTATGTGATCAGTAATGAGAAATTTCTATTTTTTACGTGTATGGAGCCATCTTGAACATTAAATGAAACTATGATTTTAAATATAAGTTCACAATTTTGCTTTGTTCATTGTTGGGTAATTGTAGGATTAAAAAAGTTGTTTTAAATTCAAATTTTTGGCTTTTTTCATTATTGAGTAATTGTAGAAACAAGAAAGAGAGTAGAAATAACAGAGATAGCATGATTATGTGTAAGAGAGTTGTAGCCTAAGAACAGAGTGTTTCGAGTGTGAGAATTTGAAGAGTTGTATTGTAATATTGTGAGAGCTCTATAATAAAATGGTTACTTTAACAACACCACCTCCTAATCCGCACTGGACCATTTTGATTAAAAGAAAAGTTTGAGGTGGAAATATTCGCTTGATTTAATCAGTCTAAAAATGGTGTAACCTACCATTAGGGGCCCCACCGCCCCTACACTGGGGATTGGTGGAGAAAGTAAATCGTAGGATGTGCCTCAAGTGGCTTATAGAGAGGACTCACTGTTTAACTTATGCTTAAAAGAGGTCAAATTCATCGCCCCTACCCTGGGGATTGATGGAGGAGGTAAATCGCAGGATATGCCTCAAGTGGCTTATAGAGAATCCACCGCCCCTACCCTGGGGATTGGTGGAGGATGAGAGGACTCACTGTTTAACTTGTGCTTGGAAGGGGCCAAATCCACCGCCCCTACCCTGGGGATTGGTGGAGGGGCTTATACAGAGAACTCACTGTTTAACTTGTGCTTGGAATGAGCCAAATTCACCGCCCCTACCCAAGGGATTGGTGGAGGAGGCATCGCAGGATGTGCCTCAAGTGGCTTATAGAGAGGACTCAGTGGCTTATAGAGAGGATGATCGTTATTTTCTTTCACCCTCAAGTGTAAGGGATCGCTTGTAGTGCGCGTGACCAAGTGAATATCGTTCTCACGAGATAGTTATAAACTTAACAAGTAATTCTATTAATGATAATTCAATTGCAAGACAAATTCGGGGATTTTTAAAGGAATGATTAATTAAACTAATAAAACTGAATTAAAATAATTAACTAAGCAAATAGAATAAATCACGCAGAAAAAACGATTTAGAATTCAAGAATGGAGAATTGGAAATATTAGGGCAAACAGCTTAACTTTGTGACTAATTTATCTAGACCCAAATTAATTACCTGCAAATATTTATAGGAGAATCACTAAACCTAGTTAAATCACCTTGATCGGGTAGGATCTAACACTTATAATGAGCTGAAAATCCTAAGATCAATAAGAAATTAACTCTCTCTCCCTCTATAGGTACTTCATGCTAAATTCCATTAAAGGCTATAGCACTAGACTTCCCTTCCTAAGTACGCGATTATTAACCCCTTTTGTCTCCTTACCAATTACCTAATAATGATGTTTTACCAAGTAATTAGTATTCCAAATTGATTGTCTAACACTCTTAGGTATTATAGGTCAATCCCCTAAGACTGTCACAGGAAACAACAATTATTATGCAAGAATAAAGAATCTTATTAACTATCAATTAGTTATACCGTCAATAATAATTAAAGAAATCAAAACCCAAAAACACAATAATATGAAGTCTCAAAATATCCTCTTCAATAAGGAAATAAACAATCCGCAATATAATAAATTCAAATCTAGAGCAATTAAATCACATAGTCAAAACTGTCTTAAAACCCTAAATAATATGATGTACTCTTAAGATAAAGGTGATGAAAGCGGTTCCTTATGCTTCGGCGAATAAGGAAGCTTAATCTAAGGAATGTTAGGCACGATAAAGGATATCTGTTTTGCTTAACGCATTAGCAGTGGGTATCAAAGGTAAACCCGAAATAAGAATGTTGAACTATGGTAACACATAATTTTGAAATACCTGAAAAGGTAGAAATTATATGTGGACTTACCGAACAAATTCACTCCTTCTTATGGGTTACATAGATTCAGATTTTTCAAATCAGATAGGGACGACATTAAATTCACCTCAAGGTTATGTGTTTAATTTTAGGAAGTAGAGTCATAATGTGGAGGAGTGTTATATAAAAATATATTTCGGACTCTGGACTCCACCATGGGAAGATAATAAATTGGAGCTTTTGAGGCAGCCAAAGTATCTGTATGACTCTAAAAACTTCATGATGGTCTCTGAAGTGTTTCTAAGTTTGCCCAAGGTTATCACAATTTGTTTTGATGATAATGGTGCAGTTGCAAACTTGAAGGAATCACGAGCCCATAAGGCAATTAAACACATGGAGCGCGAGTACCACCTGTTACGAGAAATCGTATGATGAGGGGAAGGTTGTTGTCGCCTAGATTGCATCAGATGATAACTTAGTAAATCCTTTTACAAGGACCTTAAGGCGAGAGCTTTTGATGGTCGTGTAGTGGGAGTGGGAATCAGATGTATGGCAGAAGACATGACAGCATAGTCTTTTAGTATAAGTGGGAAATTGTTGGATTGTATACTAAAAGTCTAGCTTTTTATATGAACAATGTTTAAACAATTAATTTGAAATGAGAATCATATGATCAAATGATTGGATCTTATAATTTATTTATATGTTCGATGCAATAGTCCACTTACTTTATACTATATATAATATGTTGTGCGACAACACGCGGAAGATCATATTATCGGTTTCCTTATAAAGTATAAATAGATGCTCACAACCGAGATAGATGGGTACTCTCTATCGGGATGGTTGTAGTGTGATTTGGTATTATCTTGTCTTGGCTATAGAATCACATTAGTGCACTTTGTGTGTATTGAGCAGGACCGCTTGAGATCGTTCAACTGATACTGACTTATAGAAGAACTTGATCTCTGTTATTATGGATGCTCTTGCTCTTAATCCCTATACAATAACCTCGCCACGTAGGGTAGTATGTATTTCTTTGATTCATCAATAGGTGAGATTTACATGTAATTAAATCAACAAACTCGGTGAGTTGGGAAATAGTTTTGTTTCTATGGTGTGCTGTTGATTGTAGAAGGAATCTCTGTCCGTTATAGGTTGATGATATCCCTTTGAGGAGCTCATAAGTATTATCATGTAAACCCTGTAGGTGGATTTATTCCGGCATGATAATGAGGTTGAGTGGTACCACTCTCGGATGAGATATTAATTAATGGAGTTGTCAGTAACTTAATTAATTAATGGACATTGTATATCTTAAACATAGGGAGACTAACGAGCTCATAATAAGAAGGAGCCCATAGCGTAATTATGGGATTAGAACGGTAGTGCAGTAATAATATTTTAGTGGTATATATTATTATTATTGGACTTAAGTATAAGCTTTGGGCTAAGCTTGGATACTTAAGCCCAATGGAAACCCAACTCTAATTTCTCCTCCTTATCCCTGCTGTAGCCCATATATAAGTCATCTCAACTGTCCGAAAACTCTAATCAATGAGATTTATCATGTCTAACACTGTAAAGAGGGTGAGAGAATAGTAGATTGAGAAGATCTCGAGGATCGTCGCCCACACGACGTCGAGATTGGACTTGGGAATACAGTAGAAGGCTGGAAGGTTATTTGCTGCTGCTGTCTGCCACCTTCTACAATTTTTATAAAATCGTACAAACTTTAGAACAGGACGTGTAGTATATCGACGGAAAGCCACAAAAGAGAGAATCAATTTGCAGCGTAGATCACTCAATTCCGATATCAGATGAGAGAGTTATGCCCAAAACGGTGAGGCTGCGCAGACTGCCGGCGAGAATCCATCTTCTCCAACATACTCTGTTGTAAGGTAATACGTTTCTTGTTTTTGTGCTTCCGCTACTGTTAGAAACATATGAAACCCTAACGGTTCACGTTAACCAAACGATCGAATGCCAACAGCATTCACATCACTCAAACAATATGTTAGTTCAGTAGATAAAATATCAGATTCATCATTAGTAGCAGGAGTAGATAAAGAAGGAATGTTGCTTATGCAAGTTTTCAATTGATCCTCAGGCAGAATCAATGGTAGCTTTTCCTCAATGATCTCATCAACAACATCAATGGACTTGCAGTTTGCTTTTTCAGCTGGCCACTTCAATGCATTGTCAAGAGAAAAGACAACTTCATCATCTCCCACTCTGAGCCTCAACTTTCCATCTTCAACATCAATCAGAGCTTTAGCAATGGCTAGGAACGGTCTCCCCAAAATCAAAGGCACATTGTTATCCTCTTCCATCTAAGGCACCAAGAAATCGACTGGGAAGATGAATTTTTTATCCATCTTCACAAGTACATCATCAATAACTCCTCTCGGGTGTAAGAGACCTGTCAGCTAGTTGCAGTGTCACCGAAGTAGGCCTCACGTCCCCCAAATCGAGGGTTTTGAATATAGTAGAGGGCATCAAATTGATGCTAGCCCCCAAATCACACAAAGCTCTGCACATGACATTCTTTCCAATCTGAACAGGGATAGCGAAACTACCCAGATCTTTAAGTTTGGCTGGCAACATCCTTTAGATGATTACACTGCATTCTTCAGTCAGGTTCACTGTCTCCTTATCCTCGATACTACGCTTCTTTGACATAATTTCCTTGAGAAACTTTGCATAGTGAGGCATCTGCTCAATTGCTTCAGCAAAGGGAATGTTGATGTGGATCTTCTTGAATACTTCCACGAATTTCCGAAATTTCTCATCAAGACCCTTTTTCAACTGCACAGAGGGAAAAGGAATAGGATATTTCATTTTCGGTATACCCAAACTGTCTCTCTCAAGTTCATCTTTTTTGTTCTTTTCTCTTTTAACTCTTTCCTACTTCTTTTTGTTGACAACCAGATGATCAATATCCTTCTGAAAACCCATTGTATCACTTTTCTGAGGAACCAGATCAACAAGCACAGAAGTAGGATCACACGGTTGTGAATGAGCGAGGTTGCCTGTAGGCATGTGACCTTGCACGGTGTTGTGCTCGGTGCTGTGTGACCAGTCGTGCGGCACATTCAGTGATGGCTCGTTGACGTGCGGGTACACACGGTCATCATCGTATGTGCGTTCAGACCGATTGTGCACATACTCTTCCTCTGGTATCTTCGGTCCTTCATATTGGGTGCCACTTCTCAGAGTAATAGCATGACACTCTCTCAGATTCAACTCAGTCTGAGCATGAAATTTACCTTATTGTTGCAATTTACCCACTGCAGCATTCAACTGACTGATAGTAAGATTTGTTTCTTTCTATTTCTTTCTGCTTCCTTGTATCTTGCTTCATCTTCTTTATGTCTCACTTTAAATGTTTCCTAATTTGTGACCATCAGCTTGAGCATCAAATCCATCTTATCCTCCATTGATGATCTTCCTTCAGCAGGTTTCTGAGCTGGATCAATTCCCGGAGGTGGTGCAACTGCATTGTTAGGATTAGAATGTTCCTTATATTGATCAACGTCCTCCAAATGTAAGAGAAGTTGGCTGTCGTCGAGGCTTTCGTCCAGCGATTCACAAGTAGGTATACAGAGTGAATCCACTTAACCCACAATGAGTTAGCTTCTTTATGGACATCCCAGAGTGCCAAAGAAAGTAAGGACATGTTCCACAACTTAACACCCTTTAAGCCCAAGCCACCAGAATGCTTAACATTCTCTACACTACTCTATGCGTAGCTAGGTTTTACAAGGGGAAGACGAGGAGAAATGAAGAAGCTGAATTCTATTATCTCTATACTCTTGTTTTTCAAATACCTAATGTTTAAGTTTAATTCTCCTCTATCTCACAGAAGTTATTACTTTTTTTTCGGCATAAAAATTGACACATATCCTTTTTAAGTTCATAATATATTCTCATGTTATATTCTCAACCCAGTGCACGTTAAATTATTATACTTCTTAATGTTGTCAAAATAAAAATAAAAAGAAGATAACTTCTACGGAGGCAAGTATAAATTGGGCTCAATAATTAATTAAAATGGGCTATTCTTTTTCAATTCAATACACTACAAAAAAACTGTATTTTAACAACGAAATATTCCGTTGCTAAAAGTCTTAATTCTATTGTTAAATTGGCTTACCAACGGATTAGCAACGGAATCTGTTGGTAAAATTCTGTTGGTAAATTGGTGGTTGGTAAATTTTTAGCAACAAAAAATAAATTCCGTTGGTAAAACATTCTGTTGGTATTCCGTTGCTAATAATTCTGTTGGTAACTTATATAATAATTCTCTTGGTAATCTGTTGGTAATTACCAACAGATTGAATTCAGTTACTAAAATAGAGAATAAATTCGTTGGCATTCCATTGCTAAAACAAAAATGTCATTTTTGTTGCTAATCCATTGCTAATTACCAACTGATTTAATTCCGTTGGTAAATTCGATTGCTAAAAAATACTTTTTTTTGTAGTGGTATCCACGTATGATGCTCAAAACTTAGATTCGTTCCGTCGTCAAACTAATCATTGAAGTATATCCTTGTCTCATTTATCAATTACGAAGATAGACTTTTTGAGCTAAAGTGGGCCAACATCAGTTAATCCAATCTAGCAAGTGGGCTATGAGAAATTGGGTCGGCCCACGTGAAGTGGAAATTCAGCGCTGCAAAACTTAAATTTTCAAGCTTGGGCGATTTTTCTTTTTTACTCGTATTTCTCTAATTTAATTTCCTGTCGAGTCCAGCTTCTTCTAATGACATCATAGTTGTTTAAAGAAGCTTATTAAACCACTCAATCCTGCAATTATGAACAAAATATTTTCCTCTACAAAAATCGAGTAACTAAAGGAGTTAGCAAGTAAAATTATACTCAATGATCAAAAACCAAACTATAATATAGATCCAAGTATTAAGAAAGTACACACTACTCATACATGAAATTTGAATAACCATTCTGAATGACATAGTAATAAGTTGGAGGTGAAAATATTGGCTTGATTTTAGCAGTCTACTTAATATACATGCATGCACTGGTCAGTCACACAATTAATGCGCGCAGTTGAACATTATAAATCAAAAATTTTGTCCTAGATTGTGAAGTATAGATAAGCTTAAATAATACTCCGTAGAATATTACCAATAGATTACCAACTATATCAGTTGGTAACTTTTCCATGGTAAGGGGGTGGTTAGTAAAAAATTTAGCAACAAAAATTCAATTTTGTTTGTAATTCGTTGTTAATAATTCCGTTAATAATTCATATAATGTTATTGTTGGTAATCCGTTGGTAAAATAGTTAATCGATTTTATTCCCTTGGTAAAAACTTAATAAATCCGTTGATATTCCATTGCTAAAAGAAAAATGTAATTTTTATTGGGAAAATAACAAATTTGATCCCATAAGAATTCCTCCAGTTTAATTATAGTCACGTAGGAATACACTGGTCTCATAGCTAGCGGTTTTGGTCCCATAAGAATATTATAATCATAATTTTTGAAAATTTTATCCCAAATTAACTTATATTATTATAAAATACCAGATTTATATTGTTTTCTTTCTTTCAGAACAGACATAGTCCATTTTGGTCTTATTAATGGTTCAGAATATTTCGTCAGGTATTAACAAATTTTGATGAAAAATTCATATGGAACTAAATCTGCCAGTTTTGGGACCTTTTTGGCATTGAGCAATTCTTATGGGACTAAATATGAAATTATCCCAATTTTTGTTAGCAGATTATTAATAATTACCAACGGATTGAATTTCATTGGTAAATGTCGTTGCTAAAAGGAGTTTTTTTTAGTGAGAAAATCAAGTCCTTAAAATTTGAGGCAATTTATGTTAAAGTAAAGAAATTAGGCAAAAACTTGTGTGAGATTGTCTCACGTAAGACGGATGAAGAATGATAACATTATTATCACTTTTTCACTTTTTATTTATACGGTAAATTATTTATGAAATAGTTCATTGCACCAACGTACAATATTTTCCCAAGAAATTTTTTAAGATTCGAAGGAGTTGGAATATTTTAACCAATTAACATAAATTGCATAAATAAAAAGTTGTAAGATAAAAATAATTTTTAATTTAAACCTCCTCGATTAAACATATTATAAGTACCAGCTAATTGCGCTATGAGTTTCGTGGAACATACTTATATACTTTTATATGAATATATATAGTCCCAAATCCTTCCTTTACAATTTCCACATTTACTTTATTTTGGAAAGTGGCTGTAGTGCTGTACGACACTTCTCCTGACTGTTGGAGATAAGAAATTCCATCTTCTTTATTATATTTAAGCAAAAGTAGCCTTCCATCTTAAGTGTGAAGTTGAGGACAGGCCATTTTGATTAATAATAAAAAAAAGTTGGAGGAGAAATTGTTCACTGGCGTGAACACTGGGTCAACTCAGTATAGACTAGGTCAATGACACAATAATTAATATTGAATATTACAGCTGAGGATGTATATATGGTTCAACATGAGCCAGATTTTCTATTCATGTCCAAAAGATAAAAATATAGAAGAAATGATGAAGTGGTGTTGTTTATGGGTGCATGTTATCATGAGTTTGGTGCAATACCATGCTGGGTTTTGTCAACATTTGGTTAGTAATAATAGTGTCCAAAATCATGATTTGTGCCATGAAGAGGAGAGCCTTTGACTGCTTCCCCCTCCACAGCATCTGGACTTGCATTTTATGTGTGACGGCCCAGATGACTACTCCAAGCTGATGTCCTGGAAACAGAGATGGCACGATTGCTGCTCGTGGGACGGGGTTACTTGCGACGACTCCACCGGTCATGTCGTGGGCCTGGACCTCTCCTGCAGTGCTCTTGCTGGAACCATTGAGTCTAACATCACCCTATTCCGTCTCACGTAGCCTCAATCTTGGCTACAATTATCTGGAAGTTGAATCATTGTTGGGGAACATGAGCCAGCTGAGGGTGGTTTTCTTAGTGGGGTGAATATCTCATCTGAATTGCCTATCAATTCCTCGAGATGCCTGCCTTGCAAATCCTCAACTTGGGAGGGAACCCTGAGCTCACAGGTTGTCTTCCAAGCTTTAACAAAAGCAGCATTCGTCTCATTGAGCAACTGGATCTCACAGGAACAAGCATCTCAGGGAGGCTGCCCGATTCTATAGGTTTGATGACCAACTTAAAATCAATGGATCTCTCTCACTGCAAATTCTCAGGCCCCATTCCAGACTCAATTGGGAACCTCACTCAGATTACGGAGATTTACCTGCAAGGAAATGAGTTGAGCGGCGACTCACTTTCTTGCATCTCTCAGATAATCGTCTTCAAGGCCAGCTTCCGGATGCCTTTTCACATCTTCAGTAATGGGTTGACAGGCGTAATTCCATTCTCCCTCACCAACATCTGACAACTACAATGGCTGTACATTTCATCAAACAACTTGACGGGCCAAATTCCTTTGTCAAACCTCTTAAATCTGGACCTTTCATGGAATAAGTTCGGGAACAGGCGCAGGACTTCAAAAGTTATCATATATCAATTTATCAGGTAATTGTATCCGCCATCATGGCTTCTCACCCTTCCTTCATTAAGAATCCTAAAGCTCTCTTCAAATAGGCTCTCTGGAGAAACTGACAAGTTCAAATCCCAGATATTATTCCAGCTTGATTCGAGTTATAATCAACTCAATATCTGTCACACCCTGATTTTCTAAATAAGGGAATTTCCACATTATACTAAAATAGTTTAAATAGGGCATGACCAATACAACTAATTAATCCATCAACTTCTAAAACAAAGATAAAGGACTTTAAATTAGGGATTAGTCCTATAAGTTTCATACAACCTTTAAACATATAATTCAAGTAAAAGAGGATAAATAAGGGGTAGGTCCTTTAAGTTTGCAAAATTCTTAATAAAGCATCAAACTCAACCTTCCTTGCCATACTCCACTTTCGGAAATTTAAAATAAAAATGAGCAAATAATTCGAAAGAAGACAAAAGTAAACATTCTGACCAAACTTGTTTTCTCCAATTTTATTTAAATGAAATATACAGGACCTCATCTATACTTCTAGAATTTTATGTTGGAAGTACAAGGATTTGCAGCCACTAGATTTTAAAAGAAAAGAACTTATAACTCTTGAAATTAATAATTAGAATAAAGGAAATGATCCAATTTATCCACCATCAAGTTATACGAAAATATGCAGACATGTAACTAAATCAAACCCATTATTCTGTCAAAGAATTAATAACAAAGTCAAACTTGGTAATCTCCAAACATTATTATGTTTATAGTAAATTAAACACTTAACCGAAATTCAGAGATTATTATATATTAACATGCATGCTATCAAAACCAAATTAGCAGCAAACTCAAATCCCACTTAAGTCCAACAACTACTGACATACTTTTCCTTTACTTTATCTCCTAATTGTCTAACAATATTTCATTTCCACACAAGACACTGCACTACAGAAGTTATTTCAATCCCAAGTACAGCATATAAGCAGGTTAGAGAACAGACTGTAATTAGGAATGGTAATCTCGACTACCCTTTATTTTTTTGCAAACGACACCCAACACATAAGGACTACCCCGTAAACACCAAGTACGCCAACTGAACAATTAATTCAAACTGATCTTTCGACTTTCAAAAACAGTTTGGCAGCCTACACATAAGTAAAACCGTAAATTGCAATTTATTTAAATTTTTATTTAGTCTCCATTGCCAACGCACCACCACTCGTACGCTACCGCCACGCTAACCTGAAAGGGGGAGAATGATTGGGACTGAGCAAACCACCGCTCAGTGAAATAAATTACGCACTATTTATCATTCAAACGCTACTACGAGTGAAATTTAATTTCTTACTCTTGTAACTTGAAATTTAAAATCATGTTGGTAAGCACCTTTCGGTTCAATACCCATGTTGGCAAGCACCTTTCGGTTCAATGCCCATGTTGGCAAGCATCGCGATTTAATACCCTTGACTTGTACTTAATAATTCATGGATAACATAGCATGTTCATGTATAATCACATCATATAAGGTTTTAAATACATAAACAACACATAATAAATCCCACCTTAAGCACTTGATCTAGCAAGACGAATACTCCGATCTCCTCTAACTCGCCTCACCCTCGCCGCCTATACTCACGATAACAAAAGGAAGAACGATCAAATCCCGTTTCTAAAACTCGATAAGAAACTAAATTCTGCGACTCATAGTGTAAGGACGAAAATAAAATATCAAAACAATTACTGAAACTATTCCTTCTTGGATGAAATGAAAGAACAGGGTCATAGTTGATTAAGAAGGAAAAGAAGAAATTGATTGCACGACTAAAATCGTAAAGATAACGATCCGTTCTTGGAGGAGGAGTGAGTATCGGTTTTACCTGGAGAGAGAGAGTTTGTGTTGTTGTTGTTGACGTGAGAAGAATAGAACAGATTATATGATGGGGAGTAATAACGCGGTTGCAGCGAAGTTATGTATAGAAAAGATTGAAAGATATTATCTTGTCTAAATTTACGGAGTGATAAGAAAAGACATGATTTGGAGATCTTCTGAAATCTTAACAAAATAATTCAGATCTCATCTCTCTCTATTTCACGTCGTATAAGGGTTTTCATTATTGGGCTTTAGAAGTTGGGCTTTAAAAGCGTTCGGATTTTGGGCTTGAAGTTTTTCGGATGTTACAATATCCACCTTGACTCTTTCTATAACCTCACTTTCCTTGGATATCTCTCTCTTTCCATAACACAATAACAGACCATGGACTTGTAAATCTAACTCTGCCGCCACTCTATCTTTCTTGCAGCTGTCCACTTGTGAGATCAAAGAGATCCCAAACTTTTTAACCAATTTAACCAACCTGAGTTGGTTAGATCTCTCCAACAATCAAATTCAGGGCCCAATACCCACCTGGTTCACTTCCCTTCAAAAATTGACATATTTAAATCTCTCCACGAACGGTCTTACTCATACAACAAACCTACCCTGGCATCAACTCCACAACCTTTGGTATCTGGATCTTCACTCTAACTCACTCCAAGATACAATCCCATCATCCATTTGTAATATGACTCGCCTGACTATTCTCAATTTGTCCACCAACAAGTTCAGAGGGACCATTCCTGGATGTATTGGAACTTCCATATTGTGCAATCTCAAGTGCTTGACTTAAGGAAGAACGAGCTTCAAGGTAGAATCCCACCAACAATTGGAGCAGGAATGAGTAAGTTGGTTAATCTTGGGTTGAATGAGAATCACTTGCCTCCATCTTTGGCCAATTGCACTCAGCTGGAAGTTATTGACCTGGGGAACAACATGTTACAAGATGCATTCCCCTGGTGGCTTGGAAATCTTACTTCACTCAAGTTTCTAATCTTGAAATCCAACAGCTTCCATGGCTCCATTCATGCCCCACTTTTTTCCAACAATTCTTTTAGTAATCTACAAATCATTGATTTATCCTACAACAACTTCACTGGCATGTAACCTGATGAGCTCTTCGCAAAGAGCAAGATGAAGAATCAGCATCTGATTCATACATGGGAAGTGATCCCAATATGTATCTCTATTCCATGACATTATCAGTGAAGGGAGTGGATATGGAGTTCACCAGAGTGCTACATGTATTCACGACCATTGATTTATCAAGTAATAACTTCCACGGCTCTATTCCAGAATCAATCACAAATTTAAGCATACTCCGACTGCTCAATCTATCCCACAACAGCATCAGTGGCGGCATTCCTAAACCACTCGGGTATATGACGAAACTTGAGCAATTGGACCTTTCGAGCAACCAGCTCACCGGAGGGATTCCCCAGACATTGACAAATCTCACATTTCTGGCAGTCTTGGAATGTTTCTCATAACCATTTTCTTATGAATTCAACACCACACTATGAAGAACAACAAGCTTACAACAATAAACTTGATAATTCAACTCTAACTAATGTTGTGTATGGATATGAAATGATCAGAAAGCTTAAACTTAAAATATGAAGACAAGAATTATAGTGGTTCGATCATGTTGATCTACATCCACTTCTTGAGAGAAGAATTCACTAAACAAAATGAAGATGACAATTACAAGATACAAGCATACTTAAAACCCTAATTCTTAAGCTTGTTTCTAACTTTTGAGTGAAGGAGATGTGTTGATGATGATTATTAGCTTGACAGTTCTTCAACTTATATAGATGTATGTCTATCAAGTAGAACCCTTCCCATCCAAACACAAAACGTATTTCCCAATCAGTTGTAACCAACTGATGAAACTGATGCAACCAATTCAGTTGCAACCAACTGATATTTCAACTTCTACCTTCAGTCAACTGATGCTTCTTGTTGCTGCGTTTTCAATGATCAAACTTGATCTAATGGTCTTCACTTACTATCCTTTCATTGCTTAATCAACCAATGATCAACCTCCATGTGGTACACTTCTAACTTCCACCATACATACACATACATGCATTCTGCAGTGTGCATGTGCATGGTCTATATCATCACAATTCTCCACCTTAGACCTTGCATCTTCATGTTAGCTTTATCTTCTCCACCTTACTGCTTTTATAAGGAGCAGCAACCTTTTCTTTTCTATTTAATTCAATAGAATCAAGTGCTTACACAACTCAAACTTCTGAGCTTGTGAGGCTTTTGTAAGCATGTCTGCAGGGTTGTCATGTGTCTTGATCTTTCTGACACTTACTACCCCCTTGTCTATCATGTCTCTTATGAAATATAACCTTACATCAATGTGTTTGGTTCTTTCATGATATCCTTGATGCTTGGAGAGATGCACTGCACTCTGATTATCACAATGCACTTCCACTAACTTTTGTTCAATTCCAAACTCACTCAAGATACCAATCAGCCACACTCCTTCTTTGATTGCTTCTGTCAGTGCAACAAATTCTGCCTCAGTGGTGGATAAAGCCACAATGTGTTGATGTGTAGCCTTCCAACTTATTGCTGTACCATATAACTTGAACACATAACCTGTCATTGATTTCCTTGTATCAAGGTTGGCTGCATAATCTGCATCAACATAACCAACAACAGCATTATCCCAAGCATCTTGTTTCTGAAACTTCAAGCCTACTGATATAGTTCCTCTAACATACCCCAGTGCCCACTTCACTGTATCCCAATGAACAAGACCAGGATCACTCATAAATCTACTGATCACACTCATTACATATGCCAAATCTGGTCTACAGCACACCATAGCATACATCAGACTGCCCACTGCACTTGCGTAAGGTATTTTACCCATTTCAAACCTTTCTTTGTCTGTTTGAGGCCTTTGAAGAGATGATAGGCTCACCCCTTGCTTAACTGGTACTGATGAACTCATACAAAAATTCATATTGTACCTCTTTAAAACCTTATCCATGTATGACTCTTGAAACAACCTTAATACTCCAGCTGATCTATTCCTCTCTATCTGCATTCCAAGGATCATCCTTGCCTCTCCAAGATCTTTCATGTCAAACTCCTTTCTCAATGTATCCTTTACTGAATTGATTCCTATCATATCTCTACAAGCTATCAGTATATCATCTACATATAGCAGAAGATAAGTATAGCTTCCTTTATCACATCTTATGTATACACAGCTATCAAACATGCTTCTGAATATGTCTTAGGTTCATAGACATTAACATCTGATGCTACATATAATGCATATGACACAGTGTCTGCCTCTATATACCTTATAGGTGTTTTGATTTGCCTTCTTAATCTATCCCTAACCAACTGATAGCTACTTAGAGTTCTTCCATTTGAACCAGATGATTCAGACCTTTCTTCAGCAGCAATTTCTTCATGTACATTATCCTCTCTTTGATCTTGATCAAGCTGTACACCTGTTTTGTCATCATGCTCCACCTCAAACTCACACTTATCAGTAGTTATCAACTTATCAGATCCTTTCTCCAACAAAGGCATTCTTCCTTCATTGAATGTAACATCTCTACTAATTATGAACTTGTTATTCTCATAATGTGGTGTTGAATTATCTTCTAATACCTTGAAGGAGTATAACTTCTGCTTCATGTACAAACGGTTTGCTAAACTTTTAATCATGTACAATTCCTCCAATTTCTTCCAAACTCCTCTTGCAGTAAGTTCTTTAGAGATCTCCCTTAGAGCCTTATCTCCAAGACACAGAATGAGGGCACTCCTGGCCTTGATTTGTTGTTCTTGATCTGCTGCAAGACCAGCAACACCAGCTCCTGCAATCTGTTCTTCTGGTAATGGCTTAATAGCATCTGACAGACCTTGTTGAACCAAGATGGCTTCCATCTTCATCCTCCACAGACTGAAGTCTGCTTTCTCTGTGAATTTCTCAATATCAAACTTTGTGGTAACCATTTGATCTTCTTCTTCTTCTTCTCCACTGAGTCTTCTTCTTCTTCTGGTTTGGCTTTCCCACAGACGGCGCCAATTCTTATGAATTCAACACCACACTATGAAGAACAACAAGCTTACAACAATAAACTTGATAATTCAACTCTAACTAATGTTGTGTATGGATATGAAATGATCAGAAAGCTTAAACTTAAAATATGAAGACAAGAATTATAGTGGTTCGATCATGTTGATCTACATCCACTTCTTGAGAGAAGAATTCACTAAACAAAATGAAGATGACAATTACAAGATACAAGCATACTTAAAACCCTAATTCTTAAGCTTGTTTCTAACTTTTGAGTGAAGGAGATGTGTTGATGATGATTATTAGCTTGACAGTTCTTCAACTTATATAGATGTATGTCTATCAAGTAGAACCCTTCCCATCCAAACACAAAACGTATTTCCCAATCAGTTGTAACCAACTGATGAAACTGATGCAACCAATTCAGTTGCAACCAACTGATATTTCAACTTCTACCTTCAGTCAACTGATGCTTCTTGTTGCTGCGTTTTCAATGATCAAACTTGATCTAATGGTCTTCACTTACTATCCTTTCATTGCTTAATCAACCAATGATCAACCTCCATGTGGTACACTTCTAACTTCCACCATACATACACATACATGCATTCTGCAGTGTGCATGTGCAGGGTCTATATCATCACACATTTAGTTGGACCAATTCCAATGGGTAATCAATTTGGAACATTTTCAAATGAGTCCTATATTGGCAACTCAAAACTCTGGAGAGATCCACTGACAAGAAGTTGTGGAGATGAGAGAAAACCTCCATTACCAGGAGTAGTGTTGAATGATGAAGAAGAAGAATCAGGCTTCATGATGGGATTCACATGGAAGGCAGTGGTGATGGGTTATGGCTGTGGAACAGTGTTGGGATTTATTATGGGATATGTTATGGTGTCTACACAAAAGCCAAAATGGCTGGCAAGATTTGTGTACTTGGAAGCTGCAATCATTCTGGAAAGGCGCAAAAAGAAGAGAACTCGCATGATACTACAAGGTAGAAGCTGATGGAATTTGTAACAGTTGTAGGAGATTTGGGGTGTGTTGAAGAGAGACACAGTGGGTTAGGGATGAAGTTATTATGGTTAAAAATAAAAAATTAAGTTGGTTTAAATTTTTAAAAAAATTATCTCTAACGGCGACGTCAGCAATATGTTAACTTGATGGGCGGAATTTAGAAAATAAAGTAACGGCACAAAAAATGTAGTGAAAAGGATAAATAATGAAATGACACATTTCGTATGGGATGTATAGGACCAAAAGTGCATTTTTCCCCAATTAGATTATACTCTCTCCGTCCCGTATTAACGTTTATGCTTGTTTTTTGCACGTAGATTAAGAGATGTAATATTTTAATATATAGTGAGGTGAGAGAAATAATATTTAATGTAAAGTGGGTAGTTGTATTAATGTTGTATGTGAGTCTAAATGGAATAATTAATTATTTTGTGTGGATCCAACTTGACAAAAAATGAAATGTAAACTTCAACTTGGAACAACCCAAAATGAAAAACGTAAAATTTAACGCAAGACGGAGGGAGTATAGGGTATCTAAAATTTAATTCGTTTTATCAATTTTTAGTCCAAATTTTCAATTAAAAAAGAACTGAAATTGATAAAGTATAGATAAGATATTGGACTAAAATTGAATACCAAGAATTAGTATAGGATAAAAATGACTAAAAATGAGACAAAAAGAACTAAATTTAAGGATACAAAAAATAAATAAATAAAGACTAAATTCAAAATGGAGAATACATACAATACTGTACGTGATACTTCTTAGAAAACTCGCGTGCTCCGTTTTGCAAAACCATTTCCATATCATTTGGAAAAATATCAAAATTGGTCCTTTATGTTTCACGTAATCCAAATTCAATCTCCAAATTTGCTAAATTCTCAATTTTGACCCTTTAGTGTCCGATTTTAGTCTTTCCTTTTTTCAATTTTAGTCCTTTTATCAAATTCAATCATATAATTTGGGACCAAAATTTAGCAAATTTCTAGTATAAAGTACTAAATCAGGACAAATTCACATAAAGGACTAAATTTGGGGATTTTTTTTATTAAATTTGATGAAAGGACTAAATTTAGATTAAAAGAATTAAAATTGAATACTAAAGGATCAAAATTGAAAATTTAACTTAACACTGAATTTACGTGCACCAAATATAAAGTACCAATTTTGATAATTTGTCGATATCATTTTAGTTTGCTAAATTATTATTTTATGTTTACAACCTCATACTGAGACCATATTCAAATTTATGTTCATTTTCTTTAAAACTTAAAAGAAAAGTGTGTATGAATATACGGGACAAGGAAAGTATATAATATTACTTTAATTTCCATTATCTGAGTCATATCAACACCCACTGATAAAGTGGTGTACCCACCTCACTTTATTAAATATTAATTAAAGTTTCATTTCACATTTATCCTTTTATGAAAAGTGGTACAATAAAAATATATGATCATGATTAATTGACACAAATTAAAGGTAAAACGAGTTAGTTTTTTTTTTTTTTTTTTCATTTCTCAGTATACCTTTGATAATTCAGTAAGTAACTTGTGTGAGATCTCTCATTTTTACACTTTTTTAAATATAGAGTTATTGCTTTTTATTAATTAAAACATTATCACTTTTCATTATCAATATTATTACTTTTTATTTATACAATTAATGCACTGAATCGTTATTATTTTTTATTTATTTAGGTATCACTTATTTTTCAAATGTTATTACTTCTTATTCGTCGTATATACAGCAAAACGCAAGGTAATATGTTTCATTCCACAATGATAAGATATTTCATGAACTATAATTATACCCTAAATTAATATTAAATCTAAAAGTAATCACAAACCCAAGAAATAAAATAAACATACACCATAATGGTTCATTCCAGATTCTTATTTAACTTTTTTTGAGATCATCTGAAATAAAGTAAAAAGTTGTAGGATCATTTGAAATAAAGTAAAAAATATTGATTAAAAAGTCCAATAGAGCTGGAATTGTGCAATTGATAATGCTGTGGATGGAATTAAAATTTGGATCAGTTTGTGTTGAAGTAAAGAAATTGATGAAGATGTGGGAAGGACTTGAATAACTTTAACCAATTAACATAATTTGCATAAATAAAAAAAGTTGTAAGATTAAAATAATTTGAATTAATTCAAATCTTCTCTCGCCTAAATATTCAGTTTTGATGGTAATAATTAAATGTAGATTCATATTGATTTGTAGGACTATTGATTATTAGAGATGCAGTCAAATTAGTTATATTTGCAGCTAAAAAAAATGTTGACTGTTCAATTTCATATTACTCAATCCCTACAATTTCATATTACTCAATCCCTAATGATATTAATGGTAGCTATACTAAGTGAGCCTAGATTAAGGGAATTATTTTTATTTATTTTTATTATTTATTTTGACTATCTTAGGCAAAAATCAAGATAACTCATTCATTTGATATGTATACCGAAGTTAATGTGGATTCTGAAATTTGTTGGTCGATAGCAAGGGATGTTTCTTAGCGATCTCAATGATAGTTTTTCTTATTAACTTTCTTTTTTTTTTTTTCAAAAATAAAAATCTTATATCAATTAATATTGACGAGAATCTCGATTATAAATACTTACCAAAAAATTGTGCGATGAATCGTGGAACACACACATATGTATATACTTTTCTAAAAATATAGTCTCAACCTTCCGTTACAATTTTCACATTTTACTTTTTGTTGGAAAATGTCTGTACCACAAACTTGTTCTAACTGTTGGAGATAAGAAATTACATATTCTTCTTTATTATCTTTAAGTAAACGTTGCCTTCCATGTTATGTATGAAGTGGACCACCATTTTGATTTAAAAATACAAAAAGTTAGAGGAGAAATTGTTCAGAGTAGTCAACTCAGTATAGACTATAGCTGAGGATGCATATATATATATATATATATATATATATATATATATATATATATATATATATATATATATATATATATGTGGTTCTAAAATGAGCTACGTTTTCTAAACATCTCAAACCAAAAAATAAAAAATAAAAAAAATCTAAACTTAATTGTCTAAGCGACAGATAAAAGAAGAGATGAGGTGGTATAGTTTATGGGTGCTTATTATCATCAGTTTGATGAAATACTATTCTGGGTTTTCTCAACATTTGGTAAGCAATAATAGTGTCCAAAATCATCATTTGTGCCATGAAGAGGAGAGGCAGTGGCTGCTTCAGCTGAAGCAATCACTGCTTCCCCATCCACAGCAGCTGCACTTGCCTTATATGTGTGATGGCCCAAGCAACTACTCCAAGCTGATGTCTTGGAACCAGAGACGGCGCGATTGCTGCTCGTGGGACGGGGTTACTTGCGACCACTCCACCGGTCATGTCGTGGGCCTAGACCTCTCCTGCAGTGCTCTTGAAGGAACCATAGAGTCTAACAGCACCCTCTTCTGTCTCTCTCATCTCCGCAGCCTTAATCTTGCCTACAATGATCTGGAAGCTGAATCATTCAAATTTGGGGAGCTCACCAGCCTGACGTACCTCAACCTTTCCTATTTGGAATTTTCCGGAGATATCCCTGTCGAGTTTTACCACCTCTCCAATTTAACTTCGCTTGACATCAGTGGGGATGGTGTAGAGGGGATGCGTTATTCGAGCTCGACGATTAAGCTTGATATCAAAACATTGTTAGGGAACATGAGCAAGCTGAGGGTGGTTATGCTTAGAGGGGTGAATATCTCATCTGAATTGCCCGTCAATTTCTCTTCTTCCCTAACAAGTTTGGATCTTTCAAGTACTCGACTACGAGGGAATCTTCCGGCCAGCGTTTTCGAGATGCCTGCCTTGCAATTCCTCAACTTGAGATACAACGAAGACCTCACAGGTTACTTGCCAAGCTTTAACAGGAGCAGTGTTGGTCTTATGGAGGAATTGCATCTCAGTTTTACAAGTATCTCAGGGAGGCTGCCGGATTCTGTAGGTTTGATGACCAACTTAAAATCAATGGATCTCTCAGACTGCGAATTCTCAGGCCCCATTCCAGACTCAATTGGAAACCTCACGCAGATTACGGAGATCCAACTGTCAGGAAATGAGTTGAGCGGGGAAGTACCATCTACAATAAGTAACCTCCGCCAACTCACATGTTTGGATCTCTCATATAATCATCTACAAGGCCAGCTTCCGGATGCTTTCTCACATCTTCAAAAGCTGACAAATGTGGATTTGTCAGAAAATGGGTTCACAGGCGTAATTCCATCCTCCCTCACCAACATCTCACAACTACAATACCTGTGCCTTGCATCAAACAAGTTGAGGGGCCAAATTCCTTGGTCTCTCTCCAACATGTCAAACCTCCTATATCTGGACCTTTCATCGAATAACTTGACAGGACCTCTTACCTTGGAAGCAGGAGCAGGACTTCAAAACTTAACAAATATCAATTTATCAGATAACTCAATCCGAGGTACCGTGCCATCATGGCTTCTCACCCTTCCTTCATTACAGTTGCTAGATCTCTCCTCTAACAGGATCTCTGGAGAAATAGACAAGTTCAACTCCCAGAATTTAACCCAACTTGATTTGAGTAATAATCAACTCAGTATCCAGCTTGACTCTTTCCATAACCTCACTTTGCTTCAATATCTCTTTCTTTCCCATAACACCATCACAAAGCACGGAGTTGTAAATCTTACTCTCCCCAGTCTATATAGATTAGAATTATCCAATTGTGAGATCAAAGAGTTTCCAAATCTATCAACAAACTTATCCAGCCTGGGATGGTTGGACCTCTCCAACAACAAATTTCAAGGTCCAATACCCAGCTGGTTCACTTCCTCCCCATGGGCACATGATTTGGTATTCTTAAATATCTCCATGAACTATCTTACTGATGCAACTAACTTACCCTGGCACCAACTCCAGAGTCTCAGGTATCTAGATCTTCACTCTAACTCACTCCAGGATACAATTCCATCATCTATTTGTAACATGACAGATCTCAGTATTCTCAATTTGTCTAACAACAAATTCAGAGGGACCATTCCTGAATGCGTTGGAACCTTCCTTGAAAATCTTTGGGTGCTTGACTTGAAGGAGAATGAGCTTCAAGGAAAAATCCCAGCATCTTTTATAGGAGGTGAGTTTTGCCAATTGGTTAGTCTTGGTTTGAATAACAATCACTTGGAGGGACCATTGCCTCCATCTTTGGTCAATTACACTGATCTGGAAGTTCTTGATGTGGGGAACAACATGATACGAGACACCTTCCCTTTGTGGCTGGGAAATCTTACCTCGTTGAAGGTTCTAATCTTGAAATCTAACAACTTCCACGGCCGCCTTGTCTCTAACAATTCGTTAAGTGATCTGCAAGTCATTGACTTATCCGACAACAATTTCACTGGCATTTTACCAGATGATTTCTTTGCAAGACTTGAAGCAATGAAAAGGCAAGGTGAAGATGCAACATCTCTGTCATATCTAGGTAGCGGAGGATATGATTTTTCCGTGACAGTAACAGTAAAGGGAGTTGAGGTGTTAACCAAAGTGTTGCGCATTTTCACCACCATTGATTTATCAAGGAATAACTTCCATGGCCACATTCCAGAAGCAATCACAGATCTGAGTTTTCTCCGCCTGTTGAATCTATCTCACAACAACATCAATGGCACCATACCTGGAGCACTCGGGTGTATGACAAAACTTGAGCACTTGGACCTTTCCAGCAACCAGCTCACAGGAGGGATTCCCCCGACGTTGACGAGACTCACCTTTATAGCAGTCTTGAATCTTTCACAAAATCATTTGGTGGGGCAAATTCCAATGGGCAACCAGTTTGAAACATTCTCAAACGACTCCTACATTGGCAACTCAGGACTCTGTGGATTTCCCCTCACGAAAAGCTGTGGGGATGGGACAGCACCAGGAGGAATGTATGATGAAGAAGAAGAAGAAGATTCTGGAATCATGGCAGGATTCACTTGGAAGGCAGTGGTGATGGGGTATGGTTGTGGCATAGTGTTGGGGTTTGTATTGGGATATGTGATAGTCTCCATTGGAAAGCCTGAATGTGTGGCAAGATTTGTGTATGTAGAAGCAGCAATCATTCTGAAAAGGCGGAAGAAGAAGAGAACTCGCATGATACTGCATGGTGGAAGGTGATCAGGTACTTGCATTTGCATTTTAGTTTGAATAATTCTCATCTTTTGTAACTATATATATCTTTGTGTGCAAACCATTTCAAATACTCTGTTTTTGCTTATTGTTGTTTACTTTTTTTTTTTTTTTAATTAGTTAAGTGTATTAGGTAGAGTTTTGAACACACTTTATGTTCTTATCATTGTATGCAGTCATTTTTTTTTTTTTGCTTAATTTGTTAAGATTCGTGATCGAACAACTAGGTTACTTCAATTGTCCCTTATTTCGTCAACAGCTGCGCAGTCCCACCGTTTTGGCCATAACTTCTTCATTCAAACTCCGATTAAGGTGATTCTTGCGGCCACGCGTTCCTCTCTTCCAAGGCTTTCCAACCATGTCTCACACGACCAGTTTCGAATTTCACACGAACACAGAAAAATCATGGAAAGTGGACATTTGTTTGCTTGCAAGTAGCACAAGTTCACATATATCCAAACCAAGATAATATACTCAAATGCCAAAATTACTGTTCAATTAAAACATGCACCTCAAATTAGTTACTTCCCATTTCAGAATGCTCATCATCCATTCTCACAGATAGTATTTAATATACTCATCGCTCAAGTGTGAGCTATACACTCTCATGGCTGAAATATATGCACTCAAATCAATTCACATGCATGCGTTACCTTAAGCTTGACAATTATTTAGACTTTTCACTAACTTGAAAGACTTAACGATGGGATCACAAAGGACTTGCTTAAGGTTGTAATGTTGGCTCTTTGGACAAGGGTAGGTGCATATAGGATAAGTGACTTAATCACTAGTAGAGAATCAAAAGCAGAGATATATCTTCAACACATATACTCGACTAATCAATCTCCTTCTCTTTTTCCTCTTTCCATTTCCTTTCATTATTTCAGTCCTCCCTTTACTTTCAGGCTCAACATTTTCTTTTCTTTTTTTCTCTCTCTTCTTTTCAAATAGGGTATCAGTTTCAAGCACTACCCTATTGGGGTACCAATTTCAGGCACTACCACCTTTTCAAGTTTTTAACCATCCTTCATCTTATACCACTTCCACCAACATTTATCTTCCCAATTTTCTTTACACAACACCAACCTTACTCATTTAATTCTCTACTAGGATAGATATTTAAAAGTTTTTAAAGGATTAAATTGGCTATCTTTATAGGCTTCCAATGAATAAGGTTTTAAAGGCTCAAACGAGAAACTATGGATTATATAACAAGGTAGGATAAATATTTGGCTTGTGATTCAAATACGAACAAAATGGCCTAAGATCATTTTCCATCATCTAATCAATCATCTAGCCTCAAGTAGATTAAGAGTCAAATTCTGGAATACATGCATGTAAACGATGCTTTCAAGAAAGAAATCAATCATGTGTAATTCTCATGATTCATTGAAGCTCAAATCAGTTTGATAGATTCTTAAACGGCTCCTACATTGGCAACTCAGGACTATGTGGTTTTCCGCTCACGAAAAGATGTGGGGATGGGAAAGAACCTCCAGCAGCAGGAGGACTGTATGATGAAGAAGAAGAAGATTCTGGAATCATGGCAGGATTCACTTGGAAGGCAGTGGTGATGGGGTATGGTTGTGGCATAGTGTTGGGGTTTGTATTGGGATATGTGATGGTCTCCATTGGAAAGCCTGAATGGTTGGCAAGATTTGTGTGTGTAGAAGCTGCAATCATTCTGAAAAGGCGCAAGAAGAAGAGAGCTCGCATGATACTGCAAGGTGGAAGGTGATTGAATTTGCATTTAGTTTGAGATATAAAAATTTACCCTTTTTGTGAGTACGTTTTTATAGTCTTGCAAATAGTAGTTGGAAGAGTTTGTAACTTTGTTTGTGTTAACCGATCCTTGTCTCCAGATAGTTTGTATGCTTTTTACTTGCTGATTTAGTTAATGTTCGATTGGTGTTTGTTAATTGAAACTCTTCATAGATTTAATGTATACGTGCTCGTCATTGTGTCGGATACCAACTCTCTTGAATATTAAAATGGTCGATAGTGTGTCTAAATTTTTCGCACATATGAAATAGTATTAAATTTCTTTACTATACTGAGGTTGGTGATAAACAAACACACAACAACATATCCATTTAGAAATGAAGCCTCATGCAACACAATTATTCAGTAAGAATTGCAGCCACAAGTAGAAGGTGAACAGACGAGTTAGAAATGTAATGGGGTTAGACTTTTCTTCTTAGGAACTTAAGGCAACAATTGCTTTTTACTTCCTCAATAAATGGTCAATTGGTGTTTGTTAATATAAGTACAATTTTTTTCCACAAAAAATTATCAAAGCGCTTTAATTGTTGGTGTTGTTTGTTCTTAACTTAATATATAGGAGAATTGTTTGATCTCAAAAAAAAAAAAAACTTAGAATAGGAGAATTAGGGTAGCATCTTGAGAAAATAATAATTTTTATTTCGTTATAAATTTTTGTTGAATTCAATTTTACTTCTTGCATTCATTGTTTAATTTTTAAAATTTTAATAAAAATTCTAATATTCTGCAAGTCTGGAAAAAATAAACTTTGAAAAAAGACTAAACTTAATTGATAAAATATAAAAGTAGGATTAAAATTGAATTTAAAATTAAAAACAAAATGTATACTCCCCCGTCCCATGAAAGTCTGCACCCTCCTTTTCGGCACGTAAATTAAGAAAGTGATAACTTTTAGGATATTATGGTATTTTTTTATAATAAATAAATGATGAAGTATATTAGGTGTGTTAGGTAGGGGTGCTTTTTTTAGTGTCCAATCTAACACTTTTATGATGGAAATTGATGTTGTATATTAGCACAAGTGTCTTATATTCAATATATGTGAGAAAAAGGTGCATTTGAGGTGTTTTATTGTGTTTAGGTGGAAAAGAGATCAAAAGTGCAAAGTTGGAGAAAAGGTGCAATTTCTCCAAGAATGCTGAAAAACGCAAGTCCAACTTGTGTAATTTTTCTGTATTTTTGTGGAGATCTGAATTGGAAGTGTGATAAATGGTTGGAAAACCACAAAAGAGAGGGTCGTTTTGGCATAAAGAACACCCAATCGGATTCCAAAGAAGAAAGTTATGATCGAAATTGTGACGTCGCGCAAGCTGTTTCTACTCAGCACGACTGTTCCACTTTTCATGACTTGTTACATCTTCAAATATTGTACTTTTGGTGAGATCTTTATTCAGAGAAAGTCAAGGAAAAGAGGATCGTGTGAGCATAAGAATCACTAAAATCGGAGATGGGACGAGGAAGTTATGCTTAAAATCGTGAAGTCCCGCAACTGCCAGCGAGAATTTCCGAAAATTACCTAATTTATCTCCTTATCACATAATCTTCCATGATTCATCTATATATATTTCTTTCCTTATTTAATTCTCTTCTCACATCTATATATATTTCACATCATTATTCATAAATTATGGGAGAATAGAAGAGAGATTGAATTGGAGAGAGGCCACAACAATTCTACACCCCACGAGGGGGGGATCACCCCCCAACCATCATCCACATCCTTTTCTCCATCCATCCATCACTTTGAATATTCGTTTGTGGAATCAAGAGAAGAACCAAGAGGAGAATTCAAGACGGAGAAGGACGCGATGACGCCCACATCTAGGTTTTATTCGTTTCCTAATTTATCTTGTATTTTTGGACATTCGGGTAAGATCTATCCAACACCCATGATTGTTCTTCATAACATCATGGGCTAGAGCCTTTTTGGTAGAATGATGAGAGTGTAGATTCGCATGTTTTGGGCCTTGATTTGCGTAGAAATAGAGTACTATTTGGTCTTTTATCGAGACGAATCGGTACATTTATGATAAAGGCACGAATCAGAAGGGTACAAGGGCAATTTGAGCATATTAGTATAGAAAAACAGGTGAAAAATGCTCGGAATTGGAAGACACAATTTTGGAGGCGAAATCAAGGTGTTGTTCGACCAAGCTGACAGTGCTCTTTCAGGATACATAGAGTCTAACAGCACCCTCTTCCGTCTCACTCACCTCCGCAGCCTTAATCTTGCCTACAATAAACTGGAAGCTGAATCATTCAAATTTGGGGAGCTCACCAACCTGACGTACCTCAACCTTTCCACTTTGGAATTTTCCGGAGATATCCCTGTCGAGTTTTATCACCTCTCCAATTTAACTTGGCTTGACATCAGTGGAAAGGGGATGCGTAATTCGAGCTCGACGATTAAGCTTGATATCAAAACGTTGTTGGGAAACATGAGCAAGCTGAGGGTGGTTATGCTTAGAGGGGTGAATATCTCATCTGAATTGCCCGTCAATTTCTCTTCTTCCCTAAGGCGTTTGGATCTTTCAAGTACTCGACTACGAGGGAATCTTCCGGCCAGCATTTTCGAGATGCCTGCCTTGCAAATCCTCAACTTGAGAGTTAACGCCGACCTCTCAGGTAGTTTGCCTTGCTTTAACAGGAGCAGCGTTCGTCTTATGGAGCAACTGGATCTCTCATTAACGAGTATCTCAGGGAGGCTGCCTGACTCTATAGGTTTGATGACCAACTTAAAATCAATGCATCTCTTTGCCTGCAATTTCTCAGGCCCCATTCCAGACTCAATTGGGAACCTCACGAAGATTACGGAGATCGACCTGTCAAGGAATGAGTTCATCGGACAGCTTCCGGATGCTTTCTCACATCTTCAAAAGCTGAAAGAGGTCCACTTGTATGAAAATGGGTTGACAGGCGTAATTCCATCCTCCCTCACCAACATCTCAAAACTACAAGTTCTGGACATTTCATCAAACAACTTGACGGGTCCACTTCCTCCCAAAGCAGGCCTTGGACTTCAAAATTTAGAGGAAATCGATTTATCAGGTAACTCTATCCGAGGTAACGTGCCATCATGGCTTCTTACCCTTCCTTCATTAATGGAGTTAGACCTCTATTTTAACAGGCTCTCTGGAGAAATTGACAAGTTCAACTCCGACAGTTTAATCCAACTTGATTTGAGTTATAATCATCTCAATATTCAGCTTGACTCTTTTTATAACCTCACTTGGCTTCTAGGTCTCTGTCTTTCCAATAACCCAAAGCACCACCATGGACTTGTAAGTCTTACTCTCCCGCCCAGTCTACAAAGGTTGGAGCTGTCAACATGTGAGATCAAAGAGTTCCCAAACTTTTTAACAAATTTAACCAACCTGGGATGGTTAGATCTCTCCAACAATGAAATTCATGGTACAATACCCAGCTGGTTCAGTTCTCTTCAATGGGCACATAATTTAACATATTTAGATCTCTCCATGAACTATCTTACTCAAGCAACAAACCTACCCTGGCACCAACTCCACAGTCTCGAGTATCTGGATCTTCACTCTAACTCACTCCACGATACAATTCCATCATCTATTTGTAACATGACTCACCTCTCCATTCTCAATTTGTCCACCAATAAATTCAGAGGGACCATTCCTGGATGCATTGGGACTTCCATATTGACCGATCTTCAGGTGCTTGACTTAAGGAAGAACGAGCTTCAAGGAAGAATCCCACCAACAATTGGAGCTGGAATGTGTAACTTGCTTGATCTTGGGTTGAATGAGAATCACTTGGAAGGACCATTGCCTCCATCTTTGGCCAATTGCACTCAACTTGAAGTTATTGACGTGGGGAACAACATGTTACAAGACACCTTCCCATGGTGGCTTGGAAATCTTACTCGCTTGAAATCCAACAACTTCCACGGCTCCATTACCTCTCATGCCTCAGACAATTCATTCAGTTATATGCAAATCCTTGATTTATCCTACAACAATTTCACTGGCATTTTACCTGAAGAATTCTTCGCAAGCCTCCAATCAATGAAAAAGCAGGATTATGAGTTATATCTTGGAACCACCATTGATTATCTTTATTCCATGACATTATCAGTGAAGGGCGTGGATAGGGAGTTCACCAGCTGGATGTTCCGTGTATTCGCCTCCATTGATTTATCAAGAAATAACTTCCATGGCCACATTCCAGAATCAATGGCAGATCTGAGTTTACTCCGCCTGCTCAATCTATCCCACAACCGCATCAGTGGCAGCATTCCTGAAGCACTGGGACGGATGACTAAACTGGAGCAGTTGGACCTTTCCAGCAACCAGCTCACAGGAGGGATTCCCCAGGCGTTCACAAATCTCACATTCCTGTCAGTCTTGAATCTTTCTCATAATCATTTGGTTGGACCAATTCCAAAGGGTAATCAGTTCGGAACATTTTCAAATGACTCCTACATTGACAACTCGAAACTCTGTGGAGATCCACTGACAAGTAGTTGTGGGGATGATAGAGAACATCCGTCACGAGGAGTAGTGTTTGATGATGAAGAAGAAGATTCAGGCTTTATGATGGGATTCACTTGGAAATCAGTGGTGATTGGATATGGTTGTGGCATAGTGTTGGGATTTATTATGGGATATGTGATGGTGTCCACACGAAAGCCAAGATGGCTGGCAAGATTTGTGTACGAGGAAGCAGCAATCATTCTGACAAGGCGGCGCCAAAAGAAGAGAACTCGGATGATACTGCAAGGTCGAAGCTGATGACATTTGCAATTATTGTTTGATATAAAAAAAAAAGCGTGCATATAAGACCATTTCAATTAATGTATGGTTTTGGTTGCTACCATCGAGTTTACATGTGTATAATTCAGTAGAGTTATTATTATTATTATTATTATTATTTTAAACGTCATTCAGGTGTGGATTAAGATGTACTCCTATAATTGTGTGCTGTCATTCAAATTCATGATGAAACTCGTTTTTGTGGAAAAACTTTCAATTTTAAAAATCCCATAGAATTACACCTTTGGATATGGTTACTTATCTGGGAGTTTTCGTGATGTTCATACGATCCTACTCTTTTTTTAGATATTATTAATGTTTAGCTCCAGGTCAAATTTTCAAATGGGGTTTTGTAATTGATAGATTTACGTGTATAGGCTATAGACATGCTCGTAAAAGAACTATCCTGAATTTTCAATGGACTAACCCATTATAGTTCACACTTTCAATTATTGTGTTCGTTCTCAACTTTAATTTACACCCCTAAAAGAAAATGTCATTTAAATTATTACCTCACAATACATTCAAATTTTAATTAAAGACAATTGTCTGAGCACATTTGTTTTCGTAAGATTAATGGTTGGATCTCTCAAACGGAATTCATGGTCCAATACCAACCTGGTTCACTTCCCTTCCATCTGCACATAATTTGGGATATGTAATCATGTAATTATAAATCTAATCTTGGCTAAGAAAGAAGATATATATGAATTGGTATTCAGGTTTATGGGTGCATATTATGATTTGTTTGGTGCACCTCTAAATGTGGAATCCTGAACATTTGGGCAATAACAGTATCCTAAATGATCATTTGTGCCATGAGGAAGAGACTCACTGGCTGCTTTAACTCAAGCAACTACTCGAAGCTCATGTTTGTGACCGCTCCACTCGTCATGTCGTCGGCCTAGACCTCTTTTGCAGTGGTTTAACCGAAAACATGACCAAGTTTAGGGTTTAGGGTTTGCTTGGAGATGTGAATATCTCTTCATGATTGCCACTCAACACGTCTTCTTTCCCAGTACAATTGGATCTTAATTACTCGTACAGCCTACCAACGAAATCTTCACAGGTGTTTGCTAATTCACAATCAAAAATGCACCAATATCAAAAGCATAACCTTCAAATTAATCTTAACACAAACAATATTCATAAATGAAACTATCATTAACTTAGATAATATCTCAAATTATTCCAAAATCCACACATAAATAAATTAGATAACACATGCATAGAAAGTAAAATGGTGAATAACAAATAGATTGCATTAAATAAAAAGAATATATTGTCATCCCAAATGATATCCTCTTCTCCCTTTTATATATTTATTTATTTTATGCCAAGTTTCCGATCCTTAATCGATTAATTTGGGGAGGCCAAATTAGCGAGGACATTTTTTTTTTGCGCCTATGTCCAACCTTAACAGACTAATTTGCAGAGGCCAAAATAGCAAGAACCCTCGTTTTAAGCTAGAGCTTTGCATTCTGTATGAACTGACCCTATAATACTTGTTGATCGCTCCTACAGATTTCGAACTTTAGATATAGGGAATTTTACCTTAAAACACCTCAAATCCTTACTATTAGGCCAACAAAAATTCCTCTTTCTTAAGAATCTTAAGCAAACACTTGATGAAGATCACTCAAGAACTTGCACTCACTCAAAACGTTTGATCACTCACGTTTCACTCACGAATCGATTGATTAACGAAGAATAAAATGAAAGATATCAACACGAAGATGTATAGTGGTTCGGCGTAAGCCTACATCCACTTTGAAGGAACAATTACTCACTAGGATGATTACAATATACACTTAAAGAAGATGATGATGATCTTATGCACATACAAACCCTAATGTGCTTCTAAATTCTGTAAACTGATATGCAGCTTCTTGTTGTTCTTTAAACTGCCATCGATCATGCTTATATATTCATCAGCAAGCTCACTGATGTTGCTGCAAGTTGAAACTCACGTGGGAAGCACCAGCTAGCTCAACAACCTAACTAACTAACCACCTAACTAACTTGATTCCATCTTCAATGTATGGTTGAGATGAATCTAATCTGACGGCTTCTTGAACATACTCCAACCTCTGCAACTTCTTAATTGTTGATCCCCATCAACCTTTCAACACCAATCATCATTCTCCACCTGTCTTGGCTGCACAACAACACACATACACACAAGAGCATGTATGCATGTCTATCATACAACAATACTCCACCTTAGACTGCATCATCACTAGCTTGTAATTTCCTCCATCTTGCTGCTATTTAAGGCTGCAGCAACCTATCTTCCCTTACTTAATTCAGATGAATCAAGTGCTTACACAGTTCATATTTCTGAACTGGTAAGGCTTTAGTAAACATATCAGCTGGATTATCATCTGTTTTGATCTTCTTGACACTTACTACTCCCTTATCTATCATGTCTCTTATGAAATATAACCTCACATCAATGTGCTTGGTCCTTTCATGGTACCCTTGATGCTTGGAGAGATATACTGCACTTTGATTGTCACAATGCACTTCAACTGAATCTTGCTCAATCCCAAACTCACTCAGTATACCTGTCAGCCATATACCTTCCTTGATTGCTTCTGTAAGTGCAAAAAATTCTGCCTCTGTAGTTGATAGAGACACTATATGTTGATGAGTTGCTTTCCAACTTACTGCAATTCCAAACAAGTTGAACACATAACCAGTAAGTGACTTCCTAGTGTAAAGATTTGATGCATGTCAGCATCAACATATCCAACTACTGCCTTATCTCATGTTGCCATTTTCTGAAACTTCAAGCCTGCTGTGATGGTTCCATTCACATACCTGAGAACCCACTTCACTGAACTCCAATGTAGCAGACCTGGATTACTCATAAACCTACTAATCATGCTCATCACATAAGCTAAGTCTGGCCTGCAACATACCATTGCACACACCAAACTGCCAACAGCACTAGCATAGGGAATATTGCTCATTTCAACCTTCTCTTGAACTGTCTGAGGAGCTTGGAGTAATGACAGACTCACTCCTTGCTTTGCTAGTATAGTTACTGTTTTGCTGAGATTCATATTGTATCTCTTTAACACTTTATCTAAGTATGATTCTTGGAACAACTTTAGCTCACCAGCTGACCTATTTCTCTCAATCTGCATACCAAGAATCACCTTTTGCTTCTCCTAGATCCTTCATATCAAATTCCTGCTTAAGTATCACCTTTACTTCATCTATACTAGCTTGATCCTTACAAGCTATAAGAATATCATCTACATACAAAAGTAAGTATGTATAAACCCCTTCCTTGAACCTAACATAAACACAACTGTCATGTAGGCTCCTGCTGAATCCATTTGAAGTAATGTAATCATCAAACTTCAAATTCCACTGTCTTGGACTATATTTCAGATCATACAAAGATTTCAACAGTAAACAAGCCTTATTCTCACCCCCTTCAACATTTACACCATCAGGAATCTTCATGTAGATATCCTCTTCTAGATTTCCATGCAAGAATGTTGTAGTGACATCCATCTGATGTAACTCAAGATTAAACTGAGTCACTAATGCCAGCAGAATTCTGATAGAACAATGTTTAACAACAGGTGAGAATATCTCATTATAATCAACACCTTCTTTCTGTGAGAAACCTCTTGCTACAAGCCTTGTCTTGTACCTAACACCTCCTTCTTTGCTTGTAACAGGCTTCTTCTTGTAGATCCATTTACAACTTACTAACTTCTTATTCTTTGGTCTGTCAACAATCTGCCAAGTCTTGTTCTTATGTAATGATAGCAGCTCTTCTTCCATAGCAACTATCAACTTGTTATTGTCATTTCATGATATATCTTCATCATATGTTCTTGGCTCATAATTTTCTATATCAGATGCAACATATAGTGCATATGATACTATATCAGCTTCCATGTATCTTACTGGAGTTTTAATCTGTCTTCTTAACCTATCCCTTACAAGTTGATAGGAACTTAAATCATACCTTGAGCTGAATAAGCTAAGAGCTATCTGTTGGATTGTATACTAAAAGTCTAGCTTTTTGTATGAACAATGTTATAAAAATTAATTTGAAATGAGAATCATATGATCAAATGATTGCGTCTTATAATTTATTTATATGCACGATGCAATGGTCCACTTACTTTATACTGTAGATAATATGTTGTGCGACAACACGCGGAAGATCATATTATCGGTTTCCTTATAAAGTCTAAACAAATGCTCACAACCGAGATAGACGGGGACTCTCTATCGGGATGGTTGTAGTGTGGTTTGGTATTAGATTATCTTGGCTATAGAATCACATTAGTGCACTTGTGTGTATTGAGCAGGACCGCTTGAGATCGTTTGACTTATACTGACTTATAAAAGAACTTGATCTCTGTTATTATGGAAGTTCGTGCTCTTAATCCCTATACAATAACCTCGACACGTAGAGCAGTATGTATTTCTTTGATTCATCAATGGGTGAGATTTACATGTAATTAAATCAACAAACTCGATGAGTTGGGAAGTAGTGTTGTCTCTATGGTGTGCTGTTGATTGTAGAAGGAATCCGTGTCCATCATAGGTTGATGATATCCCCTTGAGGAGCTCATAAGGATTATCATGTAAACCCTGCAGATGGAATTTATTTTGGCATGATAATGAGGTTGAGTGGTACTACCCTTGGATGAGATATTAATTAATTGAGTTGTCAGTAACTTAAATTAATTAATGGACATTGTATATCTTAAACATGGGGAGACTAACGGACTCATAATAAGAAGGAGCCCAAAACGTAATTTTGGGATTGGAAAGGCAGTGCAGTAATAATATTTTAATGGAATATATTATTATTATTGGACTTAAGTATAAGCTTTGGGCTAAGCTTGGATACTTAAGCCCAATGGAGGCCCAACCCAATTTCTCCTCCTGGTCCCTACTGTAGCCCATGTATATAAGTCACCTCAACTTATCTGGAACCCTAATTTTAATCTAATCTAATTCATTATTCACGTGTGATGAGGGTTGAGATCAGATTGAGGAGGTCTCGTAGATCGTCGCCCACACGACGTCGAGATCGGACTTGGGACATACGGCAGAAGATTAGAAGGTAGTTTGCTGCTGTCCACCATCTTGCGAAATTTATATAAAATCTTACAGTACTTAGAATTCAATGATCAATATACTGACGGATAGCCGTTGAAGAGAGGATCGTCTGAGCACAAAGATCATTCAATTCCGACATCAGACGAGGAAGTTATGGCCATTCTCGTGGGACTGCACAATCTGTCAGCGTGAATCAACTTTCTTCAACATACCCTGGTGAACGGTAATACATTTCATGTTTTATTGCTTCCGCTGATATTAGAAACGTATGGAACCCTAACGGGTCATGTTAACCAAACGATCCAAGCGCCAACAGTTGGTATCAGAGCTTCGGTTTCGTGGTGAAGCGTGACACGTTAGGCTAGAGTTTATGTGATTTATTTTTCGAAATTAGGATCGCATGTTTAGGGTTTTGGTTTTACTGCGCAAACCATGAATATCCCTATGTGAAATATACCCTATATCATATCTGTTCGTCGATGGTTGTGTGTGAGAGGATTCGACGAAAACTGTTCGTCAATTTCACATGGAATGAAGAAATTGAGAGAAAATCCAGCGCAGTGATATTGCAGAGGCAATAAACGGAGTTTCAACCGTCGGATCAGACTTACTTTTGGTCAGCACGTTCAGACTTTGTGGATGTACATTCTGAACGGTGAAGATCGTATTTTAAACTTTGTGTTGTCGGGAATACGCCGAAAACAGAAGCAGTTTTTTGGGCGATTCTGTTCTGCGCAGTCGAGGGAAAAGAGCCGTTTCTCACAAACTAACCGTTGGATCGATCTGTAATGTGGTCAACACGTTCGGACTTTGTGGATGTACATTCTGAACGGTGAAGATCGTATTTGAAGCTTTGTATTGTCGGGAATACGCCGAAAACAGAAGCAGTTTTTGGACGATTCTGTTCTGCGCAATCGAGTGAATAGAGCTGTTTCTCTGAAATTAACCGTTGGATCGACCTGTAATTTGGACAGTTTATTCAGAACTCACCGGAGTACATTCTGGACGGTGGAGACTGGATTCCCTGGTTCCTACAGTTGCGAACCATGAACGACAGTTGGTGTAGTTTGATGTTGCCCGTTGGGCTGAACTTGGTACCGTGCAAGTAGGCCCTTGGACGAGCGACAGTTCGAGCGGATTTGCATCAGGTTCGATTGATGCTACACCAGGTTCGAGCAGATTTGCATCAGGTTCGATTGGTCTACATCAGGTTCGATCGATGCTGCACCAGGTTTGAGCGAATTTGCATCAGGTTCGATTGGTCTGCATCAGGTTCGATTGATGCTACACCAGGTTTGAGCGGATTTGCATCAGGTTCGATTGGTCTGCATCAGGTTCGATCGACGCTGGACTAGGTTCGAGCGGATTTGCATCAGGTTCGATTGGTCTGAATCAGGTTCAATCGATGCTGCACCAGGTTCGAGCGGATTTGAATCTGGTTCGATTGGTCTGCATCAGGTTCGATCAATGCTGCACCAGGTTCGAGCAGATTCACATCAGGTTCGATTGGTCTGCATCAGGTTCGATCGACTCTGCACTAGGTTCGAGCGGATTTGCATCAAGTTCGACTGGTCTGCATCAGATTCCGCGTGAGTCTTCACAATATGATCGGGCAGGGTGCCGGAGTGGTGGAGCAGGCTGCGGGGAGGTCGATCCCCGTCGCAGTTGTCCGCATTCGTGATTGGTGGCGAACAATCGAATTCGCTGTTATATAACTGTTATAATTGATTTATTAATTGATTATTGTTATATATGTATGCATGATTATCTATGATTTATTGCCTTAAATAGAAGCATGCAAGATTGCGTATTATATTTGGTATATTATATGCATGTATGTTGGAGTGTTGATCAAGTCAACTTATTTTTGGCAATTTATTTCCTTATATATAACTTCTATAATTATTTTATTGGTCAATTATTGTTATATATTTGGAAGTATGAGCATGATAGGTTGCATATATTATTCTGAATATTATATGCATGTAAAAACCCTTGGTTTTAAATAACTAAGTGGGAGAGGGGATTGGTAATTAATTCCCGCGGCCTCCATTATTGGTTTGTTAGTAATGTGAATAAACTTGCGCGTCGGCATTAGAGCCTTCCTCCCCATCGGATGAGTTTATTCATAGATTGCTGGAACAGACTTCATTAAATAATTATGTTTGTAATGTGATGTACATGAACTTGCGTGTTGGCATAGACCTTCCTCCCTATCGGATGAGTTCATGTATGAATCACTGTACTGAATTATAATTTATGACTGTAGGAAGTTATCTGAGCGCGTGTGTACTTCTCCATCTGTAAGGCACATAAGCTCGCGCAATGGACTTGGGGTCAAATAATGGTGTACACTTAGGTTTAAATAATAAGTATCCTCCCCATCGGAGTCACTGCTTTTATTTGCATGGCTAAAGAGGAACCGACTATTAATTATTTTGTCATAAAGTTAGGTTGACAAATGAAATTAATGGGTAAAACCTTCTCTTGTAAATGTTCGGGTTTGTAAACGTCCACACTATCGTGGCTTGCAAACTCACGGTGCTTGAGATGTCGGTGATTTTATATTTTATATTGTTTTGAGGGAATCAATATAAATGGATAAATTCGAAGATTTGATCGGTGTATTTTTTTATGATTCTCTGAATTTCAAATAGTTTTATTTCACTTATGGTTGACTAAAAGAAATTATATTTACTGGTCCAAAATTAGATGTTTAGAAAAGAATCTTGGATTCGAATTTTACTGCTTAAGAAATACATGTGGCTTCTCACAAAAGACTTATCATGATGCATATTAAAGTCTCTGGTGAAGAGATAAGAGATTCATAGAAATATGATGGTCTCATGTAACTCTTCGGATACTTGAGTAAGTTAAAAGGCGGTATGTCATGATTGAATTTGATGAATGAATTGGAAATACATGGAATAGAAGTTGAAGGGGAAACCTAAGTCAGTTTTATTCTTCATTGTTTGCCTAAATGTTTTGAGCAAGTTCCACCTGAATTACAAAGAGGTTGTATATGGTGGGGAACTTCTGACAAAACATATGGCGAAGAAAATCCAATTTCATCAAGATGTGAGCAAGGTTAGTATCTCATTCACTAGTTGTTGAAGCATGATTAGCGATGGCATTTACTGATATGTTGTGTGTAGATACCGGAATAACTAAAAGCATGCAACTAAGTGATGATGAAATAATAATATACATGGGTAAAACTACGAGAGTAGTGGTTATTGCAGTGGGAGTTGTTTATTTATCTTACGATATGAATAAACGTTTGATTATGAGAAATTGTCTTTACGTACGTTTTCATAGAAAGAATTTGATTTGGTTTCTATGCATTAATAGATGGATACTCCATTTCATTTAAATAGAGTTGTAATCTGTTATGGTACGTTGGTGAACAATTTGTATACTCTTAAATCATGTATATTCCACAGATGCAACAAATAGTAATTAATAATGCATCTTCTGATCTTAGTGAGAGAAAGAAACCTTCGGAGATGAACTAAACATGCATTTGGTGTCTAAGACTAGATCATTTTACTTGAGTAGGACTCAAAAGTTGATAGCAGATGGACCGTAAGGTTTATCTGAAGTGGAAACTATCGGACTTGCGAGTCTTACTTGGAAGTAAAAATGATTAATTACCTTTTCAAGGTAAAGGGGTGTAGAGCCAAAGATATATATGTTGGAATTGGTTCATTCTGATTCAAGCGGACCTAATATTATCCAGGCGGAGGTGGTAATGAATAATCGAAGATTATTCTAGATACCGATATATTTATTTGATGCACTGCATGTCTAAGTTCTTTGATTTATTCAAGAATTGCAAGGTTGGTACAGTAAAGCATCATGGAAAATATATCAAGTAATGACGATTTAATCGTCATTACGAGTACCTCTTAGGATAATTAGGAGCTATTAATCAGAGGTTGAGATTAAATCTCAAGTGGTCTACACCGGGCAAGCCCCAGCAGAATGGTGTGGTGGATAGAAGGAATAAGACTCTTATGGTAATGATTAGATGGATGATGAATTATTTGGAATTACTTAATTCATTTAATGGATAAGCCCTAGAAACAGTAATTCATTTGAATGTTTGTCTGTTTGTGGGATATGCTATAAAAATGAAGGTGATTTATTTAGTCTAAAAGATTGAAGGGTGATTGTTAACACAAACACTAAATTTTTGGAAAGGGACTATGTAATAAATCACATACCCATTTATAAGTTATCCTAAATTAAATCTGGGAGCTTGTAAGACCACTAAATGGTGTAAAAGCCATTGGAAGTGGTCATACAAAATAAAAGAGAATCATATGGTAAGGTGAAAACCTTGGAAGCAAAGCTTGTTGCGAAAAAGGTATACTCAGAAAGAAAGGGTTCGATTATGAGATAACCTGTTCGCCGGTAGCTATGCCTAAGTCGATCTGGACTCTTTTATCTGTTGCTACTCATATGGAATATGAGGGATAGCAAATAGATGTCAAGACAACTTTCCTGATTGAAAGTCTTGAGGAAAACATCTATCTTAAGCAACCAGAGTGATTCATTGCAAAGAGCTAAGAGCATTTTGATATTAAACTTAAAAGTGTCCATCAATGGACTAAAGCAAGCTTCAAAATTATAGAACATCCGTTTTGATGAAGAAATCCAGTGATATGGATTTTATCAATGCTCGGATATGTCTTGTGTATTAAAAAGAGTGACGAAAACATAGTGGTATTTCTTGTATTGTACGTAGATGATATATTGCTCATTGGAGACAATGAAAAAGTATTGTCGGGCGTATGAGTGTGGTTGATAAAGCAGTATGATATGAAGGACTTAAGAGGAGCAAAAATATCCTTTTGATCACGGTAATACGGATTACAAGAAAGGATGTTATGCTTATCTCAAACTTCATAAGATGATACGATCCTTACTTATTTTAGCATGTGAATTTATCTAAGTGAATGTGTCTTGTGACACAAAAGTAGATAAAGAAGATGAAAGCGGATCCTTATGCTTCGGCAAATGAGGAAGCTTAATCTAAGGAATGCTATGCACGAGATTGGATAGTTGTTTTGCCGATGGCATGAACAGTGGGTATCAACGTAACCCGGAACAAGAATGATGGATTGTTGTAAGACATATATGAAGTGCCTGAGAAGGACTGGAAATTATATGTAGGCTTACAGAGCAAATTCACTGCTTCTTGTGGATTACGTAGATTCGTATTTTTTAGTCAGATTGGATGGCAGTAAATCCACCTCAAAGTTATGTGTTTAATTTTAAGAAGTTGAGTCATAGTGTGGAGGAGTGTTATATAGAAATATATTTCAGACTCCGGATTCCATCATGGAAAGATGATAAATTGCAGCCTATGAGGCAGCCAAAGTATCTGTATGACTCTAGAAACTTCATGATGAACTTTGATGTGATTCTAAGTTTGCCCAAGATTATCACAATTTATATTGATGATATTGGTGCAGTTGCAAACTTGAAGGAATCACAAGTCCATAAGGAAATTAAACACATGGAGCGCGAGTACCACCTGTTATGAGAAATCGTATGATGAGAGGAAGGTTGTTGTCACCTAGATTGCATCGGATGATAACCTAGTAAATCCATTTACAAGGACCTTAAGGCGAGAGCTTTTGATGGTCGTGTAGTGGGAGTGGAAATCAGATGTATGGCAGAAGACTTGACAGCATAGTCTTTTAGTATAAGTGGGAGATTGTTGGATTGTATACTAAAAGTCTA
The DNA here is from genome assembly GCA_023678885.1 of Pogostemon cablin. Classification (NCBI taxonomy): domain Eukaryota; kingdom Viridiplantae; phylum Streptophyta; class Magnoliopsida; order Lamiales; family Lamiaceae; genus Pogostemon; species Pogostemon cablin. The sequence goes on from CM042996.1 coordinate 17,070,541, forward strand.
GCTTTTTGTATGAACAATGTTATAAAAATTAATTTGAAATGAGAATCATATGATCAAATGATTGCGTCTTATAATTTATTTATATGCACGATGCAATAGTCCACTTACTTTATACTGTAGATAATATGTTGTGCGACAACACGCAGAAGATCATTTTATCGGTTTCCTTATAAAGTATAAACAGATGCTCACAACCAAGATAGACGGGGACTCTCTATCGGGATGGTTGTAGTGTGGTTTGGTATTATCTTATCTTGGCTATAGAATCACATTAGTGCACTTGTGTGTATTGAGCAGGACCGCTTGAGATCGTTTGACTTATACTGACTTATGAAGAACTTGATCTCTGTTATTATGGAAGTTCGTGCTCTTAATCCCTATACAATAACCTCGACACGTAGAGCAGTATGTATTTCTTTGATTCATCAATGGGTGAGATTTACATGTAATTAAATCAGCAAACTCGATGAGTTGGGAAGTAGTGTTGTCTCTATGGTGTGCTGTTGATTGTAGAAGGAATCCGTGTCCGTCATAGGTTGATGATGTCCCCTTGAGGAGCTCATAAGGATTATCATGTAAACCCTGCAGGTGGAATTTATTCCGGCATGATAATGAGGTTGAGTGGTACTACTCTTGGATGAGATATTAATTAATTGAGTTGTCAGTAACTTAAATTAATTAATGGACATTGTATATCTTAAACATGAGGAGACTAACGGGCTCATAATAAGAAGGAGCCCAAAACGTAATTTTGGGATTAGAAAGGCAGTGCAGTAATAATATTTTAGTGGAATATATTATTATTATTGGACTTAAGTATAAGCTTTGGGCTAAGCTTGGATAATTAAGCCCAATGAAGGCCCAACCCAATTTCTCCTCCTGGTCCCTACTGTAGCCCATGTATATAAGTCACCTCAGCTTATCTGGAACCCTAATTTTAATCTAATCTAATTCATTATTCACGTGTGATGAGGGTTGAGAGCAGATTGAGGAGGTCTCGTAGATCGTCGCCCACACGACGTCGAGATCGGACTTGGGACATACGGCAGAAGATTAGAAGGTAGTTTGCTGCTGCTGTCCACCACCTTGCGAAATTTATATAAAATCGTACAGTACTCAGAATTCAATGATCAATATACTGACGGATAGCCGTTGAAGAGAGGATCGTCTGAGCACAAAGATCATTCAATTCTAACATCAGACGAGGAAGTTATGGCCATTCTCATGGGACTGCACAATCTGTAGCGTGAATCAACTTTCTTCAACATACCCTGGTGAACGGTAATACATTTCATGTTTTATTGCTTCCGCTGATATTAGAAACGTATGGAACCCTAACGAGTCATGTTAACCAAACGATCCAAGCGCCAACACTATCTTCCTTATTCTGATCAGAACTGTTATTATCTTCATTACATTGTTGTACTTCCTTTCTAACTTGCTCCACCTGAGGCTCATCAAAGTCTGTAGTAATAGATACTACAGAATTTCTTTCAACTAATGGCATATTCCTTTCACTGAATGTGGCATCTCTGCTAATAATAAACTTGTTAGCTTCATAACACCACAGTCTGTATCCTTTTACTTCTTTAGGGTATCCAACCATTACACATTTTACTGCTCTTGGTTCCAATTTATCTTGATTCACATGGGAGTAAGTCTGACATCCTATTACTCTCAAATGACTGTAACTAGGAGCCTTTCCAGACCACACTTCTTCAGGTGGTTTAAATTTCAAAGCTGCTGATGGACATAGGTTGATCAGATAGGCTTCTGTAGTCACAAGTTCACCCCAAAACCCTTTTGTAAATCCTCCACTACTTAGGATACACCTTACTCTTTCCAGCAATGTCTGATTCATCCTTTCTGCAACACCATTTTGTTGTGGAGTTCCAGGTGTAGTCTTGTGCCTCTTAATTCCCTTTTCTCTGCAGAAAGCATTGAACTCTTCTGAAACAAACTCAAGCCCATTATCTGATCTTAAACATTTCAGCTTCTTTCTTGTTTGATTCTCCACCTCAGCAAGTCATTCCTTAAATGCAGTGAATGCTTGATCCTTTGTTTTAAGGATCTTAACCCATAGCTTCCTAGAGTAGTCATCTATGAAGGATAACAATATTTTCCTCCTCCAATAATTGGATTTCTTGATGGTCCCCATAGATCTGTATGAACATACTGAAGCTTCTCTGATGAAGTATGTTCTCCTGAACCAAATTTCAACCTCTTTGCCTTGCTTAGAATCCAATATTCATATTGATCCATCTTACAGGTTGAACTTATATCTAGTAACTTTTGTCTTGCTAGCTCTTGTAACCCTCTCTCACTTACATGAGCTAGTCTTCCATGCCACAATTGAACATCTTCTTGATCTTGAGAAATGTTCAACTGCCCAGAAACAACTGATCCTTCAAGAAAATAAAGATTAGAGCTCTTAACACCTTTCATTACAACTGACTTATCCTTTATGATGGTGAGTACACCTTTCTTCACATAATACTCACATCACAAGGAGTCTAACATTCCTAATGATATCAGATTCCTTCTCAATCCTGGTACATACCTCACATTTGTGAGCAACTTAATGGATCCATCAAACATTCTGAATTTGACAGAGTCAATACCCTCAATCTTGATGGCTTGATCATTGCCTAACAAGACTGATCCCTCATGATATGGTTTTAAATCAGTAAATCAATTTTTAATTGATGTCATATGAAAAGTGCAACCTGAATCTAACACCTACTGATCTGACACTTGACCAGAAACAACAACCAAAGTTTCAATGTAATCTTGATCCTTGTTACTTCTATTTTCAGTTACCTGATTGGCATGGATTCTTTGATTTCCACCTTTTTCAGCAATCTTCCTGGCACCATTGCTTCTTGAAATGACCAGGTTTGTTGCAGTGGAAGCAGTTATTGTTTTCTTCATCTGCTGATGTACCTTGATTACTTCTTTCATGTTTCTTCTTATCAGCACCAGCCTTCTTATCATTCTTATTCCACTTATACTGTTTGTTGGCAACAAGACCTTCTCCAGCAACTGCATTATCTGATGTCTTATGGAGCACCTTTGCTTTGATTGCTAGAATTACTTGCTCCAGGGAGATTGATTCAACATTTCCATACAACAATGTGTCTCTTAACCCTTTAAAAGACTTAGGAAGAGCTGACATCAATATGACAGCCTTATCTTCACTTGACAGTGCTACATCAATGTTCTCTAAATCATCTATGATCTTATTGAAATCATCTAGTTGGCTTAAAATGGACTTATCTTCTGATACTTTGAAGGAGTAGAGCTTCTGCTTGGTGTATAGCCGGTTTGCCAATGTCTTCACCATGTAGAGATCAGCAATCTTCTTCCACATATCCATTGCAGATGCTTCCTTTGAGACTTCCCTTAAAGCTTTATCACCTAAGTATAGAATGATGGCACTTTTAGCCTTTGATTGTTGATCTTGATCTGCAGCTAATGCAACTGCATCCCCAGCAGCTGCTTGATCTGCCGGTAGTGGTTTGATTGCATCAGCCAGCCCTTGTTGGATTAGTACAGCCTCCATCTTCATCCTCCACAAACTGAAATCAACTTTCTCTGAAAACTTCTCCACATCAAACTTAGTTGTAACCATGATTCTTCCCTTCTGATCTGATATTGTGGCTGCTTCTTCTTGTTCCCACAGACGGTGCCACTTCTTATGAATCTTAAGCAAACACTTGATGAAGATCACTCAAGAACTTGCACTCACTCAAAAGTTTGATCACTCACGTTTCACTCACGAATCGATTTATGAACGAAGAATGAAATAAAAGATATCAACACGAAGATGTATAGTGGGTCGGCGTAAGCCTACATCCACTTTGAAGGAACAATCACTCACTAGGATGATTACAATATACACTTAAAGAAGATGATGATGATCTTATGCACATACAAACCCTAATGTGCTTCTAAATTCTGTAAACTGATATGCAGCTTCTTGTTGTTCTTTAAACTGCCATCGATCATGCTTATATTCATCAGCAAGCTCACTGATGTTGCTGCAAGTTGAAACTCGCGTGGGAAGTACCAGCTAGCTCAACAACCTAACTAACTAACCACCTAACTAACTTGATTCCATCTTCAATGTATGGTTGAGATGAATCTGATCTGACGGCTTCTTGAACATACTCCAACCTCTGCAGCTTTTTAATTGTTGATCCTCATCAACCTTTCAACACCAATCATCATCCTCCACCTGTCTTGGCTGCACAACAACACACATACACACAAGAGCATGCATGCATGTCTATCATACAACACTTTTCCAAATGGAGGAAGAGAAAATGCAATAGAAGCACTCTCTACACTACTCTCTAGATAGGTTTTACAATGCAAGACAAGGAGAAACGAAGAAGCTGAATTCTATTATCCCCATACCCTTGTTTTTCAAATACCCACTATTCAAGTTTATTACTCCGTTTTACAGAAGTTGTGGAATACTTTGTATTTTTTTTATCGCATAAAAATTGACATATTTCTTTTTTAAATTCATGAAACTCACACAAAACAATTAATATATTCTATGTTATATTCTCAACACTAATATTAAATTATGATGCTTCTTAATCTTGTAAAAATAAAAAATAAAAAAATAACTTCAATGGAGGCAAGTATAAATTGGGCTTAATAATTGATTAAAATGGGCTAACCTTTTTCAATTCAGTATCCACATCTAATGCTCAAAACTTAGTTCCGTTGCGTCGGTAAACTAATCAATACTCCCTCAGTCCTTTTTAAATGATCTCTTTTTTCCATTTTGGCTCAAAGGGTCCCTTTTCTTTTTTTACACATATGGAACTCACACCCACACACTAATACAAATAAAATATAGACACCCACTACACATTAAATAATACTACTATTTAATTCATGTATAAAATGCAAAAACCCTCCTTGAGGGGCAAGGAGGGAGTATATCCTTTTCTCTTTCATCAATTACGAAGATGGAATTTTTAAGCTAAAGTGGGCCCACATCAGTTAATCCAACCTAGCAAGTGGGCTATGAGAAATTGGGTCGGCCCACGTCAAGTGGAAATTCAGCATTGGAAATTCAGCGCTGCGAAACTTAATTTTTTAAGCTTGGGCGATTTTTCATTTTTACTCGTATTTCTCTAATTTAATTTCGTGTCGAGCCTGCTTCTTCCAAGGACATCATACACTACAAAAAAATTATTTTTTAACAACGGAATATTCCGTTGCTAAAATCCTTAATTTCATTGTTAAATTGACTTACCAACACATTAACAACGAAATCTGTTGGTAAAATAGTGGTTGGTAAATTTTTAGCAACGAAAAATCAATTCCGTTGGTAATCTGTTGCTAATAATTCCATGGTAATTTATATAATGATTCCCTTGGTAATGTGTTGGTAATTACCAAATGATTGAATTCCGTTGCTAAAATAGAGAGTAAATTCGTTGGCATTCGTTGCTAAAACAAAAATACCATTTTTGTTTCTAATTCATTGCTAATTACCAACGGATTGAATTCTGTTACTAAATTCGGTTGCTAAAAAATACGGATTGAATTTCGTTGCTAAATTCGGTTGCTAAAAAAATACTTTTTTGTAGTGATAATTGTTTAAAGAAGCTTATTAAACCACTCAATCCTGCAATTGTCAACAAAATATTTTTCTATAGAAAAATCGATAACTAAAGGAATTAGCAAGTAAAATTATACTCAATGACCAAAACCAAACTATAAATAACCATTCTGAAGGACATAATAATAATTTGGAGGTGAAAATATTGGGTTGATTTGAGCAGTCTAATTAATATACATGCATGCGCTGGTCAGTCACACAATTAATGCAGTTGAACATTATGAATCAAAATTTTTATTCTAGATTGTGAAGTATAGATAAGCTTAAATAATACTCCGTAGAATATTTTGCTAATAGTCTTTAATTTTCATTAAAGATGTCAATTAAAAGAGTTTTGAGTAATTGGTGAGTAGAATTTGAGTACAGGAGTCAAGTCATATAACGAGCTTGAGTCTTTTTATAATATTATTGCAATTGCAATTGAATATTGTGGTTGAGGATACAATAATTCAATTCAATTATAATGAAAATGATGTTTGAAAAAAAAAAGGCAAATATTTGTATGAGACCTTCTCACGTACGACGGATAAAATGTGATAACTCAGATAATGAAAAGTGATATTCAAGTAATGAAAATTAGTGATAATGCTATTTAATGAACAATTTATAGTATAAATGAAAAGTGATCATTGCATTTTATAGCAAAAATGATAATATTTTATATCGAGAGCGATAACTAATTTAAAAAGTGTAACATGATATCACGTGAAACGATCTCATGCAAGACCTACCCAATAAAATTATAAAATAATATAAATATATGTAAGAAAATTATGAAATAATATAAATATATGTAAGATACTTTAATTCCTATATATACCTCCAATCATTTAAGAGAAAAAATCTTACGCGCTGTTTCATGAAATCATGAGACAGATACTATTTTTGTTTGCTAAATTATTATATTTCTTTTAAAATATAATAATTTTTCATATCTCAAATTTATGTCCATTTTATTGAAAATTAAAAAAAGTGTATAAATTAATGGGACGGAGATCTAGTTACACTTAGATCTTTTTTTTTTTAACTTTAAAAATGTCACTTTAATTCATCTTGCATGAGTCGTTGTATGGCCGTTCTCAAACAAAAGTTGGTGTTAAGAGATAGTTTCCATTCAATTAATTGGCGACCGCCTCAATAAAATATATATATATATATATATATATATATATATATATATATATATATATATATACTTTTCTATGAATATAATTCAATCTTGAATCCAAATCCGCTGTTCCATCTTCATTTACAAATCTAACTTTTTGTTTGGAAAGTGATGTAACTACAAACTTGTCCAACTGTTTGAAAATAACAAATTCCATCTTCTTGTTAATCTTTAAACAGAAGTAGCATTTCATGGGTCTGGATCTTCTATGATATTTTGTTGTGACATCTCTTGTGACACTATGTTGGATGATTGACACGTAAGAGAGAGAAGGGAAACTATATCCTAAGTCAACCAGTCAACCCTTGGGGCAATGGATTGGATTTATCTACGCCGACACGTATCATTCCATAAACAGGTGTTATAGGAGATGTCACTGTCATATAACATCCCATGCGAGGACGAAAAAGTTTGAGGAGAAATTGGTCAGTTGGTGTGAGCACAGGAGTCAACTCAAATAGACTAGACTAGGTCAATGATACAATTATTGAGATTGAATTTTATAACTGAGGATATATGGTTCTAAAATGACTAAGCTTTCTAAACATCTCAAACCAAACAAAAAAATCTCAACTTAATTGTCAAAAAAAAAAAAAAAGATAGAAGAAGAGATGAGGTGGTATTGTTTATGGTTGCATATCATCATCTGCTGGGTGCAATACAATGCTGGTTTTTGTCAACATTTGGTTGGCAATAATAGCGTCCAAACTCATCGTTTGTGCCATAAAGAGGAGAGCCTTTGGCTGCTTCAACTGAAGCAATCACTGCTCCCCCAGCCTCCACAACAGATAGAGATGCATTTTATGTGTTATGGTCCAATTCCGATAGCAATATTTACTAACTACTCAAAGCTGATGTCTTGGAACCAGAAACGGCGTGACTGCTGCTTGTGGGACGGCGTTACTTGTGACCGCTCGAGCGGTCATGTCGTGGGCCTAAATCTCTCCTGCAGTGCTCTTCGCGGAACCATAGACTCTAACAGCACACTCTTCCGTCTCACTCACCTCCGCAGCCTCAATCTTGGGTACAATTATCTGGAAGCTGAATCATTTAAATTTGGGGAGCTCAACAGCCTGACGTACCTCAGCCTTTCGTCTTTAATATTTTACGGAGAGATCCCTAACGAGTTTTATCACCTCTCCAATTTAGCTTTTCTTGACATCACTGGGGTGCGTTATTCGAGCTCGACGATTAAGCTTGATATCAAAAGATTGTTGGGAAACATGAGCGAGCTGAGGGAGGTTTTTCTTAATGGGGTGAATATCTCATCTGAATTGCCCATCAATTTCTCTTCTTCCCTAACAAGTTTGGATCTTTCAGAGACTGAATTAGGAGGATATCTTCCGGACGGCATTTTCGAGATGCCTGCCTTGCAATTCCTCTACTTGGGATACAACTTTGACCTCACAGGTTACTTGCCAAGCTTTAACAGGAGCAGTGTTGGTCTTATGGAGGAATTGCATCTCAGTGGAACAAGTATCTCAGGGAGGCTGCCGGATTCTGTAGGTTTGATGACCAACTTAAAATCACTGCGTCTCTATTCCTGCAAATTCTCAGGCCCGATTCCAGACTCAATTGGGAACCTCACGCAGATTACGGAGATCCAACTGTCAGGAAATGAGTTGAGCGGGGAAGTACTATCTACAATAAGTAACCTCCGCCAACTCACATCGTTGGATCTCTCAAGGAATTATCTACAAGGCCAGCTTCCGGCCAGCATTTTCGAGATCCCTACCTTGCGAATCCTCAACTTGAGAGAGAACTTCGACCTCACAGGTAGTTTGCCAAGCTTTAACAGGAGCAGCCTTCGTCTTATGGAGCAACTGGATCTCTCATTAACGAGTATCTCAGGGAGGCTGCCTGACTCTATAGGTTTGATGACCAACTTAAAATCAATGCATCTCTTTGCCTGCAATTTCTCAGGCCCCATTCCAGACTCAATTGGGAACCTCACGCAGATTACGGAGATCCAACTGTCAGTAAATGAGTTCACCGGCCAGCTTCCAGATGCTTTCTCACATCTTCGAAAGGTGACAGAGGTCCACTTGTATGAAAATGGGTTGGCGTAATTCCATCCTCCCTCACCAACATCTCAAAACTACAAGTCCTGGACATTTCATCAAACAACTTGACGGGCCAAATTCCTTCGTCTCTCTCATACATGTCAAACCTCCTACTTTTGGACCTTTCATCGAATAAGTTGACAGGGCCTCTTACCTTTGGAGCAGTCGCAGGACTTCAAAAGTTATCACACATCAAATTATCTAATAACTCAATCCAAGGTTCCTTCATTAGAAATCTTACAACTCTCATCTAACTGGTTCTCGGGAGAAATTGACAAGTTCAACTCCCACAGTTTAATCACGCTTGATTTGAATTATAATCAACTCTATATCCAGCTTGACTATTTCTATAACCTCAGTTCGATTCAAATTCTCTCTCTTTCCCATAACATAGTAACAGAGCACCACCATAGACTTGTAAATCTTACTTTCCCAGCCAGTCTATCCAATTTGGAGCTGTCGACTTGTGAGATCAAAGAGTTCCCAAAGTTTTTAACCAATTTAACCAACCTGAATTATTTAGATCTCTCCAACACTCATATTCACGGTCCAATACCCAGTTGGTTCAGTTCCTTTCATGATTTCTTTTACTTGAATCTCTCCATGAACCATCTTAATCATGCAATGAACCTACCCTTGCACCAATTCCAGAGTCTCACGTATCTAGATCTTCACTCTAACTCACTCCAGGGTACAATTCCATCATCTATTTGTAACATGACTCACCTCTTCATTCTCAATTTGTCCATCAACAAATTCAGAGGGACCATTCCTGAATGTATTGGAACTTCCGTATTGGGCAGTCTTCAGGTGCTTGACTTAAGGAAGAACGAGCTTCAACGAAGAATCCCATCAACAATTGGAGGTATACTAAACTTGATTAATCTTTGGTTGAATGAGAATCACTTGGAAGGACCATTGCCTCCATCTTTGGTCAATTGCACTCAACTGGAAGTTATTGACGTAGGAAACAACTTGATACAAGACACCTTCCCATGGTGGCTTGGAAATCTTACTTCACTCAAGGTTCTAATATTGAAATCCAACAACTTCCATGGCTCCATTCATGCCACATCTTTGTCTAACAATTCATTTACTAATCTGCAAATCATTGATTTATCCTGCAACAACTTCACTGGCATGTTACCTGATGAGCTCTTCGCAAGTCTCCAAGCAATGAAAAAGTATGAAGACTCACCATATCATGAATTATACATGGGAATCATATACAGTTCGTATCTCTATTCCATGACATTATCAGTGAAGGGAGTCGATATGGAGTTCACCAGAGTGTTGCGTATTTTCACCACCATTGATTTATCAAGCAATAACTTCCACGGCCACATTCCAGACTCAATCTCAGATCTGAGTTTACTCCGCCTGCTCAATCTATCCCACAACAGCTTCAGTGGCAACATTCCTGAAGGATTTGGAAGAATGACGAAGCTGGAGCAGTTGGACCTTTCGAGCAACCAGTTGACAGGAGGGATTCCCCAGACATTGACAAATCTCACATTTCTGGCAGTCTTGAATCTTTCACACAACCATTTAGTTGGTCCAATTCCAAAGGGTAATCAGTTTGGAACATTTTCAAATGAGTCCTACATCGGCAACTCAGGACTTTGTGGAGATCCAATGAAGAGACGTTGTAAAGGTGAGAGAGAAGCTCTATCAAGAAGAGAGTATGATGATGATGATGAAGACTATGGTTTCATGATGGGATTCACATGGAAGTCAGTGATGATGGGTTATGGCTGTGGTGTAGTGTTGGGATTCATTATTGGATATGTGATGGCGTCTACACAAAAGCCTAAATGGCTGGCTATATTTGTGTACGTGGAAGCCGCAATCATTCTTGAAAGGCGCAAAAAGAAGAGAACTCGCATGATACTGCAAGGTGGAAGCTGATGGAATTTGACTTTTTTAGTTTTTACATAAATTTTCCTTTTCTGTTACTACTTTGAAATGCTATGTCTTATGAATTCAACACAACAATATGAAACAGCAATGCTTTGATCAACAAGCTTGCTTAATCAACCCTATATCTAATGTTGTGTGTGGATTTGAAGCAAACTGAACTTAAAACTTGAAGTAGGAAGACAAGAATTATAGTGGTTCGATCATGTTGATCTACATCCACTTTTTAAAGGAGAGCAATCACTATATGAAGAAAACATGATTACAACATGAAGATGATGATGAACTTAAACACTTTGAAAACTCTAATTTGATGCACTAGCTTGAATGATGATGATCCACACTTCTATCATCTTTGCTGTGCATGATCATATATATACTCCACTGCTATGAACACACCAACTACACCACAACTACCACATGATCAGTTTAGTTGCAACTGCCTCTAACCACTTCAACTTATCAAACCAGCAAACTAACATTCTTAGTGATCTTATGGTTCAATCTTCTAACTGATCATGTGTTGAATCTCCACCCTCAATGCCTGCATCTTATCATCTGAATTCCAGCTGATAACTGACTGATGGAATGATGATGAATCAACAGCCGAAGCATCATCATGTTAACAGTTTGCATCAGTTCCAACGGTCATCATGTATGCATGTGAGCAGCTTGCCTTTATCAGTTGGTTATAACTGATTATTCACTCCTTCTGGCTGTTACCAACAATAACAACTAACTTATGCTTCACTCACTTAACTCAATGCATGACAACACACTTGTTACAACTGAAGCTCACTTCTTCTTATGCAGCTTGTCAATCATATTCACTCAACTTGCTGCTTCTGTCAAACATCACCTTCCATGCCTCTATTGCTATATGTTACACATGATCATGACCATGCTTCCTCTTATGCATGGTCTACACATACAACACTATGTTGTTTTGGCTGTTAAGTTCGAGTTTATGTATGTATAATAATTTACTATTACTTGGGCCAATTAGATAATCCCAGGGGTTTCCACAACATTTCGTAATAACAGCATTCAAAATGATGATTTGTGCGATGAGGAGGAGAGCCACTGGCTACTTCAACTTGTGGGATTTCATCATAAAATGAAAATTATATAAATGAAATTGACGCGGGAATTTTTGGTGAAGATTTGAAGCCTGCAGTATTGAAAAGCTACCCATCAATGAAGACCTTAAACTCAGCATCTTTGAACAAAATGATCCAACTATGCAATTCCAACTCAACATGGAGATCACCAACAGTCAGTCAACTTCAAGAATTTATCTGTTCTGATTTGGATAGAGTTATGGTGCATGCTAGATACCTTTGGAAAGCTCTTGAAGTATAGTTTTCTACAAAATTTACGGATCTCAAAAATAGTATTCCTACAGAAAGTTTTGACCATTTGACTAAAGTGTGGCAGACTGTGCATCATGCGAGAACTTACGGGACCAGCTCATACTTTGCTGATTTTGGTGGTTCGTCTCCTCATGAATTACCTTGATATCTACATATTCTTAGTCTTTGATCATCTTTTATTAATTTTACATTTATTAGAGTCTAAGCTCATAGTTTCTATGTCTTGAGAATGTTCAAATCTCATTTATGTTTTTTGACTCACTTGGAGGGTTGTTCCAAGTCTTGCCTTTATAATGACATCATTTGTAAGCTCTTAAGGAACCAATTTCGAAATTAAACATAACTTGAGCTTCTAAGCTTGTTTAGAATATGTTATCTTCTTGTATCTTACTCTAAACTCTTTTGGTGGATTCCTAGAGTGGTGAGTGCACCTCTTAGTCTTTCGGTGGATTCCTTAAGAAGACGAGTTTATTCCAAACTTGTGGTGGATTCCATAGTTGAAGAATTGTATCCGAGTATGTGCTTGTGTTACCTCCTACTTCTCTAAAATCCCGGTACCAGGAATAAAACCTCTTCCAAATTGAGGAAGAGAATACACAATAGAAGCGCTCTGAGAGAGAAACCAAGAAGCTGAATTCCCGTGCTCTGTTCTCTTCGAATACACACTGTTCAACTTTAATAAAAATTGGACTCAATAATTGAATGGAGTAATCTTATTATTCAATTCTCAAAACTTAGTTAAACTAATCTATATATTATTCATCACTTTCAAAAGATGAACTTCTTGAGCCCACATCAGTTAATCCAATCTAGCAGGTGGCCTATGAGAAATTGGGTCCGGCATTTTCAAGAATTTTCTGTTTTTACTCTTATTTCTTTAATTTAATTTCAAATCTTCTTCCATAATCCCATTGTTGTGTGTTTTTTAATACACACAAATAAATCTCCAAGTGTAAGAAAATCGACTTTAGCAGCAGACAACCAAGTTTTAATATTGAATCATAGGGACGGTAAATTATCTATTTCCACAATCACTAAATTATATAAGACATGTGACAAATTCAATTGTTTGATAATTATTAAACTAATGAATACTTGAAAAATTAAATAAAAGCAATTAAATAAAATACGAAAATCCAAGAATGAGAAATAGTAGCTCTAGGGATTCTGGATTAAGCTAATTAATTTAATACTTTGATTGTCTGATTCAATTCCTATAGATACTTTACTAATTCATTTATTTGGTCTAAGCAAGTTTGTAAATGATCTGGCTTGTCTCCTATGACTCTAGGTTAATAATCTTATCTCCCTCTCTAGGTATTTTGTTGTGACATCTCTTGTGACACTATGTTGGATGATTGACACGTAAGAGAGAGAAGGGAAACTATATCCTAAGTCAACCAGTCAACCCTTGGGGCAAGGGATTGGATTTATCTACGCCGACACGTATTATTCCATAAACAGGTGTTATAAGAAATGTCACACCAATGTGTCACAGAACATCCCATGCGAAGACGAAAAAGTTTGAGGAGAAATTGGTCAGTTGGTGTGAGCACAGGAGTCAACTCAAATAGACTAGACTAGGTCAATGATACAATTATTGAGATTGAATTTTATAACTGAGGATATATGGTTCTAAAATGACTAAGCTTTCTAAACATCTCAAACCAAACAAAAAATCTCAACTTAATTGTCAAAACAAAAAAAAAGATAGAATTTGGTACTGCAGTAAGCTGGAAAGCAACTCATCAACATATAGTGGCTCTATCAACTACAGAGGCAGAATTTGTTGCACTTACAGAAGCAATCAAGGAGGGTGTATGGCTGACAGGTATACTGAGTGAGTTTGGGGTTGAGCAAGGTTCAGTTGAAGTGCATTGTGATAATCAGATTGCAGTGCATCTCTCCAAGCGTCAAGGGTACCATGAAAGGACCAAGCATATTGATGTAAGGTTGTATTTCATAAGGGACATGATAGACAAGGGGGTAGTAAGTGTTAAGAAGATCAAAACAGATGATAATCCAGCTGATATGTTTACTAAAGTCTTACCAGTTCAGAAGTATGAGCTGTGTAAGCACTTGATTCATCTGAATTAAGTAAGAAAAGGAAGGTGGCTGCAGTCTTTTAACAGCAACAAGGTGGAAGAGATCACAAGCTTGTGTTGATGCAGTCTAAGGTGGAGTATTGATGTGTTGTAGCCTGCATGTTTGTGTGTGAAGGTGTTATGCAGTAGCAACACGTGGGGGATGATGATTGGTACGTTGGTGTAGGTGAGGATCGGCTGTACCAACTGAATGAAGAAGAGCAGCCATCAGATCAAACTACATCTCAACCATGCATTAAAAGGGAATCAAGTTAGTTAGGTGGTTAATTAGTTAGGTTGTTGAGCTAGCTGGTGCTTCCCACGTGAGTTTCAACTTGCAGCAACATTAGTTAGCTTGCTGATGGTTATATAAGCATGATCGATGGCAGTTTTAAGTGTGATAAGAAGCTGCATTATCAGTTTACAGGTTTTAGAAGCACATTAGGGTTTGTATGTGCATAATATCATCATCATCTTCCTTAAGTGTATATTGTAATCATCCTAGTGAGTGATTGTTCCTTCAAAGTGGATGTAGGCTTACACCGAACCACTATACATCTTCGTGTTGATCTCTTTCATTTCATACTTCGTCATCAATCGATTTGTGAGTGAAACGTTAGTGATCAAAAGTCTAAGTGAGTGCAAGCTCTTGAGCGTTCTTCATCAAGTGTTTGTTTAAGTTTCATAAGAGATTCCCTTGGTAATGCGTTGGTAATTACCAACGGATTGAATTCCGTTGCTAAAATAGAGAATAAATCCGTTGGCATCCGTTGCTAAAACAAAATTGTCATTTTTGTTTCTAATCCATTGCTAACTACCAACGGATTGAATTCCGATGCTAAATTCGGTTGCTAAAAATACGGATTGAATTTCATTGTTAAATTCGGTTGCTAAAAAAATATTTTTTGTAGTGATAATTGTTTAAAGAAGCTTATTAAACCACTCAATCCTGCAATTGTCAACAAAATATTTTTCTATAGAAAAATCGATAACTAAAGGAATTAGCAAGTAAAATTATACTCAATGACCAAAACCAAACTATAAATAACCATTCTGAAGGACATAATAATAATTTGGAGGTGAAAATATTGGGTTGATTTGAGCAGTCTAATTAATATACATTCATGCACTGGTCAGTCACACAATTAATGCAGTTGAACATTATGAATCAAAATTTTTATTCTAGATTGTGAAGTATAGATAAGCTTAAATAATACTCCGTAGAATATTTTGCTAATAGTCTTTAATTTTCATTAAAGATGTCAATTAAAAGAGTTTTGAGTAATTGGTGAGTAGAATTTGAGTACAGGAGTCAAGTCGTATAACGAGCTTGAGTCTTTTTATAATATTATTGCAATTGCAATTGAATATTGTGGTTGAGGATACAATAATTCAATTCAATTATAATGAAAATGATGTTTGGAAAAAAAAAAAAGCAAATACTTGTATGAGACCGTCTCACGTATGACGGATAAAATGTGATAACTCAGATAATGAAAAGTGATACTCAAGTAATGAAAATTAGTGATAATGATATTTCATGAACAATTTATAGTATAAATGAAAAGTGATCATTACATTTTATAGCAAAAATGATAATATTTTATATCGAGAGCGATAACTAATTTAAAAAGTGTAACATGATATCACGTGAAACGATCTCACGCAAGACCTACCCAATAAAATTATGAAATAATATAAATATATGTAAGAAAATTATGAAATAATATAAATATATGTAAGATACTTTAATTCCTATATATACCTCCAATCATTTAAGAGAAAAAATCTTACGCGCTGTTTCATGAAATCATGAGACAGATACTATTTTTGTTTGCTAAATTATTATATTTCTTTTAAAATATAATAATTCTTCATATCTCAAATTTATGTCCATTTTATTGAAAATCTAACTTCATGTACAAATCTAACTTTTTGTTTGGAAAGTGATGTAACTACAAACTTGTCCAACTGTTTGAAAATAACAAATTTCATCTTCTTTTTAATCTTTAAACAGAAGTAGCATTTCATGGGTCTGGATATTCTATGACATTTTGTTGTGTCATCTCTTGTGACACTCTGTTGGATGATTGACACGTAAGAAAGAGAAGGGAAACTATACCCTAAGTCAATCAGTCAACCCTTGGGTCACTGGATTAGATTTATCCACTCCAACACGTATCATTCCATAAACAGGTGTTAATAAGAAATGTCACACCAATGTGTCATAGAACATGCCATGCGAGTTCGAAAAAGTTCGAGGAGAAATTGGTCAGTTGGTGTGAGCACAGGAGTCAACTCAAATAGACTAGACTAGGTCAATGATACAATTATTGAGATTGAATTTTATAACTGAGGATATATGGTTCTAAAATGACTAAGCTTTCTAAACATCTCAAACCAAACAAAAAATCTCAACTTAATTGTCAAAAAAAAAAAAAAAAAAAGATAGAAGAAGAGATGAGGTGGTATTGTTTATGGTTGCATATCATCATCTGCTGGGTGCAATACAATGCTGGTTTTTGTCAACATTTGGTTGGTAATAATAGCGTCCAAACTCATCGTTTGTGCCATAAAGAGGAGAGCCTTTGGCTGCTTCAACTGAAGCAATCACTGCTCCCCCAGCCTCCACAACAGATGGAGATGCATTTTATGTGTTATGGTCCAATTCCGAAAGCAATATTTACTAACTACTCAAAGCTGATGTCTTGGAACCAGAAACGGCGTGACTGCTGCTTGTGGGACGGCGTTACTTGTGACCGCTCGAGCGGTCATGTCGTGGGCCTAAATCTCTCCTGCAGTGCTCTTCGCGGAACCATAGACTCTAACAGCACACTCTTCCGTCTCACTCACCTCCGCAGCCTCAATCTTGGGTACAATTATCTGGAAGCTGAATCATTTAAATTTGGGGAGCTCAACAGCCTGACGTACCTCAGCCTTTCGTCTTTAATATTTTACGGAGAGATCCCTAACGAGTTTTATCACCTCTCCAATTTAGCTTTTCTTGACATCACTGGGGTGCGTCATTCGAGCTCGATGATTAAGCTTGATATCAAAAGATTGTTGGGAAACATGAGCGAGCTGAGAGAGGTTTTTCTTAATGGGGTGAATATCTCATCTGAATTGCCCATCAATTTCTCTTCTTCCCTAACAAGATTGGATCTTTCAGAGACTGAATTACGAGGATATCTTCCGGCCGGCATTTTCGAAATGCCTGCCTTGCAATTCCTCAACTTGGGAGGGAACGACCTCATAGGTTGCTTGCCCAGCTTTAATAGGAGCAGCGTTCGTCGTATGGAGCAATTGTATCTCTATGGAACGACTATCTCAGGGAGGCTGCCGGATTCTATAGGTTTCATGACCAACTTAAAACTTATGGATCTTGTCAGCGAATTCTCAGGCCCGATTCCAGACTCAATTGGGAACCTCACTCAGATTACGGAGATGGACCTGTCAGGAAATGAGTTGAGCGGGGAAGTACCATCTACAATAAGTAACCTCCGCCAACTCACATCGTTGGATCTCTCAAGGAATCATCTACAAGGCCAGCTTCCGGATGCTTTCTCACATCTTCAAAAGCTGACAACTGTGGATTTGTCAGAAAATGGGTTGACAGGCGTAATTCCATCCTCCCTCACCAACATCTCACAACTACAATACCTATACATTAACTCAAACAAGTTGAGGGGCCAAATTCCTTGGTCTCTCTCCAACATGTCAAACCTCCTATATCTGTACCTTTCATCAAATAAGTTGACGGGGCCTCTTACCTTGGGAGCAGGCACAGGACTTCGAAACTTATCAAATATCAATTTATCAGGTAACTATATCCGAGGTACTGTGCCATCATGGCTTCTCACCCTTCCTTCATTACAGCACTTAGATCTCTCTTCTAATAGGCTCTCTGGAGAAATTGACAAGTTCAACTCCCACAGTTTAATCCATCTTGATTTGAGTAATAATCAACTCAATATCCAACTTGACTCTTTCCATAACCTCACTTCGCTTCAAACTCTCTCTCTTTCCCATAACACAATAACAGAGCACCACCATGGACTTGTAACTCTTACTCTCCCGCCTAGTCTAGACACGTTGGAGCTGTCCACTTGTGAGATAAAAGAGTTTCCAAACTTTTTAACAAATTTAACCAACCTGAGTTATTTAGATCTCTCCAACAATGAAATTCACGGTGAAATACCCAGCTGGTTCAATTCCCTTCCATGGGCACATGGTTTGACATACTTAAATCTCTCCAGAAACTATCTTACTCATGCAACTAACCTACCCTGGCACCAACTCCAGAGTCTCATGTATCTGGATCTTTACTCTAACTCCCTCCAGGATATAATTCCATCATCTATTTGTAACATGACTAGCCTTGTTATTCTCAATTTGTCAACCAACAAATTCCGAGGGACGATTCCTGGATGCATTGGGACTTCCATATTGGGCAATCTTCTGGTGCTCGACTTAAGGAAGAACGAGCTTCAAGGAAGAATCCCGCCAACAATCGGAGCTGGAATGAGTAACAGCTTGCTAAATCTTGGGTTGAATGATAATCACTTGGAAGGACCATTGCCTTCATCTTTGGCCAATTGCACTCAACCGGAAGTCATTGACCTGGGGAACAACATGTTTCAAGATGCATTCCCCTGGTGGCTTAGAAATCTTACTAGCTTGAAGGTTCTGATCTTGAAATCCAACAACTTCCACGGTTCCATTACCCCACATGCCTCTAACAATTCATTCAACAGTGATCTGCAAATCCTTGATTTATCCTACAATAATCTCACTGGCATTTTACCTGAAGAATTCTTCACAAGCCTCCAATCAATGAAAAAGCAGGATGAAGATGGAAAATCTGATTTATATCTTGGAGCCATGAGTACTCAGTATTATTATTCCGTGACATTATTAGTGAAGGGAGTGGATAGGGAGTTCACCAGGATGTTGCGCGTATTCGCCTCCATTGATTTATCAAGCAATAACTTCCACGGCCACATTCCAGATTCAATCTCAAATCTGAGTTTTCTCCGCCTGCTTAATCTATCCCACAACAGCATCAGTGGCAGCATTCCTGAAGCAGTGGGACAGATGACGAAACTGGAGCAGTTGGACCTTTCAAGCAACCAGCTCACAGGAAGGATTCCCCAGACATTGACAAATCTCACATTTCTGGAAGTCTTCAATGTTTCACACAACCATTTAGTAGGACCAATTCCAAAGGGTAATCAATTTGGAACATTTTCAAATGAGTCCTACATTGACAACTCAGAACTCTGTGGAGATCCACTGACAAGAAGTTGTGGGGATAAGAGAGAACCAGAAATACTGTTGGATGATGAAGAAGAAGATTCAGGCTTCATGATGGGATTCACATGGAAGGCACTGGTGATTGGGTATGGCTGCGGAACAGTGTTGGGATTTATCATGGGATATGTGATGGTGTCTACACAAAACCCTAAATGGCTGGCAAGATTTGTGTAGTTGGAATCAGCAATCATTCTTGAAAGGCGCAAAAAGAAGAGAACTCGCATGATACTGCAAGTTGGAAGCTGATTGAATTTGAAATTTTAAGATGTGCGTGCATGTAAGACCATTTGAAATGTGTGGTTTTGGTTACTACCATCGAGTTTGCATGTGTTAAATTCAGTACAGAATTATATTTGTTTGCTTTTTCTTAAAAAAAAAATGCTATTTAATGTGTGGATTAAGATGTATGCTGTTAAATTCATGATAAAACTCGTTTTTTGTTGGATTACATCATTGGCCAATTTGCATTTATCTGGGATTTTGATGTTCATATGTACTATCCTAATTTATTTTTAGATAGTATTTATGTTGTTTAGGTCCTGGTTAAATATTCAAATGATAGTACAAAACCATCCTGAACTAACTTCATACATTTTCGTTCTCAAGTCAAGTTCACACCAAAGAAGGAAAATATCACCCAACTCATGATCTCATAATACATTTTAGGGGTAATTTTTACTAAGAGTAATATTTTTTTATTAAAAAGAATAATAGTTCATAAAAATAAATTTTCATGTATTAAAAAAAAAAAAAAAAATTTATTTGTGATAAAATTTTCATTTTGCCATTTTTGTCATCCACTCCTCTAAGTATTCATTTTTCCTAAACAAATAGATCCACGGCACATTCTCACAACTAATATAATTACTTATTCCATATAAAATTACTACTTAATCCACGTAATAAATCAAATTATTACCTTATTAATAGATGGAGGGAGTATGGCTGGTTGATGCTCAACCAATTTGCATTTAAATTATTACCTTATTAATACCTTGACTCTTTCCATAACCTCACTTCGCTTGGTTATCTCTCTCTTTCTTAAAACACAATAACAGAGCACCACCATGGACTTGTAAGTCTTACTCTCCCGCCTAGTCTAGACACGTTGGAGCTGTCCACTTGTGAGATCAAAGAGTTTCCAAACTTCTTAACCAATTTAACCATCCTGAGTTGGTTAGATATCTCCAACAATGACACTTCCCTTCCATCTGCACAAAATTTGACATACTTAAATCTCTCCATGAACTATCTTACTCATGCAACTAACCTACCCTGGCACCAACTCTACAGTCTCGAGTATCTGGATCTTCAATCTAACTCTCTTCAGAATACAATTCCATCATCCATTTGTAACATGACTCGCCTCAATTTGTCCATCAATAAATTCAGAGGGACCATTCCTGGATGTATTGGAACTTCCATATTGGGCAATCTTCAAGTGCTTGATTTAAGGAAGAACGAGCTTCAAGGAAAAATCCCACCCACAATTGGAGCTGGAATGAATCAGGTGGTTAATCTTGGGTTGAATGAGAATCAGTTGGAAGGACCATTGCCTCCATCTTTGGCCAATTGCACTCAACTGGAAGTTATTGACGTGGGGAACAACATGATGCAGGACACCTTCCCATGGTGGCTTGGAAATATTTCTTCACTCAAGGTTCTAATCTTGAAATCCAACAACTTCCATGGCTCCATTATCCCACATGTCTCTAACGATTCATTTACCAAATCCTTGATTTATCCTACAACAATTTCACTGGCATCTTACCTGAAGAATTCTTCGCAAGACTCCAAGCAATGCAGGATGAAGATGAAACATCAGAGTTATATCTAAGAAACGGTCCATATTATTATTCCATGACATTATCAGTGAAGGGAGTGGCTAGGGAGTTCACCAGGATGTTGCGCGTATTCACCACCATTGATTTATCAAGAAATAACTTCAACGGCCACATTCCAGAATCAATCACAGATTTAAGCATACTCCGACTGCTCAATCTATCCCACAACAGCATCAATGGCAGCATTCCTAAAGCACTGGGCCGTATGACGAAACTGGAGCAGTTAGACCTTTCGGGCAACCAGCTGACAGGAGGGATTCCCCAGACATTGACAAATCTCACATTTCTGGCAGTCTTGAATGTTTCACACAACCATTTATTTGGTCCAATTCCAAAGGGTAATCAGTTTGGAACATTTTCAAATGACCTACATTGGCAACTTGGGACTTTGTGGAGATCCATTGTCGAGAAGTTGTGGGAATGAGAGTAAACCTCCACTAGGAGTGTTTGAAGAAGATTATGGTTTCATGGCGGGTTTTACATGGAAGGCAGTGGTGATGGGGTATGGCTGTGGAACAGTGTTGGGATTCATTATGGGATATGTGATGGTGTCTACACAAAAGCCAAAATGGCTGGCAAGATTTGTGTATGTGGAAGCTGCAATCATTCGCATGATACTACAAGGTGGAAGGTGATGGAATTTGCATTCTTAGTTTGATATATGAAATTCTCCTTTTATGTGACTATGTTTTGATTGTGTGTGCAAATAAGAGCATTTGAAATATGTGGTTTTGGCTGCTAAGTTCGAGTTTATGTATGTATAATAATTCACTAAATAAAAGTAGTTAGTAGGAATCACTTTTTTTTTCTATGCTATTTATGGTGTGGATTAAGATGAAACATTTAATTCTGTCAAATTCATCATAAAACTTGTTTTTCTTTGGTTAATCGCTAATTATATAACGAAATATTCCCGTATTAATGTTGATGGCAGTTCTCTAATTGATGGTTGACAAAGTCTTGTGTGATAGCCTCTCGAGTAAGCCTTTACATTAGACGAATAAAAACTGATAACATCATTATCACTTTTCCTATAAAATGTTATTACTTTTTATTTATACTATAAATTATTTATGAGATAATAAAAATTGATAACATGATTATCATTTTTCCTATAAAATGTTATTACTTTTTATTTATACTATAAATTATTTATAAGAAAGTTCACTGCACTATTATCAGTTTTAATCGATTGAGAGACACATTTGGTTAATAATGTTATCATTTTTTATTCGTCTCACACATAAAGGCTTACGTGAGACAGTCTTACATAATACTTGCCGTTACTTGCCGTTGATGGATTAGTGAATGGTTTGGGATGTTTGTGTGGCTCATATATCTTCGGTCAATTGCACTTATCTGGAATTTCTTGATGTTCGTACTATCCTAATTTGTTCAAATGGTGCTTTGTAATTGAAATTTCTATATTTTTACGTGTGTGGGGACGAGACATGCTCGTACAAGAGCCATCTTGAACTTGTGAAGTATTAAATTAACTTGGGTCTTAAATTTAAATTCACAATTTTGCTTTCATCCCAACACCTTATAACCTCACAATACATTCTACATTTAAAAAAAATGTTATCAATTTAACACATCTTTGATAATTTAAAAACAATTCAAAAAAATAACTTTTATTAGTATTAATGCGAATAATAAATGTGAAGTTGAATCCAAAATTAACGGAACATTAAATTTCTTTGAAACACTGAAGTGGGTAAAAAAAAACTCCCATTCTCGATTACATAGATTAATAAAAAGTTGATTTTTGAGTTAATTTTTGGAAGGGGAAAACAATAGAAGAAAGTGTCCAGACACAGCAATAATAATAACCATTTGAATTGAAATGAAGCATTAGGAATTGCAGTCACAGTTAGAACATGAACGGACACATTTCAAGTGGGTCCTTTACCAAGTTAGAAAATAGGGTTGATCGATCCACGAATCTTCAGAGCTTCATCCTTGGCACTGGATCAACTCATATACTCCCACCATACGATCCCCATTCCCCATCATACTTGATTTTCTTCTTCTTGATCGTGCGTTTACGCAGCGGTCGAGGATCCACCAGCAAATGTTTTTTCAGGCAGCAGCTTTAGAGAGTTGGCACGACTCTCTATCAATTGTATGCTTACACGGTCGTTCAGGATCTACCAGCCCAGGGGATACATTTTCAGCAAGAAGAACTCATAAGAGCTTAACCTAATTTAGCTCAGACATGGAAGAATTGAGGTCTTCTCGAGATTGGGATCTCCTACTTTGAAGCCGCATTTGACTTCTATTAGGGGCCCAAGACGAGCCTGCGTTATTGCTCTCAAATAGCAACTCTCCCAAGTTTCCCGACGAATACCTATGAGCAACACTGCTCGACGAAGAATACAAGGATGATTTTGCAAATTGATTGCCAACTTCAGTGAGACCAACCTCAGTATCAAACAGGCTTCTTTGAGCATCTGAAACAGTTGGACTCAACGGCATCTTAGCCCTCCAATCTGCACAAACATAATCATTCAGTGCAGAACATTTTATACAATTTAAGACAGAAGTAAATCAACTCCCAAGAATGTAAAAGGAAGTAACTCTTACCTAAATTGATGGGACTCCAGCGTTGGAACCGAACAGGAGATGGAATATTGAGCACTGAGGATGTTGTTGCAATATTGTTATGATTGAAAAGTGGGAGATATCTTTTCCGCAGGAATTTTGACCAGTTTCGGATACAGAAGGACACACACAGTAAGATAACAAGTGAAGCCAAAGCAATGGCTAAAAACAGCAGTGGATTTATCTTCACTTGAAATACATCATAGCTCGGAAATTTCCCAGAATACCGGTAGTTCTTCCCAGCTTCAGATAAAGCAACCCCAAGAGTCCAAGTGATGCTTCCAGAACCAACAATCACATGGCTATCAGTGATGTGCAATCCTTCCCTCAAGAGGAGCACCACATATGGTGCTCGGAAACAGTATTGATCAATAAAAGGCTGAGAAGTAACACTGTTTCTAGCAACATCCCATGTTTTTTCACAAAACTCACGACCTTTCTCTAATACATCGTCAAGGGTTGCATCAGAGGTCAAGTTGAAAAAACGGTACACAACATAGAAACCTGATATGGCGTAAAACTGGCCAACAGGTGGAGGAAGATTATCTGACAGGGCACATGGACGTAGCTCGCAATCAATTCCTGTATGGTTTGACCATTCGGAGAAATTTACAGCAACTTTGGCAAGTTCACTACATTGTGCCCAGTTTGGGACTCCTATAAGCTGAACTGGTACCCCGGCTTTGCCTACTTTACTCAACTCCTTCCCCCCAATCGGAGAACTTACATCATCTTGGTGTATGAGTGAACATTGAGTACACATATACTGCTCTCGGTAACCAGAATGTAAACAAGGATGATTAATTTCAACTTTCCCATTTACCAGATCTGCATTGGTGATCTGAGGAATCCTTTTGAGAAGATGAACAACAGATTTATCAAATGCATCATTGAGACCATATCCAGCTAAAGAATAGGCAGTTAGATGATGATTAATAGGGCCAATACTCAGTTTTAGGCCCGTTTCATCGTGGTCACTTTGTTTACCTTCAAATGTAACCTGCAGCGATGAGCCACCCAAATCAAGTGCACCATATGTTTCTTTTTTAGGAATGGAACCCAACACCTTAGTGTGATAATTTAAAGCTATCCATCCATAATAAGCTTCCTCCAGCCCTGAGATAATCTTGACCCATTCCTTTTTGCACAAAAAAGGTGAGCTTTTGAGAATCGACCAAGCATTGTTAAGCAGCCATTCAGAATCAGAACTAGGTAACCTACGAACACCCGCTGTAGCATAAAGATATAGAGAAGTGGACTTATGTGACTTACTTGGAATTTGCTTCTCAGCCCATTCGATAAGAGGTTTTATTGCTTCCTTCAAACCAGTAAAATTATGCACCAATTTGTGAAATCCAGGTTCAATCTCCATCCGGTTGTATGCCCGTCCATTCTGAGGACCTGATTTTCTCTGGAAATCTTCAGGCAATGATTTTAATGACATAGGTATATTATTATCCTTTTCATCATTAATATACTCTTGATATACATAAACTCGAGTCCCAGTACTACCACAATCAAGGACGACATAGAATTTGGTAGTTCCAGTGGACCAGCTTGAGTAAAGAAATTGGAGAGCAAATGAAAGGCATGCAACAAAGAGCAAGACTAGGAGGACACAGATAACTCGATGCCAATTCTTCTGTCTCAATGAAACTCCTGGTGATAACACCTTTTCCTTGGAAAAACTTAAACCGCCATTTTCTTTCTGAACCCGATTTGATGGTAGATGACCCGGAATTCTTTCTAACCCAGCACCAATATTGCCTTCTTCTAGACCAAGTTGGCGATAAGTAGACAAATCTTGTAGGGAAGAGGAGAGTCTCATATTACTCTTCTTCTCTGTGCTGGAGAAACCATGAAGAGTAGTAGGAGGCAATCCAGGTGTTTTATATGAAAGAGTAGAAGCCCTTGGGGCTGATAAACGGGTTGTAGCAGAAGAAAATAATTCTGAAAGTTTGTTGAAGACCATTTTGCATGAATTATTAGTAGCAACCGAATTATTGATGCTACCCCTTCTAAGTCAAGCTATAATGAATTGGCAGGGTCCATTAAGCTCAGAATCATTGCTTGCACCTGCAAAAAACACATTGTAAGAAAAAGTATGCTAGTTGATAAACATGAATACAATATAGCATTCATTAATGAATGGAAAGACAATCACAAAACAGAAACTCTATATCAAGGAGATTGACAATGCACTTATAATCATTTTTCTGATGATATGAATAGAGAAATACTTATGCTTATTTAAAGAATCTAGAACATTGAAATCCATATTCAATACACAGTAAGCCATAGATAGTAGTCCAACTCAATTGACAAAACCCAACAAAACTTTAGGCATATACATCTATATATCACTGGCTACATGAACCTCCTACCAAAAATACTCAATCATGCTCACCCATGTTTTTTATTCACAGGGATGACCCTAAAGCTCTACCATAGAATCAAATCAAACAGAGACACCATTCATCCGTACAAATTAAACGACCACAATCTTAACTGATGTCAATTAAAACCATAATTCTAGACAGCTCTGCATCCTGGTCACTCAAAATCCAGTACATATGCTATAAACGGTTACAGTAATCAAAAATAGCAGCTTCACCATACGATTTCAACTCCATATAGATCTACCCTGACTTTCAACTTCCTAATAAGAATCAATTAAACCCTAATTAAGAAAATAATGGAATCTTCTCCTTATCCTTTAGTGTTCGTTTTCCCAATCCAATTAAACGGAAGTGCAGAGAGAAATTCAAGATCACAGATCTTAAAAGGCCACCAACAAGTCAATACCCAATAAAAATGCGACGAGATTCACAAGTATAATCACATACAAACACAAACCATAACACTGGAGGAAACGACGTTTTCTTACCAATCAATCATCGGAAAGTTGTAATGAACGGCATTTTGTGGAGTCCATCATGCATCAGCAAGATCCAAATACAGAAATGGAGCATCCGTTCGCAACAGAAACATAAACAATCAAAATAACCAACACCTTCTGCGCGATGGATTACCCCACAACCTTCTTTCTCGATCTCTCTCTAATGGGGGTAAGAGAGGTTTGAACAGTTCACGCCAAATCCATTAGTATTAGTACAAGTATAAAAGCATAAACCTCTTCTAAATTTATTAGTTAATTAAATCACTTTTAATATAGCAAATTATTGTGCATCCGTGCACTGAACCATTTTAAAAATTGGCAAAAGTTCGTGCGCACACGTCGTGTCTCATATGAACACAACTTTCCTCCTTTATAGAGTGTGCACGGTGCGGTTATGCGGTTTTTTTGATATAATTTAAATTGCATTGTCATATACGGTTCGGTTTAGTAATCAAGTTTAAATCGCGGTTATTCAAGTAATATTAATTATGCTGTTTTAAACAGTTTCGGTCGATTTTAGTGCGGTTTGGCGGTTTTATTAATAGATTAGCCTACATAAATGTCGATTCGGATCTCTTATTTTATAATTATACTACACTTCGTATTTTACAACTTATTTTCTAATAAAAAAATCTATATCATAAGTAATGATTATTACATCCTTGTACATTTGGCTATAATTTAGTCATGATAATAACACATGGCAAACATTTAATATGCAGAATATGTGATGAAACTTATAAATATAATAGGTGATCTCATTTACATTAATATATAAAAATAAATCTATAGTCATGTGAAAATATTTGCAACCTTAATCTAACAATACATAGGAGGTTAGATTAATTGATTGACTTATAGTTGAGATTCTACATAGATGTATGAGAGAAATTATAAAGATAAGAAGTACTCCATTAAAGTAAGAAGAATAGAAGTTATGACACATGTATTGTAAGAGTGAAGATAAAGACAACAACATTAATTGAATTTTTTTTTATAGGAGTAGTGAATAATTAATGAGTAATGACTAAACTATTTACATACTAACATGTATAAATATAATATAATGCTAATAAAAACTAGCGGTGCGGTCGGTGCGGTTTAGACTATAAAAATGAAACCGCACCATAAAGTGCGGTGCGATTTTTCCTTAAATTATAAATTGCGGTTTATCTAAATAATTGTATATAGCGGTGCGGTACAATTCGGTGCGGGCGATTTTTGCGGTTTTCAAAAATTTTTGCCTAGCCCTACTCATTTATATTCTATTTTAACATATGTATTGCTACGAGTTTAAATTGCAAAGGGGTACGCCGTGTCTCATATGAACACAACTTTCCTCCTTTAAATTCTATTTAAACCTATGTATTGCTACGATTTAAATTGCAAAGGGGCACGATGTCCCCGGATACAAGAGCCTCATTCTTAAAAATTTATGATAAAGACTTATGCGACTCAGATCTCATTCTTTGAGAGAGATAATCCGCTATTCATTTTAAAATAAATGGCCAATTTTATGTTACGTAAATGCCTTCATCTCATTGTAATTAAATTTTACTCATTTTTGTCTCAATTCCTATCGATACGTGTTCGCTTTTTCTTTCTTCGAGTTGGTTTTTATTTATTTACATTTACTACTTGATTTACACTTTGTTAAATTTTTATTAAAATATAAAATAAATATTCCACAAAAATTAAATTTATCAAATTATTAATATATTTCACTAATTTAACAATTAAATCGATTACTTTTCTTTAATACATGTCACTTTCTATCATATATTTTTAAATAATTCAATTAAAATGATAGTATAACTTTTTCATGATTAAATAATACTTTTTTAAAATTATTATCACTTTTTTTGTACACTATTGATCTTGAAATAATTCAATTCAACGAGTATCACTTTTTATTGGAAATATTATCACTTTTATAAATTTTATGAATTCTTTATAAAATGGAGTATTATTTTAATTGGATGATTATCACTTTCCATAATCAAATATCACTTTTTTATTCGTCCTAAGAATCTTCAAATGATTCAATTTGACGGGTATCACTTTTGCTTCATCATATATCACTTTGAGTTGATCTCCTGTTTCCCCTGGGATACACCGTGCCCCATGGGAACACAAGAGTTCACACCGTGCCACATGTGAACACAAGAGTTTAACTCTTGTGTTCTCATGGGGCACGGTGTGTCCCCGAGGGCACATAAGTTTTTGTCTATCACTTTTTATTAGAAATATTATCACTTTTTACTAGTCCTATGGATTTATTTATAAGTAGTTTAATCGAATAATTATCATTTTTTCTGAATCGAATAGTATCACATTTGGTTAAAAATATTATCACTTTTTTATTCTTCATATGAATTGTTTATAAAATAAAATAATTTAAAGCAAAGACTTGTGTAAGCAAATAAAAAGTTATCACATTTCAATAGAAAAATTATACTTAATTAATAAAAAGTGATAATAGTGTAGTGAATTATTTCATGAACAATTTATAGTATAAATAAAAAGTGATAACATTTTTAAATAAAAGTAATAACTAATAACGAAAATGTAAAATAGTCTCATCGTGAGATAGTATCATACAATATTCCTCCATAATTTAATTAATTAGATGTACATCACTTTTTTCTTTAATTAAGTATGGTATAATTTTTTTATTAATAATGTTATTTTTTTATCAATCTATATACTCCCTCCGTCTCAAAATTGATTGCACTGTTACTGTAGATACAGAGTTTAAGAAATGTTGACTTTTTAGGGGTATTGTGGTATTTTTAGGTAATAAATAAATTATAAAGTATGTTATGTGTGTGTTAAGTGAATGGGGTAAAGTTGTAATTAAGATGAACTTTTAGGGGTGGAGATTGATGTGATATTTCCTTTTTTGAAAGGTGCAATCTATTTTGAGACGGATAAATATGAAAATTGTGCAATCAATTTTGGGACGGATGGAGTATATGTATATATTAAATATAATTCTCATATTGTAAAAATTAAAAAGTTAAAATGAATTTTAGCTAATTTGTTCTTGCGTAAGATTAATGGCAATTGTAAGATTAAGGGCAATTGCGTAATTTAAATTAAAATGCATGTTAGTCAATTGAGCCCTCCATCTTAAAGCCTCGCGGACTAATCTTTTAAATGGGTAAGTTGAGATTCGTCTCACTATACAATATCCGTATTCGTGAAACGATCTCATACAAGACTTACTCAAAATTTATACATTTATAAATAAATAAAATAGAAAAGAATTATTTGGCAAACTTGTGTGTACTTTAGACAGATAAAAAGTGACTTCCACTATAAAATATTATCATATTTTATTCGTAATAGGATTACCAGGATACAGTTACAAGTGCGGTTAATAACCGTGGAGAGTTGCCTTAAGTGAATCACCTAAATTTAAACTTGGTCTATTGGATAATATAAATACATTTCTACAATTTTTTAAGTTTGAAATCCTTTGAATAGTGAGATTTCGTATGTACAACTCTATTATTTCTATAAAAATTGAAATTTTCACTTTCTTAAATACGATGTGAATTCTAAAATCACCCCAAAAAATTGGCAGAGTTCATTAAGCACATAATCATTACAATTTTTTAAGTTTGAACCGTGAGATTTCCAATAAATTAATGATTATATACAATTTTAGAGTTATTTTGGGGTGCACTGGTGTACCGGTGCACTCCCATATTAATAGGGTAAAATAAGGGTAGTGAGTGGTTATTTTAAAAATAAATTTAATTATATTAATTTAATTAATGGTTGAGATTAGATTAAGAATGAATCTAACGGTTGAAATAATCTATGTGCATCGGTGCACCTGATGCACCGCAGTTGGACTCACAATTTTATTATTTCAATAAAAGTTGAAAATTTCACTCTCCATCTCACATTAAATTTATATTTTTTATTTTGTTTTGTCCCAAACAAAAGTTTATATTTCTTTTTTATTAAATGAGATCCACACAAAACAATTATTTATCCACATACAATAATAATACAATTACTCACTCTATATTAAAATATTATATCTATTAATCAACATGTTAAATTAAAACGGTCAACTTTAATGCGTGAATGAATTGGAAAGAAACTTTACCTAAATAGATGATGAGTAAGCTTTAATGCGTGAATGAATTGGAAAGAAACTTTACCTAAATAGATGATGAGTAAGTTTCAACTTTAATGCGGGAATAAATAAGAAAGAAACTTTACTTAAATAGATGATGAGTAAGTCTTGCATGGTATTGTACATTTTTTAGATTAATTATTATTTTCACTCTAAAATATTCTCATTTTCGCTATAAATATTATCATTTTACATTTATATATACACTATAAATTATTCATATAAAATAATATTATCACTTTTCATTAATTAAGTATTACATTTTTTATTATAAAAATTATCACTTTTCTTTTACTAAAGTATAAATATATCATACTATAAATTACTTGCTTGAACGTTACTATATTATTTATCATTAATAATTCACTATTATTAAAATTTTATCCCATTTTTCTCGAAGTTTAATAAATAATTTATATTTAAAATATATATGAAATAATTAATCTTATCCTTTTTTTCTCAAAATTTAATAAAAAATTATATTTAAAATATATTTGAAATAATCTTATATTTATTAAAAAAAATCAAATATATCATGCTACAAATTATATATAAATTATTTAATTTGATATCTTAACATTTTTATTATTTTTTATTATTAATTTAAAAAAAATTCAATTACTATATTTTGTACATCATGTAATCTTTTATATATATATATATATATATATATATATATATATATATATATATATATATTTAAATTTAGATATTCTAAGTAGCTATAAGCCAATAATAGATTTATGATATAAAATAGTAAATGAACTTAAACTACTTGAAACTAAATTTATATTCTTAAAAAAAATTAATTTTTTTTAAGTTGAGGATGGAGAGTGTTAAAAGATGGGAATATGGACAAAAAGGGAATTAGCTAAAAATAAAAAGAAAAAGGTTGAATCCCCTTTCTATTGGAGGTGAAAACAGTAGAGATGCAGCAACCAAGGCCAATGTATCTAGTTATGTCGTCGTTTCCTCCTACTAACATCACCAGCAGATTCAAAGGTACCTCGATGAGAACAAGAAATTGATATTGGTGATCTTTGAACAATCAAAATCTTGGTAAACTTACCGAATGCGCCCAATACCGCTGCAAAAGAATTTGATGTATTTGGCCGCTATAGCTGATGCCCAGCCTCAAACATCAGCAATGCCTACACATCAACCAGGAGGTTTTTACACGCAACATCCTCAGGCCGCAGCCCCATATAATGAAGCCAGTTTTGGAGGGGGAAGCAGCAGCAATACGACCCTAAGTGAGGCGCGCTGCTACTAAACACCGAAATGCCTACCCAGATGAGTCCACATCAACCAGGAGGTTTTTACATACAACATCCTCAGGCCGCAGCCCCATATAATGAAGCCAGTTTTGGAGGGGGGAAGCAGCAGCAATACGACCCTAAGTGAGGCGCACAAGCTAGTAGCAGCAAGGACTGAGTGGATTTAATGATAGGGAAAGAAACATTTGTGATGTGTAGGTGCAATTCACCATGTCTTGGCTCTTCCGAATAATAAGTAAATAATTAAAAATAAAAATAAAAATAAGATCATATATCAGAAGGCTTTGCGGAACTAATCGCGTTTATGTTAATTAAAAGAAAAACAATCAAATCATTTATGGGAGGCTTTGCCGGAGCTAACCGCTTTCATGTTATTGAGTTCACCTCAAACAAGAGATGCAATGGCAATGAAGTCTCGCTGTGCTTCAACAGGTTGGCCGAGACCTGTTTGAATTCTATTTGTGACCAACACTTTTGCGGATCTCGATACTAAAATGTTGGACACTATGCCAGTGTGGAGAAGGTGCCGGTGAACTCCATGTTCGTTCGACTCTAAAATCGTGACGATTTTTGAGGAGGGACGATTGTTGAGCATGAGGTGAACCACAATGAAAATTCCTTTTTGGATAGGTTCAACGAAGCATTGCACTACTCAAATTTGAACTGACTCAGCCAACATCCAAGACGGTGATGATTTCCGGAGCTTGGTTATGGTCTCTTCCGTTAAACCAGTGCATTCGTTGTAGATGCGCTCTACAAAAACCAACCACGCAAGGAACGCCTTATCTCTCCTAAAGCCAACCACTCCTGCAAGGAACGTGATTAGAGAAAAACGAAGTGATGTGAGCTCGACTTTTTAAGTCATACCACATGTTGTTGTGGACGTCCATTCCCATACAGCGGTATATGCAACGTAACGTACGTAAAGTGGAAGGGAGGGGCTGGGAGGTTGAATCTCATATCTCTTCTCATTTTGTCCTGGAGCAACGACATTCTTTTAAGAACAAAGTGTCCTACCGGTTGATTATAAGCAATTCATGCAAGATATTGTAGTATGATATATTTGATTCTCTAATAAAAATAAATTAAAAATATACTCCATGGTTAAAGAAAAATTATAAAAAATTCAAAAGAATTTAATTTAATATATGTATGAGGAAAAAAATAACTATGTTTAGTATTTACTCTAGTTTAGTATTTAGTCTCTGTTATACAAAAATTCTATAAAAATTAATAAAATAAGTTTAGTATTTATTCTGCATTTTAAGATTTTGTGCTACAAATATGTAAAGGTAAATTGCAATTTTGCAAGAAGTATTATAATATTGTGAGCGTTGGTAATATTAATTTTAATTTTGAAATTGTGCATTGATAAATGAAAATAAAAGTAAAAAGTGTGAGATATTCGATAGAGGAGTTTTTTTTTTTTAAACGACTACATAATGATATTTTAAAATGAAAGAGTCTTTTGAAACCACCTTATCATTGTATAATTTTTCAAGAAATATTATAGTAGTGTGAGTGATGATAATATAATTAATTTAATTTTGAAATTGTGCATAAATATTGATAAAATGAAAATAAAAATAAGAAATGTGATATGCGATAGGGGGTATTTCTTTTTAAACATCTTGTGATATAAATAAATATATGAATGGAATATTCAATCATCATTTTAAAATGAAGGAGTCTTTTGAAACCACGTTATCATTCATATAAGTTATAAAATTGCCTTTGAAGCATCTTTTTAAAGATGAATAATTATTTTTTTAATAAAATTAATATATAATATATGTAACTTTTAATGAAAAATATTTTAAATGAAAATATTACTAATCTTAACAAAAATTATACTCCATATATTAAAAATTTAAATAGTATTATTATTTTATTTAAAAGAATTTTATTTAAAAATTAATTTTACATTTAATAATAATTTGTTAAAATTAAAACATGAACACTTATTTAGGTGGAAAATCATTTTTTCTAAAAGTTGATATTAGGTGCATCCGGGTGTAAATGTGCACCTATTATGTATATAATTTTTTTATTCTATTTTATATACATATTATTCTATTTTGTATTCAGTAGTATATATATATATCTATATGTATATTAATAATTGTATATTTTATTACACTCAATATTTTATTAAAAAAACTATTAATTAAATTGTATATATTTTTTTCATAATTATAATTTTTATTTATATTTGTATACATATTTTTTTAAGGTGGAGTGTAATTAGCATATCTCTAATGAAATGAATTTTTATTCATTCATTCCTTTTCCATTGCTCTCTCTCTCGATCTCCTCCTTAAAATTCCCTTGATTAATAGAAACCCTAAAATTTTTTGCTCCAGCACTTACTACTGTTTGACCCGTTTCAACTTCAATGGCGATAAACGGGCCAAACCTAGAGTGCCGTATGTACGAGGCTAAGTATCCGGAAGTGGATCACTCGGTGATGATTCAGGTGAAAAGTATGGCGGATAGTGGCGCCTACGTTTCACTCTTGGAGTACAACAATATTGAGGGCATGATTCTCTTCTCGGAGCTTTCCCGCCGCCGTATTCGGAGCATCAGCAGCCTCATTAAAATCGGCCGCATAGAGCCAGTGATGGTGCTGCGTGTTGACGAGGAAAAGGGATACATCGATCTCAGCAAAAGGCGTGTTTCCGAAGAGGATATTCAGGTGTGTGAGGAAAGGTTCAATAAGAGTAAGCTAGTCCATTCCATCATATGCCATGTTGCTGAGACCATGAACACTGATCTTGAGGTTTATCATTTTTGTCGTTGTTTTTTATACCTTGGTTGGCTGTTGGATTGATTCTGATATCTCGTATGAATTCTTTTCTGGAAATTACTTGTCTTTGGTATAATATGTTAGATTTCCATTCATGTCCACTGGCAAAATGTGAACTAATTTAGGTATGCTATATGTGAAGTAAATAAAAAATGTAAGTTAATGATATGTCATTTGCCTACATTATGAAGTGAGCAGATGTTAACCTATCATTTTCCATTTTCTTTGGATTAGCTTGAAGATTTTGGATTTAGTCTCTTTGATGGTTTATGCCATATTTCAAGTCTAGAGGATGAAATTCAGAAAATTCTTGTTTAATTAAAAATTCCCTTTATTGTAGGATCTTTATATACATGTGGGGTGGCCTTTATACCGGAAATATGGCCATGCATTTGAGGTGAGATTGATGTACTTATTTGGAAATTCGATTTATATAATACATTTACCTTTTAAGTGATTTTGGAGAAAAAAAAATGCAGGCATTTAAGTTGATTGTAAATGATCCTGCTTCAGTGCTTGATTCCCTCACCCGTGAAGTCACCGAAGTTGGGCCTGATGGAAAACAGGAGGTTGTATTTGTTAATACTAAGGTTTTCATTTATGTTCAATTATGGTTTTTATGACCATTTGCTATTAATTACTAACTAGGTGAAGAAGGTGGTTCCTGCTATGTCAGAAGAAGTGAAGGATGCTTTAGTGAAAAATATTAGGAGAAGAATGACACCGCAACCTTTAAAGATTCGTGCTGATATTGAAATGAAATGTTTTCAGTTTGATGGTGTTCTTCACATAAAGGTCTTAATCCCTTCAATTACTATTCTGACTCTTCACGAATCTTGCATCTTATTTCCAGAAAAGGTTGTCGGTTGCGAATACTGATCCATAGATATTTGCAGGAAGCAATGCGTAAAGCTGAAGCTGCTGGCAACAATGATTGCCCAGTTAAAATTAAACTTGTTGCTCCTCCGGCCTATGTCCTAAACACCCAGACTCTCGAAATGGTAACTGCAATATTTCCATGAATTAGTTGGTATTATGGGTTGAGAGTGGCATCTACCTGATTTTTATTCTATTGTTTTCAATTTGAAAACACTATACATCATGTTTCTTCTTTGATATGTAGGGAATGTCATTATATTTTCTTTGCCTGTGTTTTTGGGACTGGCAAACTATTCCTGATGCCATTATTTGGCATGCCTTGATATAATTCATGACTGTATGATCCACATTTATCTGATCATTAAGACTCTATCCTTTCATGTTGATAAAAATCTCAGCTTCATATAGTATGTAGGAAGTAGATGGTGCCTTTAGCTTAGTATATTACTTCATTTCAAAATTAA
This sequence comes from Pogostemon cablin, assembly GCA_023678885.1. Lineage (NCBI taxonomy): Eukaryota > Viridiplantae > Streptophyta > Magnoliopsida > Lamiales > Lamiaceae > Pogostemon > Pogostemon cablin. The sequence goes on from CM042996.1 coordinate 17,107,029, forward strand.
AGCCTATCTTAATTTTAAAATCAATTACACATCTGACAGAGGGGCTGTTCTTGTGCACTAAACGCAGAATTAATAGTTTGTTCTAGAGCTTGCTGCAGCTAAAGAAAGAGCAACTTTTCCTGTGGCATTTATAATAAGCACTGAAAACCATTAAATTAGTGTAATTCACATTTTTATCTGATTTTGCATCCCCTGTTCACAACTTTCATCCTGTTTTAAAAATAAAAGAAGTTACTACAGTATACGGTTATTTCTTCAATCTATTTAAGGTTAGCTGATTATGAACTTGCAAATTGAATAATATAGAATTTTGGTAACACAGTAAGTAGATGTATTAACATTTCATTTTCAAGTGCAATAATGTTATGCTATATATTAATTTGTCTCCCAAGTGGATCATGCTACTTCATATGATTGAAGTCTGATGTCAAGAAGACCATCCTTACAAATATGCTTCTGAGTGTCAATTTTATTATCAAGATTTATTAGCTTGTCACATAGAATGGTTTCTGGCCCACTGGTGGTGTCTATTCCCTGTCCAATTTTAACACATCGAGTGTTTGCAAATGGACACTTATCGTGACACATTGGGTGCCTTTAACTGATGCAGGAGCAAGGAATTGCAATCCTCAGCAAAGCAATCGAAGCATGCACAGAAGAAATAGAACGTCACAAAGGAAAACTTAGCGTCAAGGAAGCACCAAGAGCGGTGAGGATCACTAAATATAAATTTCATCTTGAAGTTCTGTTGTTGAGTTTAATTCAACCTTGTTTGTGGTCTTAATTTCTTCTACTTTGTCTAATCCCCATAATGTCATACAACTGATGAGAATGGTTTTATTTTAGGTGAGTGAACGGGAGGATAAGTTACTTGCGGAACAAATGGCTAAGATGGGGGTGAGAATGAGGAAGTTAGAAGAAGGCAGTGAAGAGGAAGAAGATACTGGGATGGGAGATATTGATCTGGAGAATTCGGGAACTTTGATTACTGAGTGAAGTCTTAACTTATTCCGTAGAAATTTGTTCATCAATTTTGTATATTTTTTTCCTTCAATCGCTCTTATTGTATTTATTGCTTCTTGTGGTTAATGCCAAATAAATTTCATAGCATAGCTTTATTCGTGATGTTTTGTTTGCCATTTTAAATAATACGATTACTATTTATTACAATGTTGATATATTCTTGATTCTTGTAGAAAAGAGGACTGGTATTCAAGTGATAATACCTATCTTCAAACCCATATTTGGATATTTGAGTATGAGAATTAAGGAAAGATTTATATATAAATTTTAAGTTTTAATACATATTGTAATTCGGTTGTTCAAGATAAACTCCATATTTAAAAGATCTCAGCATCCTCATTGATCCCAGCTCAATGCGGAAAAATGATTCTCCGGATTATCCAAGATAAAGAACCTTTTCGAAGAAAAACTCCATGGAATTCTCCTTGTTCTTGACCTTGTTGATGCAAACCCAACTACGATTTGTATGTGAAGCTCTTCGGGAAGTGATTTGAAATCTCCACATATTCTGCTGTCAAAGTTCCATCATCACTTGAAATGGTAAAGAGATGGGTATTGTGAGACGGAATTGTCAAAGATAGGAATAACTAGAAATGGTAAAGAGATGGGTATTGTGAGACGGAATTGTTAAAGATAGGAATAACTAGAAATGGTAAAGAAATGGGTATTGTGAGACGGAATTGTTAAAGATGGGTATTCCTGAGATGGAATTGTTAAAGAGATGAGTATTTCTGAGATGGGTGTTTCTAAGTACGCAGTCACGTATACAAATTTTTAAAAAGAAGTGACGATGCCACATACACAATACAATTTCTTTTAAGGGAAAACATGGTTCCACCCACTACAAAAAAGTGGCGACGCCACATACACAATTTCTTTTAAGGGAAAAAATTTGTATTAATGATATATGTATTTATAAAATTTAAAAAAAAAATATATATATATATATATATATATATATTATGAGATATTTTATATATTTAATTAAGACAAAAATTCTTGCGCCCCCGGGAATACGGAAGGATACTCCGTGTCCCCATGTAAACACAACGCTTCCCCTCTATATTCTATTTAAATCTATATATTGCTAGGAGTTTAAATTGTAAAGGACCACAAAAATTGCAGAGGCTCACGGAATGTGTTTTGTGCTCCTGGGTGCACAGTAGCCTCATTAATTAATATTTATATGTTGTCTTTATTTAATCATATTTATTAAATATTTATTCAAAATAATAAATTTTATATTATATTTATTTTTTATTAAATTAATAATATGTAATTTTTATTATTATATTTATTTAAATAATAAAAAATATATAAGTATACATAAAATAAATTAATATTAAATCGGTATGGGTACCCGCAAGTAATAATAAATGGGTATGTGAAAAATATATGTATCATAATAAATTTTTTAAACCGAATATATATAAGTACATATTCCCTCCGTCCCATAATACTTTTCTCACATTCCTCATTTGTTTGTCCCACAAAACCTATCACCCCCAAAAAATAAAACACCACTTTATCCAACAATCTCAAAAGTTACTTTAATTTCAAATTTGTCACTCCTTTTTCACACACATATCATTACTTTTTACTTTTTTATTACCTAAAAATATTACAATACCCTCCAAAGTTAATAAAGTTGATCAAAAAGTGCAATTTTTTTAAATAACGTGGAATAGTAAAAGTGAAAAGTTTTCCAGAGGAAGTATAATTTTTTTTTTAATTGGATATAAGTACGGACCCAAAATTAGCGGGTACCGTGGACGTTAACACCCCTAACATCGCGTCTATCTGCAAAACATAATTTTATGTTTTCATATCTTAAAACACTATAAATCTTACCTTCTATACGAGTGATTTTGAAACTGGCGAACTAATCCTTCTGCCATTATTTTGCATGTCATGTTAAGATTAATGACTAAGTGATGTATATTTAATCTGATCTGTTGCCACTTAGATACTTCCCTTTTCTGTTTGTAAAGAACTCGGATAAATAGTTTTTAAAGGAAGTCCATGCTACCTTCAGCTTTGTGAATAATTTTATTTCGAAATTGAAGCATGTCTTCATTGAAAATTTGAATACACATCTGTCTCTTGTGCACTAAATGCAGAACTAATATTTTGTTCTAAACCCTGCTGCAGCTAAAGAAAGCACAACTTTTCCTATTGCAGTTTTAGTTTGCATTTCCTGAAAAACATTAAATTAGTGTAATAACATCTTTGTCTGACTTTGCATCCTCTGTTCACAACTTCCATCCTCTTTAAATTTCATTTACTCTTAAGATTTCTTCAATCCCTTCAGGTCCATAGCTGATTAAGAACTCGAAAATTGAAAAATGAAATACTCCGTTACAAAGTAAAATGGATATATTACTATTACCATTTACTCTTCAAGTGTAATAGTATTATGTTACATTAAGAATTTGTAATCATGCTGCTTTGTATGATTGAAGTCTGATGTCAAGAAGACTATACTTACACATTTGATTCCAAGTGTCAATTATATTATTAAGATTATTAGGTTGTCCCATAGGATGGTTTCTGGCCCACAGGTGGTGTCTATTCTCTGCCCAATTTTAACACATTGTGACATTGTGTGTTGTGGAGTGACTATTGGGATTTGAAAATCTACTCTGTTTTGGACACATGTAAAGCCAATCTGTTTTAATTTATGCAGGAGCAAGGAATTGAGGTCCTTAGCAAAGCAATTGAAGCATGCACCAAAGAAATTGAACTTCACAAAGGAAGACTTACTGTCAAGGAAGCACCAAGAGTGGTGAGGATCACAAAATCTAGAAATTACATCTTGAAATTTTTTTTTTTTTTTCATGTTTCAATTCGAACTCGTTTGTGGTTTTGATCATGGCCTAATACCCGTCATTTTCGTCAAATTCTACCTCCCTCGTGCAACTGATGAGTGGTTTTGTTCAGATAAGTGAACGGGAGGATAAGTTGCTTGTGAAACAAATGGCTATGATTGGACATGAGAACGAGGAGGACTATGGCGATAGACGCTATTACAATGAAGGCAGTGACGAAGATACAGGGATGGGAGAGATTGATGAGCAGAATTGGATTTTGAGTGAATTCGTCCTTTTTTTTTTTTTTTACGTTCAACTCTAGTAAAAATTAGTTCATCAAATTTGTATATTTTCTCGTTCAATCGCTATTCTTGCATTTATTGTTTGTTATGGACAAGTGCATGGCTTGAATCCCAAAGAGAATTCGAAGCACAGCTTTATTGATGATGCTGTCCCTAGTTATCATTGTTTGCCATTTCTAATAACATGATTTGCAATTTAGTTAAATGTCGATATATTCTTGAATCTTGTAGAAAGGATGAATGGTATAGAATTGGTGATACCCTATCTATTACTGCTAAAAAGTCAGTTGGATTGCTACTTATCTTTTTAGAAGTTGTGATGTGACAGCATTTGAAGAGATGGACAAAAAACACATTAAAGGCAACAATATTCATATCAAATTACTTTTTCCACAAGCGGACAGTACTGATTACTAGTTGTTACCACTGTCAGACGAAGTAAATTCGATTTTAATTCACCCTTGATGTTTAATTATTGTGCAAATAAATCACAGATATTAATATGGTAGTATTATAAATTGGGTTTAGCATAAACTGTAGAACGAGATGTTATCATCAATTCCATAATTCAAATGAAAAAAAAAAAAAAATCAAATCTAGTGGTTTAAACTACTGTAAGCTATTATGAGCATTTATTGTAAGAATTCAACTTCTAATAAATTCCAACCCCTTCAACGAACTGAAATAATTTAACTGAAATACATAGTTTTCATTTGAAATCTATGTTTCAAATATTTACCATTGGTGATTATTTTTGGATTTTTTTTTCTTGAATGCATCAAGTGAAAGCACATACATAAATTAAATACTAATAGACACCAAAAAAAAAAAAAACGTAAAATACATGTACAGAAAAATGAATTCCATACTGTGAAAGAAACATACCTTTCAATGAAGATGTCAAATTTGAGCTGCATCCAGGAGACTAGAGCAAATTACGAACTTTCTCCGGCCCAGCCCGGCCCGAACCGTGTCGTCCAACAACAGCAAGCAAAGGAGCCAGAGAAGAAGATGTCAAAAGAAACCAGAAACAAGAAACAACTCAGCTCACCCTAAACCCAACTTTTATTCGAAAATTATTAATCACCATTGATAAATAATACTATTATACACTCCCCTCCCACACAACTGCTTTTATTGAATGCTGAAAAATAAACCCTAAACAACTCATACATTCTCAAATGTTACACCGTAAACTCGAGTTGGAAGTGGAAGAAGATAAAATGAACGAAATAAGCAAGAAACAAAGCAATTCCTACATACTCAGGATAGCAAGAATGGAGGTGTTTGGCATAATGGAAGGGAATGGGTTTGAGAGGGTCAGGAATGAATCCCATTACTCTCCTCTTGGCTGCAATGTTTAATTCCCAAACACAAAAAAAATCAATTCCATACCCATTCTTTGTACTGAAAGTACTCAACCAAACACCCCCTTAGTAGCAGCTACGGCACAAAGAAAGTTCTCAGAGTCAGTGCTGATCTCTCCACCCTCCACAGACACCTTCCTAGTATAGCACCCTGAATTATCCTTCACACTGTAAGTTTGTGAGGTTTCTGCTGAACCAGATAAGACATCATGGTCTTGAACAAACATCCATCCACTGCATTCCTGTTTGTTCTTCAATTTGCTCTCGAAATTACCAACCTTCTTCTCCACCTCCACTGACGATTCCAACTTCGTAGTCACCAAGTAGTTGCCAGTCCCCGATCCGGGCAGAGTCGTCTGCTTAATTTTGAGTGGATACTTCGTTTCCACATCAATGTTTGCAGCTACATACCCTGATGCAGACTTAACATCTACTCTGTTCCTCATCTTCACTTCATTCTCCACCTTCTTGTAAGTCCCATTGCTCTCAAACTTGATGGTGTTTTCGAATTCCAGCTTGGTGATTACATAGGTGGTGTAATTACCAGAGCTTGAATTCACCCACCCTGAGAACTCACCCTTCCTCTCCCCCTCAATCTCAAACTTCCCATCCAGCTGATAGAATCTGGATTCTCGTTCGAGGCAGGTGTTTGGATTGCTGAACTTGATAGGACCAGCTTGAACCTTATCCGCCTTATCATCCAACCATAGATGCAGATTTGCATCCACTAGCCAGAATGGAATGGCGTCGGATATCCCAAATCCAAAATAATGCACTTTTTCATCGAGCAATACGCCTAAAAATGGGGTTAATTCGATTTCATAGGAAGGTAAATCGAATGCCCCAATTGAAACAACTGGCTCCCAAAACACAGGGTTTATCCCTCCACCGAAAATCACTGGAAATGGAATCACAGATCCAACTACATTATTATCCAGTTTCACCAGAATTTCACGATAAGCGCCGTGGCCACTTGTGGTGGTCAAATTGTTGATATCGATGTAGTAATCGGGGGGATTCGTGTACCAAAACTCATCGGTTCCATGGAAGGAAACGTAAACCTCAATTACTGCTCTGTATGTGTTCGCCGGAATTTTGATTCCCTGAAAAACAGCATCCGATTCCCCCTGTATTTTGAACCAGAACCCTTCGTCTCCAGCGGCAGAGATTGGGAGAATCAAATCTGCAGGATTCTCGTTCAATACCAGAGATTTATTCACATTTGACGATACAGGAAGAGGAACATTTTTCAATTTCCTTATCATTGACCTCCGATTCGCGCGATTGGCGGTGGCGTTACTCGAACCATTGTTGTAGTAGATGAAAGTGAGATTGACTCTGAAATTCGCCGTGTAAACTTCGTTGACGACGTTCTCGAGCATGACGGCGAGGGTGAGATTGGACTGCTGGAGAAGGTAGGTGTATTTAGTGACATCCTTCCGGAAACTCCAGAAGACTCCATCCTCGGTGGCCTCGGGAGTGCTGGTGCGGAGTAGCTCGGCACCGGAGAGCCAGACGGCGGCGATCCGATCGTACTGCGATCCGTTGGTGGCGCCGGAGAATTGAAGGTATGCGTTGGTCCAGGTACAGTTAACAGGAGCGGAGTAAGAGGCGTTGGTGGGTGGGAGGTCGATGGTGTTGGCGAAGGTGTGGGAGAGGACAGGGAGGGTGCACGAGGGGGTGAGGGAGTCTAAGGGTAGGGGGCGGCTGACTTCGATGTATTCCTGAGGTACTCCGGCGGTGGCTTGACGGCGGCTGAGGCGGCTTTTTGAGTACCGGAGAGCCGGAGAAGGGGCGGCGGTGGAGAGTGGAGTGAGTAAGAGGAGAGAGAAGAGGAGGAGAGAGAGATGCATATTTGGAGTGGTGGTGGTTGAGGTAGTGATAGTGGTGAGATGAAGAAGAGAGTTATAGGCGGGATTTTTGACTTGGTAGTTTTCAGTTTTTACTTTTTAACTTTGTTTTTTAACTTTTTATATTTATATTTCCTGCCATTTTTTATTCTATAAATTACTCTATTTTAATTGCGAAACAACGTTTAACGATTTTTTTTTCTGAATTACATTCATTCGTCAAAATGGTTTTTTTTTTTTAATTTAAGGGGAAGTATTTAAAATACAATTGATATTATACATGGTGCGTGAATTTAATTTATTCACCAAGTTTTATTTTATTTTATTATTAGTTTTAACTCAGCATATAAATTTTTAATAAATATATTATTCTTTTTTTTTTACAAAGGTGAGACTGTGTCATATGAATACTTTCATAAAACAAAAAATTGAAAACATTTTGAAAAGAAAAATGTTACTACTATTTAAATTACTGAAAAGTAATAATAATAAAGTGAACCATTTCTATTAAAAAATAATAACATTTTTAATAAAAAATAATTATTATTTAAAAAATATATACTAAAAAACAAAGGGCCCACGTAAGTGTTACTCTACTTTTTAATATATTTAGCTATACCATGGTTCCAAATTTTTTTTAAAAAAAAAGGCAGCTTAAATTCTCAAACAAATAATATAGTTTTAGTTTACTAATTTATGTGATTTTATAAAAATACTGTATATACAAATTGAATGTGGGTGTATGAAAGCACACAAATCCTCAAGATATTTTGCAATTGAAATAAAAGACAAATGAATCAGTGAAATAATTTAATATACTATATATATTATTTATTTATTTTAATGAAATTAGACTAGGAAGTACATCTTTCTGCATGCATGATAAAGGAGTAAGTATAAATTTTTTAAATAAATTATTTACTCCTACTATTTATCTAAAACAATATTCTCTCTTCATACACATTTACTTTTTTTTAATTAAAGTATATTATTATTTTATATAAGATCGGTTGTTATATCAGTTGTAACTTGTAAGTAGGGGACATATAAGGTGTTTTATTTTATTTTTTTCAAAATAAGAAAATTAATAAACCTCAAAAATGATAAAAATAGGTACTTACGATGAAAGAAGTACTTCATGCGTCCTATTTAGCACAGTATATTTTTTATTTTGGGTTGTCCAACAAAAGTTTATGCATTTCTAAAAAACAAAAAGTTAAATACAATCACTATTTCATACACTTTATTTACAAAAAAAAAATCAATCATATCTAACACACCTAAAATACTTTATCATTTATTTATTACAAAAAATATCATAATACACTAAGTTGATGTTTGGTTTGGGTTAACATATTTTATCATTTATTTATTACAAAAAAATATCATAATACCCTAAGGTGATGTTTAGTTTGGGGTTATGTGGGGTTTGAAAATCATGAATAGTGATTCTATGTTTGTTTTGGATTTTGGATAGAGTTTTAACTTTATGTCAAATCAATGTATTAATTTATTTAAAAAGTTAAATGAGAGTTGAGAGATAAACAGAGAAATTGTATTAATTGAGGAGAGATAATATAGTAGGTATATATAGGGGTGATTTTTTAAAATCTAGATATGGTTTTGAAAACAATACCTGGGTTTAAAACACGGAAACGAATATAATCTAAAAGTTATCACTTTTCTTAATCTTCATGCAGGGGAGAAATGCAAACATTTGTGGAATGGAATGAGTACCAATTAATTTTTTGTTAATTTATTAAAAGAATATTCTTAATTACTACCTCTACCATGTCAAAGTTTTTACTTTTGATTTTACAACGTAATATAAAAAAAATGTAATTTTAGAAGTATTATGATATTTTTTAATGATAAATAAATAATAAAATAAGTTAGGTGTACTAGATATGATTTATTTTTTTAAAAATAAAATGTTTATTGAAGATTAATTATTTTAATGTTTTTTTAAAATATTTTAAAAATGTGAAAACTTAGACGAGAAAAAGAAAATTTTGGTTGCACGGAGGGAGGGAGCGTCTTAAAGAGTAACTAATTTATTGCGCAAAAATTGACCGTTCAAAATTTGAATAAATATAGAAGGTTTAAGAAATGAAACAAGCATCCACATGCTTTGACTTAACCCAATCTCGATGTAATTGAACCTATAGATAAGATCTATTATTACATAAGAGAGACAAGTGTGGATCTGGTTTTACAAACCCTACTAACTATACACAGCAAATTAGATATTTTTTAATTTTAATAATCACTTTTAGATTTTACTTGCGTTAATTTTAATGTTAAAACCCATACAGTCTACCAATTATATTAAGAATGGATATTAGGTGCACCGGATGCAAGTGTGCATCCATGTGTGTATAATTTTTTATTCTATTTTGTATACGTGTTTCTTAATAATTCTATACTTTTTTCGCACTAAATTTTTCATTAAAAAATTAGCATTCATATGTGTATAACTTTTTATTCAATGGTGTATGCATGTTTTTTAATAATTGTATATTTTTTACACTCAATTTTTCATTAAAAAAACTAATTCAATTTTATACATTTTTTTTCATAATTGTATATATTTAAGTTTATATTTATATACTTTTTTAAGGTGGGTGCACCGTGCATAGTATAATTAGCCTCATATTAATTATCAACATATTCAGTTTTCATACTTGTTTTTTCAATAAACAATTCTTTTACAACATAAATAATACTTTCTTAACCATATATCATCAGTTACGTCTTACTCCCTCCGTCCCCCAAAGTATTTCACACTTTCTTTTTTTATCCGTCCCTCACTATCCACTAGTTAAATAAAATAAAATAATTAATTTTTTTAAAATTTGAACTACCCACTATCCTCACTTTAAACCTAAAAACTAAAGGGTGCACCCGGTGCACCCCAAAATCACCCATTAATTTGACATAAAAATAAAACCTATAAACTAGAGGGTGCATCAGGCGCACCCCAAAATCACCCATTAATTTGACATAAAAATAAAATTTATCATTAATTTTATGTGTAAAATAAAGTTCAAATTTACTATTGATTTTATATTTATAAAATAGCAGCAAAATATGGGCATGAGATGTCCTGTGACACTTTAGTGTAACATCTTTTGTGACATATCCTTATTGAATGACACGTGGCGGGGTGGAGAAATCCAACCCCTTACCCCTAGGGTTTACTGGTTAACTTAGGGTATAGTTTCCCTCCTCTCTCCTACGTGTCACTCATCCAATGGACAAGAGATGTCACACCAATGTGGCACAGAAGATCCAGACTCAACTTCGACACTCTAGCAAACTTTAGTAATTTTCCTAAGAACGTTATTTTATCATGGCAAAAACTTGTGTGCCCAAATACCCTTTAATATTAACTGGTATACTCTTTAGTATAAAAATGTGTACCTTTTATTTTTTGAAAAAATAAAAAAAAATCAATGAAAGTGTATAACCTTTAGAACAAAATAGTGTACCCTTATTAATTGAAGTGTACACCATTTATAAGAAAATGTTGTACCCTTAGACATCTTGTGTACCTGGGGATACAAGAGGTTAACTATTTTATCATAAGTATGCATTTATCTCGAAGTGATTTATTTGAGTGAATAAATAAATGAATCATAAACTTGTGTAAATTTTATTCATGGTGTAAACCTTGTGGTCTCCCTTCCAACTCTATACACAGTGTTTAAATTAAGGGGGACCACAGGTTTATAAAAATTTATGATGTAAAACCGATTTACAAGAAACTAACTCATTATTCTGTGCACTTGGATGTACCATACACTCACTTTAGAAACTTATACATTCATAAATAAAAATATATATAACTATACATTAATAAATAAAAATATATACAATTTGTTAGCGAAATTTTCTTAAAATTTTTTAATGAGAAACTTAACGTAAAAATAATATACAATTATTAAAAAACATATATACACTTTTTATGTATATATATACTTCGTTTGAAGAATAAAGGGAGAATTACTACTATGTAAAAAAAACTCTTAATTATTATGAGATACAAACATACAAAAATATTACTACTAACTACAAAATAAATAGTGATATTCCAATATTACTCCTACAATGTGCTGCACATAAATGTTGTGTGCAGCAAAAGTTCGTGTGCAGTAAAAGTGTATGCAGTAAAAAAAGTGTGTGCAGTAAAAAAAATGTGTGCAGAAAAAAATTAGGGTAGTCTGGCGATCGGTCGCCGGAGCTCTGGCGGCGACCCGGCAGCGGCGACGGCGGTTTGGCAGAATTCCGGGGGCCGGCCGGCGGTCCGACGATGGTCCGGCGGTGGTCCGGTGGTGGTCCGGCGGTGGGTGAGGGTTTAGGGTTTGTGGTTTAAAAGTGTATGATTTTAGGGTTATATTTGGTATTTTACTTTAATATTTTGTATGTGAGAGTAATTATTTTGAATCAATGTATCTTATAGTAATTAGGGATATAAAGTGTGTAACTATTAGTAATTATTCCAAGAATAAATTATACTCTCTAGTATGAAAAATATATATAAAACGTGTTATGAGACGGACCGACTTATTATTAATATATGCTTATTATATAGATAAAATATATTTATTGATAATTAAAATATATTTATAGAGAATCATATTATATCACTCTAAAATTATACTTTAAAATATCATTCTTCATATTTTTGAATATTTTAATTATATAATAAACATTAAAGATATTTTAATACATTTCACAAACCGTCTCACATACATAAGCATCAAAATTTATCTTTTAATAAAATATAATAATTATTTGATTAAACTAATACTATTTTTATAAATAAATTTAGAATAAGTCAAAAATTATGTAATATATGATAAGATTAAAATATAGTGATGATATGAGAGGGCCACTCTCTGATGCAGACTTTAATTGGAATGATTTGATAATTTATTTGGACTGCATTAAACTGTGGGTCGGGATGCGACCATTATTCTTGCAATGAGTATATTCATTTCGCTTGTTAGAGATTCAAGAAAAATATTTATTTGCTCCATTTTCATTCATACGGTTACGTTAGTTTTTTACTTATAAATTAAAGGAGTATACTGTATACTTAAGTTTATCTCTAAAAATATTATTTTATCATTTTTTTTCTTTTGTTTTAAAGGGTAATATTTTTCATTTTAACAAATGAGATTCACACATATTATTAATACCACAAAAATATAATTCACATATTCTACTAATACAACTGTTCATTTCACATTAAAAAATACTATACTTTTAAATATATGTACAAAAAACATAAGCTATAATAATTTAGAAGCAGACGAAGAGAGTAATATTTCTGAGTTAGAGATATCAATAGTTTTGTATAAATTTTATCTATAAAAATATATATATATATATATATATATATATATATATATATATATATATATATTTATATTAAAACGTATAAAAATGACAAAAATAGAGAAAGTATTTATTTTTTAATATTTTCTCACTTAATTAATAGGAAAATACTTTTATCATTATAAGAAGCTGATCGCCTCTTCTTATACTCATTAATCTTCGAGGAATTTTTAAAATATGAGAGCGCTTCGTATAATACATTTATTTGGACTGATCTTAATATGTGCAATTGATATACACATGATTCGTTTAATATAAAAGAAAAAATTTAATAATGAAGGCCCCAAATAAAATAAAAATTTGGGTTAAAATAATATTATTACAGCCACGAAAATTTATTTTAGAAACGGTTTTATTTATTGAAATATACTTTTAATTTATAGTCAATTATGTCATAAAAGTATAATTGTAATTAGCTCTAAAAATAAATAGACAGAAACCATGCTTATTTTCCATTTTTTTTATCTACATTTAAGATTATATAATTCATTCATTGTACATTCTAGTTTGTTTAATAAAATCAGATTACATCTAACTCTTACACACATCACATAGGAAAGAGTTGACATAAATAAGATTCATAGCTAAGATCTATAGAGAAAATTTGAAGATATAAATAAAAATTTTGGTTTGTTTTTAAATATGTATAGATAGATTACCAAAATAAATATAAATTAATACTTCTTTCGTCCGCCTCTAAGGTATCCGCCTTTAAGATATTCATTTTTAATTTTTGGTGTCACTTTCAAAGATATCATTTCTCATATTTAGTAAAAAAAGTACACAATATGACTCACTATTTTCCTCTAATATAATTACTCACTTTACATATAATAATATTTTTTAATTCACGTGTAAAAATTAAATAAATATCAAATGTTGAGAGAGAATGGTAATTAAAATTTACGTGCATGGTCATAAAAGTTGGGAAATAGACGTGTCGGAAAAGTAGTGTGAATTATGAAGCTGTCCAACGTCCTTATTTTCAGTAAATAGTTAAAGTGGTAATCATCATAATTATTTTGAATCCTATTATACATTATGATGGTACAACCTACTTTATTGCATCTCTTTTCTTTTAATATGGAACACGTGAAGTATGTTATGAAAAATTATTTTTTAGCGATATATATATTATTTTTTAAAAAAAATAATATTCTTTAAATTGTTGTAAATTATAATTTATCAATTACTTTTTAATATATTAAACTGAAAGTTTGCTATTTAAATAAATGAACTATTGCTCTTTGAATAAATAATATTAGGCTTTAAAAATAATTTTTATATACTATAATAATTTTGAAAAAATAAAATTTAATTGTGAACACGATTAATTCATAACGGACTCACTATTAAGATGAGGAGGGTTATAGAATCAAGTTACACCTACAATCTTATCGAAAGTAGAGCATTCAATTATACACCTTACATTGATAAACTTGGAGATTGTACTGATATAGTAGTAACGAAATTTAAGAAAATTTATTTATTTATACTAATTTTATTCACTTTTTATGATAACCTTATTAATCTTCTTAGATAATAATAACATAATTCATAAAACATAGTATTATGTATGTTAGGTGATAATGAAAACTTTGAAATTAATTTTTTTTTTAAGGTTATAAGATTGAGATGATATTTTATTAAAGTTTATTATCATGAGACATATAAAAACGAAAAGTGTAAAGTTTGTAATGAAACGTGTGAGTTACATAAACGGTAAAAATATAATTATATGTAACCTAAAAAATATTGGGAATTAACATTAAACTCTTAAAATAAAATAATTAAACAATATTGGTAAAATAATATTTTCTTCATCACATAAGATGTTTCTCCTAAACGTTGTTTAAAACAATTTTTTCTAGTAATTAATAAGAATGTATTTATTATTAAAAAGATCGGTTGAAATATAAAGAGTATTGATCGATGTTCGACAAAAAAATAATTTTGTTTTTAATAGAGAATCAAGAATTTTAGTTTTTATACTAATAAGTATTATAACATTCAATACTAAAATACATAAATTGAACCACCCGGATAAACGCACTATTTTGCCAAGAAAAAAAATGTGACTTCTCTATGTTCTTCTAAAAAAAACGACCATAAACCTAGCTTTCTTAATATTAATTAATGGAAAAAAAAATGTGGCTTCCCTATGTTCTTCTAAAAAAAAAAAAAGAACGACTATAAACCTAGCTTTCTTAATATTAATTTCTAATGTGACAATTATTCTTTGTTTCTATTTTTTCATTTCTTAACCAAACTAATAAGACAGTTTATATAATTAATACAAATGTCGTTTCAGTTGAAATCTAGCTACCTTAATTCGTACACAAACAGTATAATACTGCCAAAAAAAATCTAAAACTAATTATAAATTGTTATCCTAATTATTTCTAAAAAAAATCTAACTAATTATACATTGTTATCTTGAATATTAACTCATAATATGAACTTATAGAATATATTAAATACTAGTATATTGGGAAAAAAAAGATAACAATGAATTTTTAATTTTTTTTTCTTTTAAAAAAGTTTGATTAAATTAGTAACATATATAACCCTGCTTTAATTTCCATAAATTTGAAGACCCTATATATTTAGCAAAACTCAATCTAAAGTTTTCTTGATTAATCTATAAATGATTGCAAATATTTGTGTATGATAATGAGAAGATAAGAAATAATAAAAATTAGTACTTATAATGAAAAGTAATAAGTTTTTTTAAAGAATTATATCATTAACAATTTACATTTTTTTATGTGAAAATAATATTTTTTTAATAAAAAATCATAACTATTTAAAAAAATAAAACGGTCAAGTGGTGCTCAAAATTTATTTGAGGATTGATATGTTTACAATTTCCTTTTAATTAGAACTAGAAAAATAGAAAATTTAAACTTTGGTTATCAACTAATCATTAATGACAAAATTTTGTGTGATATATTTTACAAAACTTATTATGTAAGATGCATAAGTGATAATATATTAATATAAAAAGATAATAGTAAAATTATTTTATAAGTAGTTTAAATTAATATAAATAAAAGAATAACTAATTAAGAAAAATTAAAATTAACGGTAGACAATTTTTCATGCAAGTGGTGCTCTATATAGACGTGTGTGGTTATAATTATAGTTGTGATATTGTTTTCATATATTTTTTAATTATTTATAATTTTTAATAAATATATTATTAATTTTCATTAAAAATATTATCACTTTTTTTATACTACACTACTTCCTTTAGAATTTAGTATTATGGGTAAGGGTACATTGTTTTGGTCTATAGGGTATATACTTTATTTAATAAAGGTACACCATTTTGTTCTAAAGGGTATATACTTTATTAATATTTTTTATTTTTCTTCAAAAAATAAAGGGTACACATATTTATACTAAAGGGTATACAATTTAATACAAAATTTCAAAGGCACACGGAATGTGTTCCCTTGCGCTTGGGCACATATAAATTTTTGTTATGATACACATCTTTATACTAAAGGGTACACAATTTAACACAAAATTTTAAAGGCGCACGTAATACGGACGCGTACAAGTTTTTGCCTTTTAAAATTGCAAGTAATCATGTATTCGAGGATGATCTAATTACCCAATGGACAATATTCACTCTCTATACAATAACATATTTGATCATGATAATTAAGTAGAGTAAAAAAAAAAAATTAAAAGAAATTGAAGTAATTAGTAAGTGGGCATAGGCATATCATATCATAGCCACTCATTTACACCCTTATTTCAAATATACATTATCATCGATGTGAAAATATATATCATATGAAACGAAATTTGTGTGACAATTAATGCTCTCTCTATATATATATAATATTTTTTAACAATTGAATTTATTAACGGAATTTAATTCATTGATAATTATCAATGAATTAGTAATAAAAATGACTTTTTTATTTTAGCAACGGAAGACCAACAGATTTATTCTCTATTTTAGAAGCGGAATTCAATCCGTTGATAATTACCAACAGATTATCAAGAGAATCATTGTATAAATTAGCAACAGAATTATTAGTAGTGGATTACCAACGAAATTATTTACCAACGGAATTTATTTTTCGATGTTAAAAATTATCAACCACCACTCTATCAACAGAATTTTACCAACGGATTCCGTTGCTAAAAATATTTTTTTGTAGTGATATATATATATATATATATATATATATATATATATATATATATATATATATATTTATTTATTTAACTTGAATTGAAAATATATGTAAGTTGACGTGAGTGTAAAATATATGTCTTCTTTTTCAAGTAAAAAAAATTTGTGAGACTGCAGAAGACTTTCATAAGATCAATACAAAAATTAATATTTTATGATATATATATGAAGTGATATATACTTTGAATTAATACAAATTAATACACACAGAATGTATTTCCATGCGCCCAGCGTACACAAGTCTTACTCATTTTAAAATATAATTTAATAGTTAATGTCCGACCTATCATACTTGTAAAAATTCAATTTATATTATTCTACACATACAATCGGGATCATTTTGAAATGACATCTTTTAAAAGAACATTTTCAGTACAGGATATTATCATGAAATTCATTAATATAGAAATAATTTTAAGATATAATCAAACAACTTTCACCTTAAATAACAGTACAACAAAATCAAAACTTAAATTAAATAAAAATACAAACTAACGCATTTAGTCGAATTAATCCAACAATATTTAATAAATTAACTATAAATACATGACATCAAGTTTACTTATATATGTAATATGTTACTCCATATAAAATAAGGTAATTGGTAGGATGATCAAATCGGAAAATTAAATTCTTAACATTTTTATATGGATTCATGTACTATTCTATCCGAAATTCGAAATACACACTTGATAGAAGATTATCATGCGCGGGTGAGTGAAATGCATATAATTAAAATAAGGGTTAATTCCTAAAAAAATTCCTCATCTTATTGGGGATTTTCAAATTTATCACCACCTTTTATTTTTGTTAATTCAATACACGATCTATTTAATATTTTCAATTATATCACGAGTATCTTTTATTTTTATCAAATTCAATACGCGATCTATTTAATTTTTTCAATTTTATCACAACTTTTATTGTTTTCAATTTGATACCCCACTTATTTTATATTTTCAATTCAATTTATTATTATTTAATTGTGAGTCTCTTTAATATATATATATATATATATATATAATATAAGAAAATAATAGTTTTAATAGTTTTAAAATTATATTCTTACAAAAGGAATTATATACACTATGAACTAAATTAAAAACAAAAATAATAATAGCGTTTGTTTAGCAAAAATTCGTAGGTTCGACTTTTTTTTTTATAGATTTCATGTTTAACTTTTAAAAATTTGGCAGTTAAATGTTGTTAAATTGTTTTCAGTTTTGTTAGTGTAGTTAACATTGGAGTACAAATTTTATTTGATTTAATTTTTTGGAAGTCATTTTTTAAATTTGTTTAATTTGTAAGTCAAAGTTCGTTCATTTTCACCTTTTTTTTTTCATAATGGAATAATAATAATAATTATTATAATAATAATAAATTGAATTGAAAATATAAAATAAGTGGTGTATTAAATTGAATAATAAAAGTTGTGATATAATTGAAAATGTTAAATAGATTGTGTATTGAATTGACAAAAATAAAAGGTTGTGACAAAATTGAAAATATTAAATAGATCGTGTATTGAATTGACAGAAATAAATGGTCGTGATAAAATTGAAAATTCCTAATAAGGTGGTGAATTTTTAAGGAATTAACCCTAAAATAACAACCGTATACCCAGCGGTCATTTAATTAATTTCTTTCGTGGCAATTTTTATTTTTATAATTTTTTATAAATTAATAAGATAAATTATAAATGTGGCTTCGTTCTAAATTTAGCTATCGTAATTCGTAAATAAACATAAAATTGAATTTTAATTTCTTAAAATTAATTGCTAGTAGAACTGTTAAATTAGATGAGCTACTCGAAAGATCGGCTCGACTTGATTTGTTAAGGCTCGACTCATGACTATTTAAGTTTGAGTTCTCCTTATGCTCCTTTTCTTACGAGTCGATTAATGAGTGATATTTTCACCTAAATTTTAGTGTTTTTTTATATTCGTTTTCATATTATTTTATCCGTATTTATGTGTATTTTAGCTGTGTTTTGTGTTTTTATGGAAATGTGTGAGAATGAGCCTAAACGTATGATTTTCAAGTAAAAATAGATTATAGATGTGAAAAGGAAGACGTAGGAAAAAATGAATCTCAATTCGGAGTTGAAACGAGGGAGAACGAGTCAAAACAAAAGAAGAAAAATAGGGGCTGCACCAACACAGCCGGCCGTGTGCGGAACACGGCCGTGTAAGAGGTGTCCGTGTTCCGTTATCTGAAACACCTACACGACCACCCTGTGGCCATGTGCACGCACACGAGCCGTGTAGGTGCAAAATCTGTGAAAAAATCAGAAGCCTTCTAGAAGCTTCCTAATGGGTATAAATACATAATAATCCAATATTTAATGAGATTTTCGAAGGGTTTCACCCTGCACCTAAAACACACTCTTTCCTCATTTTACACAATTCCTTTCATCTATTCTTCATCCATACCATCTACCTTCATCCCACCATCCAAGTAGTTAGAGAAGCAAGGGAGAGTGGAGATTGCAAGAAAAGGAAGAGAAGCACCATTGAAGCTATTCAAGGGAGTTTTAATTCCAATTTTTGTAGACTTCTTTGTAGTTCAATCATGTGTTTTGGAGATACAATTGTCTATGTTATTTTCTTTGAGACTATGAGAGGCTAATCTCCTTTGTGAGATTAGCAATATGAATTTTGTTGGATAATTTTGGGTATTTTGCAATTGAATAATTATGTTGGTTGGGTTTATTGATTTTATATCATTGATGCTCTAGATCTTGATGTTTATGATGATTTGTGTGGTGTGTTGTTTTAAATATGTGATTAGATTGAGAAGTCAATTATGTGTTTAGGATAGTTCATTGAATCATTTTGTCATACACCTCATGCGTATTATAAATCTTAAAGAGATAAAGATGTCCTTTAGGATTTAGAACCATTTGATAGAACATTCGATTCGTTAGATCGAGAAGTCAATTGTCGTGTGAAGAGACTCTCCAATTGAACTTAATACCTAGTTGGAATTGCTTGATTGAGAACCAACCTTAGAGCCATTTTGAGACCTTGTAAAGGATCTACATCCTATCAATTCCGAGAGGAAGTTTAAGTGAAATTAGTGTTGACCCTTAGTTATTAACCCATGACACATATGAATTCGTTGCATGACACCTAGATTTTCCATACTTTAAGTATTGCTAGTCTCATTCTCTATCTACTTGACTCATTCATCCATCTTCCATTCATCTATCCCATTGTTTAATTGTCATTTCTTGATTAATCCTATCCCTTTATGATCATCTCTATAAAACTATGACAAATACAAGATCGCTTAAATCCTAGTACCATCCTCCATGTGATTCGATAAATTCTTTAATTACTCATCTCGACTACAAATGGCTAATCATCGAGTAGAGCTCGACTCAACAAAGCTCAATTATTTTAATAATAATTATAATTAATAATAATATAATAATAAATATAAGATATATTTATTAAAAATCGACTCGATAAGGTTCAATAAACTCAACCAATTAGCATAACGAGCTAAACCGAGCTAGAAAATTACTCGAGCGAGATCGATCTCGCTTTTAAACTCATTTCCTAAACGAGCCAAACTTGAGCTCACGTCGATAACTACTCGAGTCGAGCTCGAATATGCACTACTCAAACTCGCTCGGCTCAAATAACAGCTCTAATTGCTAGCCTCTTTGAATGAATTCATTTAGATAAAAATTTTAAATAAGTATTTATGTGAGATATATTATAGTATGATTGTTATATATTTAAAATGTGATTATTGATAGTTTAAACATATTTTTTAAAGTACTAGTTAAAGTATGATATGATTCACTACTGACATATTTTAACTTCCAATAAATATATTTTACTTATATAATCTATATAATATACATACTTTAATAATTGGTTGATTTATCTCACATATACTCATTTCACAAAAGAGTGTCCCTCATAATATTATTAAAATGAGTGTGAGTCTGATGTTTTTCCAAAATTATTCTTTAATTAAAAATAAAAATACTCTCAGAGAGATAAATTATTAATCTTCTAAATAAAAAATATTATTTTTCAAATTCTAATAAAAATAATATAAAGATTAAAATATATCAGAATTTAAAAATTAATACTTTCATTTAGAAAATTAATTTTAAATTTATAATAACCCATCTCTTTTAATATATTTTATATACTAAGAGTAATCAATAAATACGTGAACATATTTTATATACTAAGAGTAATCAATGAATATGATTCACGTAAGAACGTGATTTATAGAGTAAATATTAAAATTGATCCTGTAAGTATGATATTTTTCAACTTTAGTTCTCTATTATTTGCAATTCTCAATTTTGGTCATTTTTTGTCCACTTTTAATCCTTTTTATTCAAATTTAGTCCTTTATATTAAAAAAATATCAAAAAATTGTCCGAAAGTGTATACATTTATGACCAAAAGTGACAAAAAAGGACCAGATTTTGAAAAAAGGATTAAAACTGGATCAAAAGGACTAAAACTTGACAAAAAGGACTAAAACTGGACAAAAAATAACCAAAATTAAGAATCGCAAATGATAAAAGATTAAAGTTGAAAAATGTCATACTACAAGACTAATTTTGATATTTACTTTGATTTACATATACAAATATTGGTCTATTGAAATTTATCAACGTATGTAATAATAATAATAATAATAATAATAATAATAATAATAATAATAATAATAATAATAATAATAATAATTCACGATTAAATGGACACTGAATAAATTAAACTTTTTTTTTCTTCAAACATGCTATCATGTTTTCCGGAAAAAAAATACTCCCTCCGTCTCACGTATTTTTACCCACTTTCTATTTTGGGCTGTCCCACGTATTTTTACTCATTTCATTAATGGTAAAAATACATATAAATTCATCATTCCCAACAGCTTTATTTACTTTTTCTTTTTAAATTACTAATTTATCCCTACTTTTTCTTACATCATATATTAAACAAATAACACGTCTTAATCTCCGTACATGTACAAACGGATAAAAATACCTAGTACGGAGTTGTAACGTGACGTGGATGATGAGTCTTTCTCATAAGAGTTTATTATTTAATTATATTTTGGTTGAATTTAAAAGTACTGGACATGTTTGTATGCAACAGAAATGATGGTCATGTTGATTTGTTTTGTATAGAAGAGTAGATAACGATGTGTGTTGATGATATTCCATAAAAGTTTGTATTAATGGACGACGTACAAATTATGATGTTACAAACGAAGCTTCTTCCCTATTATCTTTGCACCTTTTTTAAACAAAAAAATAATAATAGTAATATTTAATTCATTTTTTATGATTATTTTTCACGTGATTGGTTACTGTTAGATAAATGTGTGATATTTGCTTGTGCTTTTCCACTCATTCTTGTTTCCTAATATACGTCCAACATAATGCGTTAATAAAAGAAAAGTATTGTACCGTGATAAATTGAGGATCTTGTGAATAATTTAATATCAATTGATGGCTTCGTAGAAAGTAGGTGATAATTGTTTGGTTAAAAAAAAAAAAGTAGGTGATAATTTAATAATATTTTCGTATTGAGGGGGTGCTTATATGTGGTTGCTATTTTAAAAATGAAAATCAGAAAAAGTGAAAATTTTCAGGAAAATTTTATGAAAAAGTCATTTTTAAAAAAAAATTAATACAAAATAATTTAACTTTTTTATAAAATAAATCAGAAAATAAATTCAAAATATGATAAAAATAAAATTAAAAAAAAGGAGAAGTTCCAGTATATTAAACTAAAATAAATTATAAAAAAAAATAAAAAATCAAATAAAACAAAACACAAATTAAAAGTGAAACGTTGAAAAATAAAATTTAAATAAATAATTTTTGAAAACATAAAAGAAAAAAATTAACAAAAATTAATAAAATTTTTGCCAAATAATAATTTGTAATCAATGTAATATAGAATTTATCTTTGTTCTAAATAAATTAAATTTAAAATCTATTCATTTAAAAAAAATTAAATTTTAAAATACATCAATCTAATTAATATGGGAAGTCTTGCTTAAACCGTCTCACAATGATATCATTTACTTTTTTTTCAAGTTATTATTACATTTTATTAATAATATTATCACATTTTATTTATACTCTCTCTATCCCGAAATTATTTATACATTTGTTTTTTGTACTATATGTTAATGTGTAGTTGTTGAGATAGAATTTCACGTGTTTTAGGTCTTACATTACACCGTTTTTTTATAGAATGATTTTGTGTAGAATTGCATGATCTTGCATAACTAAGATGCTACTAAGGTGTTTTGTTGAGTTTTGAAGGGTAAAACATGATCAAAAGTTCAAGTTGGAATGAAGAGTGAAAGTGTGAAGGAATGCTGAAAAATACACGTCAAACTTGCGTAATTTTTTTGTATTTTTGTGGAGCTTGAAACTAGAAGTCTGATACATGGTTGGAAAGCCACAGAAGAGAGGATCGTTTTGGCATAAAGAACACTCCAATCGGATTCCAAACGAGAAAGTTATGATTAAAATGGTAAAGTCGCGCAAGCTGTTTCTGTTCAGCACGACTGTTCCACTTTGCATGACTTGTTACATATTCAAATCTTGTAGTTTCTATGAATTCTTTATATGGATAGAAAGCCAAGGAAGAGAGGATCGTGTCAGAATAAAAATTACTCAAATCGGAGTCTGTATGAGGAAGTTATGCTCGAAACGGTGAAGTTGTGTAGTGCAATCTCTGCAGCTCGGGAAGCCACTCGGCTCGAGCTGGACCCACCGTGGTCGAATTTTTGGCCGAGCTGGGGTCCTACGGAACCTCTCAACGTCAGGTTTCCACTTGTATATGGCTCGGCACCAACTCGGCATGCCCATAGGCAGCTCGGCTCGAGTTGAGTGCTGAGCGGCCCAAAATCGGGCCCAGTCGATGCCTGTTCGATTCTGCAGCGTATTTATACTCTTCAGGTTGCGTTTTGAGGCAGAAATCATCGAAAAACAGCCCTGCAATAGTCCAAGAGAGATTAGGGGAGATCGATACACAAATTGGAGAGAACCCATCCATAATCCTTCATCAATTCACTCCACCAACACTTCCATATCAGATTTACATCTGATTTCATCCTCCATCCATCTCCAAGTGTGTTTCAAGTACTAATCGAGGGGAATCGGACGATCGGAGAGACGTAGAAGGGACGCAGACTTACGCTTACGCTAGGGTTTCGTGTTTTTAATCTTTTCCTTCCTTTTATCTTGATTTGTGATATGAATTGCATAGCCATGAGTGTTGTTTGTAACCTCATGGGATAATTTTATAAACAGTTCTAGGGTTTGATGATTTGACTTGATTGATTTGGGAACTTAGACTAAAGATTGGGATTTTATGCAGTGGATATTTTGATTTTACTTATTTTATCAAGACTTTCTTTTCTGATTCGTAACGTCTTCATAATATATTCATGATATCCGCTATAATGCTTGAATTATTGTGTTAGCTTGTGTGTGTTCATGATTGGTATTGTATATCTGTTAGGGATTGGAGTAGCTCCGCTATAAGCACTTTAATTCCATGAATTGATAAATCAAATACTTGAATTGTTTAGTGGAACAATGCAATTAGACTTTCAAGTATGAAGTGAATAGAACCTTGTAGTAATTCCAGAAAATATTTTGTTAGTCGAGCTTACCATCCGGAGGTATTGTTGCTTGCTTTGATTAGTATCTAGGAATAAGGCTTGGTAATATTTGCGCACCTTAGAATTTAAACTAGAATATACTGTTAGCTTAAAATCGGATCATATTCGGTGGGTTAACAGGTTTATGTGGTGTATTTTCATTGAAACTGCATGGATGAACAATTGTAGGTCTAGCAACCCAAATTATTTGGTCTACACTTGAAACCTTAGAACTGTCGTTTATCTCTTGATTAGAACTCGATTTATTCTCATTGCTTTTAATTAATTCAGTTATTTAATATTTCATTATTTAGATCAATAATCATCACAAACTCGAAAATTTAGTTACTCAATTCTTCTTAAATAGTAATCTAGAATAAATAAATAATTAACTGACTCAGTGGGAACAATAATTTAACTTGGGTTCTTGCTGCTACAATTGACATTCTTATACTTGATTATTAAATTGGAGTGCGTAGAAAAAGCCTAACAGTAGTGGCCAGTAGTTGTATTACTGTAGTGTGTGGTTCCCACGCGTGTATATTAATTATTTTGTGTGAATCTTATCTACTAAAAAGAAAAATATGTACTTTATTTTGAGACGAACCAAAATAAAAAGTTCTAACTTATTTATACAAACTTAAAAATTAACATTTGTTTGTGTGCCAGAATATAACGAGAGATGGTTTTATCCAACTGGTGTACGTATCATTTTTAAAATGTGTGAGCGTTTTTATTTTAACAATCATTCTGTGGTCACCTCTTCCAATTTTATATACCCTATATATTAATAAGATATTTATATTAAAGGGACCACATGTTTACAAGGGTTTATAATGTAAATTCGATTAATAAGAGAAGAACTCTTTTACTTTTTGAAAAATATCCATGCCATTTAAATTTAAACCTCTTCTTTACAAGGAGTGTAATTTTTAGACGGAGGAGAGAGTAGTTTATTATTTTCAAAGTAAAAAGTTTATATTTTCATGATTAATTATCATATTTTATTAAAGATGTTATTAATATTTTTTTAAAAAAATTATTATATTTACCTTTTTTAACTGTATTATTATTACTTTTCATTAATTAAATATCTGTATTGCAATACATGAAATATTTAGTCATACAGCTCTTTGCCATAGTTTAAAGTAGTGTGAGAAAACAGACATGGGTTAGGACACAGCTCTTCGAGTGATGATATTATTTAATAGTATTATAAAGATATACTACTATCATTAAATTAATTAAATAACTGAAAGGGCATCTGATCATCAATAAAATATGAATTTAAAGTAGTTAAGGGAGAGAGAAAAGGGGAACACCATTTTAGAGAGTGAGGGGAGTGATCGTATTCAAGAACCCTAAAACGTAATGTGATAGAAAACTACATGCTAATGAATGATCAACATTAGAATGAGTGTGAGTGTGTTTAAGGTTGAAGCTAATGATGATGCATGAGTGAAACGGGTGCACCAGAATCAGCAGAATCAAGAAACGCACGAACATATCAGCAAGACTACACCGGGTGCATCAGCCGTGAGCAGGGTGACTTGTGGCCGTTGTACAGCTCGCATACGAACGATTTCTAGAAAGTTCCAAACGTGAATAGATAGCTGGCCATGCAGGGTGTGTGATGGAGTTGGTTATAACCGTCGAGATTCATTTTAACCAACTGAGAATCCAGCTGGAAGTCAGTTACACGCGTTGGTCTTATAACTTTCTGTGCAAGCATATGATGTATATATTGCTGTGATTCTTGCATATACGCATTGTAATCCGTTTTGCTCTCTCAATCAATAATAGATCTCTCTCTCTCTCACAGTGGATGTAAGCTTGTGCAAGCAAGCTGAACCACTATAAACGTCTTCTTCTTCATACAATCACACATACACACACAAATTCAAGTTGTTATCATATGTGATCTAGTTTCTTGTATTCAATTCATTGTTTAATTGTGTATTCAACAAGATCAGGTTGGTTATTGATCTGATATATCATCATCTACAACAAAGTGGTGCCGTCTGTGGGAAAGCCAAGCCACGAACAGCAGCAATCAGCATAAGGAGGAATCAAGAAGAAATTGAAGGAAGTTGACACCATGGTTGCAACTAAGTTTGATATTGAGAGGTTTACAGAGAAATCTGACTTTGGTTTGTGGAAGATCAAGATGAGAGCTATCTTGGTACAACAAGGATTGGCAGAAGCTATCAAGGACAAACCAGCAACAACTACAGAAGCTGTACAAACTGCCATTGAAGCTATTGCAGAAGCTGATATCCAAGAAAGGGCCCTAAATGCCATTGTATTGTGTCTTGGTGATAAAGCTTTGAGAGAAGTACAGAGAGAGACATCTGCAAGAGCTGTATGGAAGAAACTTAAAGATCTTTACATGGTAAAATCTCTTGCTAACCGTTTATACTTAAAGCAGAAATTATATTCCTTTAAGATGGTTGAGGAGAGATCAGTTCTAGTTCAGCTTGATGAGTTTAATAAGGTGTTAGATGATCTAGAAAATGTTAATGTGAAGATTGAAACAGAAGATAAGGCCTCAATTTTGTTGTCAGCTCTCCCAAAGTCCTTTGAAAGTTTCAAGGATACACTTCTGTTTGGGAATAGAGAAACTATAAGTCTTGATGAGGTTGAGATTGCTCTGAAGACAAAGGAGTTTCAGAAAGTTTCTGAAGATTAAGGAACATCAGGAGAGGGATTAATGGTCAAGAGGAGTGATCATGGTAAAATGAACAACAAGAAAGGCAATTCTGATTCAAAGAAACAAGGATACAAGACTGATTAGTCAAACTCAGATAAGGATGGAAGGAAGTGCTTTCACTGTCGTGAACCAGGCCACTACAAGAAAAACTGCTACAAGTATAAAGCAGAAAAGAGGAGGAAAGCAGAAGCTGGTAAAGATGGACAACAAAGAGTGCAAGCAAATCAGGTGGTAAATAATCAGAATCAGGCCACTGATTATCCTGAGGCACTTGTGGTTGGATTATCAAAAGGATCCATGGATTGGATCCTTGATTCAGGATGTACATTTCATACGTCTCCTATGAAGCATTGGTTTACTGATCTCAGGTTGCATCAAGCTGGATCAGTGTTGTTAGGGAATGATCACACATGTCAGATAAGAGGTATTGGATCCATCAGGTTGAGGATGCATGATGGAGTTACAAGGACATTGACAAATGTGAGGTATGTTCCAGAACTTAAAAGAAACTTGATTTCTTTAGGAAGTTTAGATGCTTCATATCATGAGTTTAGATCTAGAGGAGGTGTACTCATTGTTGAGAAAGATGAGTATGAAGTAATGAAAGGAATCAGGAAAAATGGATTGTATATACTTGATGGACATACAGTGATTGGACAGAGTAATGTCACAACAGGAAGTGATGAAATTCACTTATGGCATGGAAGATTAGCTCACATAAGTGAGAAAGGATTACAAGAATTATCAAGGAAAAATGTAATCAATATCAGATCAACAGATAAGTTGGATCAGTGTGAGGATTGTATTTTTGGTAAAGCTAAAAGGCTGAAGTTTAGTATTGGTGAACATACAAGTAAAGCTAAACTTGATTATATCCATTCAGATCTGTGGGGACCTGCAAGAACTCAAACAAAAGGAGGAGGCATGTATTTTATTTCATTTATTGATGATTACAGTAGGAAGATATGGATATATATACTAAAGTCTAAGGATACAGCTTTCATTACCTTTAAGAATTGGTTAACTGAGGTAGAGAATAACTGTGATAACAAGGTTAAGGTATTAAGAACTGATAATGGTCTTGAGTATTGTTCTGATGAGTTCAACAAGTTTTGTAAGGAGAGGGGGATCATGAGACACAAGACAGTACCAGGTACACCACAACAAAATGGTATTGCAGAGAGCCTGAATCAGACTCTACTTGAGAGAGTTAGATGTATATTAAGTAGTTCTGGTCTTTCTAAAGACTTCTGGGGTGAATTGGTTAGTACAGTTGCTTTTCTAATCAATAGGTGTCCATCAACACCTCTTAAGTTCAAAACTCCTCAGGAAGTATGGACTGGAAAGATTGCTAATTACACTAAACTCAAAGTGATAGGTTGCTTAGCTTATGCACATATTAAACAGGATAAGTTAGCTCCAAGAGCCATCAAATGTGTCATGATTGGATATCCCAAAGGTGTTAAAGCTTACAAACTATGGAACATTGAAGGTAAAAAGATTATGATAAGTAGAGATGTTACCTTTAATGAAGCTATTATGCCACTAAAACCTCAGGGTCAGGGTAAATCTAAAACTGAGCTTGAGGTGGAGCCTATGAACAAGATTCAGGAGGATCAGTTTAGAATTGAAGAAGAGACAGTACAAGGAGGAGTTAATTCACCAAGTACAGATGATCAGACTACTTCTAATACTGATGAACTGCTTAACAGTTATCAGTTGACTAGAGATAGACAAAGAAGGTCTATTAGAGCTCCAGCTAAGTTTGCAGATGCTGATATTGTATCCTTTGCACTTTATTCTGCAGAGGATATTGATTCATATGAACCTAGAAACTATCAGGAAACAATGAGCAGTAAGGATAATGGAAAGTGGAGTGCTACTATGCAAGAAGAGTTGTTTTCATTGGAGAAGAATCAGACTTGGAAAATTGTTCTAAAGCCAAAAGATCAGAAGTTAGTGAGCTGTAAATGGATTTACAAGAAGAAAGTTTCACCTGAAAGGATTGATGGTATTAGATTCAAAGCAAGACTAGTTGCCAGGGGTTTTTCTCAAAGGGAAGGCATTGATTATACAGAGATATTCTCTCCAGTTGTGAAACATTGTTCTATTAGGATATTGTTAGCATTAGTAACTCAGTTTAATCTGGAATTACATCAGATGGATGTGACTACAACCTTTCTTCATGGAAATTTGGAGGAAAAGATCTATATGACTGTTCCAGAAGGAGTTTCAGTTCAGAATTCAACTGATAAGGCTTGTTTACTTCTAAAGTCACTATATGGATTGAAACAAAGTCCTAGGAGATGATATCTGAGATTTGATGAATACATTGTCAAATGTGGTTTTGAAAGAAGTAAGTTTGACAGTTGTGTATATATCAAACAATATAGTGACTGGTATGTTTTCTTGTTACTATATGATGATGACATCTTAATTGCTTGTAAGTCTATGGAAGGCATTACAACTGTGAAGGAAATGTTGAAATCTGAGTTTGATATGAAAGATTTGGGTGAAGCTACTGTTATATTAGGAATGGAAATCAAAAGGGATAGATCAGCTGGTTCTATTGTGTTACATCAGAACTCATACTTAGAAAAGGTTCTCAAGAGGTATAATATGGATCAAAGCAAAGCTGTGTCTACTCCTGTAAAGCAGGGATTGGCTTTGTCAGCTCAACAATCAGCTAGAGCTAGTGAAGAAGTATCAGAAATGGAGAAGGTTCCTTATGCCAATGCAGTTGGTAGTCTCATGTATGCTATGGTTTGCTGCAGACCAGACTTGGCTCATGCAATGAGTTTGGTGAGCAGGTTCATGGGAAGTCCAGGAAGAGATCACTGGGAAGCTGTTAAGTGGATTCAGAGATATATCAGAGGCAGCTTAACAACAGGTTTGCATTTCAATAAATTTACCTCTAACATTGATTTTCTTGCAGGTTTTGTAGATGCTGATTATGCTGCAAACTTAGACACAAGGAAGTCACTATCAGACTATGTTTTCTGCTTGTTTGGTACAGCTATCAGTTGGAGATCAACACATCAGTCAGTGGTTGCATTGTCTACAACTGAAGCTGAGTTTATCTCACTCACAGAAGCAGTAAAGGAAGGTTTGTGGTTGCAAGGAATTTTGTCTGAGTTTGGTGTAGTACAAGAATCAGTACTAATACATTGTGATAACTCTAGTGCTATACACTTATCAAGACATCAGGGTTTTCATGAAATGACAAAACACATAGATGTAAGAATGTATTTTGTTAGAGACTTAGTTGAAGGAGGAAAGGTTGTGGTTAAAAAGGTTGAAACAGCCAAGAATCCAGCTGATTTCCTCACTAAGGCATTGCCTAGTTCAAAGTTTGAGCTATGCAAGAGTCTTGTCAATGTATGCTGAACATATCAGTGGAGAGTTCAGCTGCTCTCTTAAAAGCAGTGTGCAAGTTGGCTGTCTTGGTAAAAACAGTGAAGTGAAGGAGTGATTGAGTATTGGTTGAGTATGAAGTTTTAGGTGGAGAATTGTGATAGAAAACTACATACTAATGAATGATCA
The DNA here is from genome assembly GCA_023678885.1 of Pogostemon cablin. NCBI lineage: Eukaryota > Viridiplantae > Streptophyta > Magnoliopsida > Lamiales > Lamiaceae > Pogostemon > Pogostemon cablin. The sequence goes on from CM042996.1 coordinate 17,137,912, forward strand.
ACACTAGAATGAGTGTGAGTGTGTTTAAGGTTGAAGCTAATGATGATGCATGAGTGAAACGGGTGCACCAGAATCAGCAGAATCAAGAAACGCACGAACATATCAGCAAGACTACACCGGGTGCATCAGCCGTGAGCAGGGTGACTTGTGGCCGTTGTACAGTTCGCATACGAACGATTTCTGGAAAGTTCCAAACGTGAACAGATAGCTAGCCATGCAGGGTGTGTGATGGAGTTGGTTATAACCGTCGAGATTCGTTTTAACCAACTGAGAATCCAGCTGGAAGTCAGTTACACGCGTTGGTCCTATAACTTTCTGTGCAAGCATATGATGTATATATTGTTGTGATTCTTGCATATACGCATTGTAATCCGTTTTGCTCTCTCAATCAATAATAGATCTCTCTCTCACAGTGGATGTAAGCTTGTGCAAGCAAGCTGAACCACTATAAACGTCTTCTTCTTCATACAATCACACATACACACACAAATTCAAGTTGTTATCATATGTGATCTAGTTTCTTGTATTCAATTCATTGTTTAATTGTGTATTCAACAAGATCAGGTTGGTTATTGATCTGATATATCATCATCTACAACACGTAACCTAAACTTCAATTGAGATTTCTTAATGTACATATTCATGTATATTTCTGCTTTTGGAGCTACAAAGTCTTATTCTCTAACCTCGAAAAGCATCGTCTGTACAGAATTCCGGATGGTTTGTAATTACAGAAAATAATCTTTGTTTTGGTTTTGTAATCCATATAAATTTGAATCAGTAGTCAATTCAGCAGACGCTTAAACCGGAGGCTGCACGATGCTTCTGGCTTCATCATAAACCCATTCCATTCGTTGGGAACCCACCACCAATTGCGACACCCGTATTACCTTTACAAAAGTCACTTTTTAATCTCCATAAAAAGTTTATGTATATAAATATAAATTAATTCTAAAAAATAATGTATATATGTATTAAGTTAAATTATTATTATATCCTTTGTGATTATGGGACCTCAGATGTCGTAAATTTGCACATAGAAATATTTAATTCAATTTGAGTGAATGATATTTCCAATAAAATACTCCTATTTATTATCTAAATAGAAGACGTCTCATTGACGGCGTGCAATAGAAAATAATTAATCCATTAATAGTCAGTATCTGGAATTTTATTAAAATATGAAATAATTGATATAGCCAATTCATTCTTCAACTCTCAATTTTAGTGAAAGTTAATAATAATAGGAGTTGCAGAAATTGGTAAATATTATTTCATTGCAAATATAGGATACATTAGACAATTTGAAGGGAAAATAAAGATAAAAACAAGGCCCGAATCTAGTTAATGATAGTTACCCAGATGAGGCCCATGAACAATATAGTCTTGTGGGTTGTGGCTTATTCTACAGGCCTTAATGGGCCTCATAATAAATATCAATCAGAGTAGCCCAATTTGCCATTCCTTGCTCCGGGCCTCAGGAGCCCAGCCCCGCTCAGGAGTTTAATCATTGTATTCGAGTTCTGCATTTTCCAGTTTCTACTAAGTACTCCCTCCGTTTCTTCGCAAATTACACTTTATTAATTTTTTTCTAAAACTAATTTTATTGATTCTAAGGGTGTAAATGAGCGCTCATTACACGTTATTATTATTATTTTTAAATAATTTTATTGATTTATAGGGGTGTAAATGAGTCGAGTCAAATAAAGAGTTGTTCAAACTTATTTGAAATATTATCGAGTTTCAAAATATATGTTCGAGCTTGTTTGATAAGCAATCGAGCTGAGCCAGAACAAGCTTTTATCGAGCCGAACACGAGTTGAGCTCGAATAGCTTGATAAATTTACACTTATTTTACCTATTTTCATTAATGGAGCTCGAGCTCGAACTGAGCTTTTAATTTTATCGAACATAAAAGTCTGTTTAAGCTTGTTTGATATCTTTATCAAACAGACTCAAACGATCTTTTTACCGAACAATTATGAATTGAGTATTGAGTAGTTTGATTTGATTTTTACTCCTATTAATTTCTGGGTATTTTAATATTTTTAGAAAATATAAAAAGTGTAAAGTAATGTTATAAGTGTTAGGTAGAAGAGGCAAATTTAAAAATAAAATAACTTTTAATATTATTGAATTTTTATTTTATTTATTTATTACTTTTTAGATGTGGATGCTATTATGGAATAACAAATAAAAATGTGAAACATCTACATAGAATGGGTGGAGTAATGAGTATATTGGAGGCTCGTTATAGTTGATGCAATTTGCAGTACAATCAAAATGAGAATTTAGTGGTTTATATATAAAATAGCCCATTACATGTCTAAATATTTTTTTTTAGTAATTTTATATTAGATTTATTATGCAAAATCTTGGTATTTCATAAAAAATTCCACAATAATTAGATTCTCAACAAACTTTTCATGCAAACCTTCTAATCCAACGTGAATATACAGCGTGATTTAATACTACAGCGGTGTCACATTAATCTGGCAGGAGATCCACAGTATCATTTTGAGGGTTGTTTTTTCTTTTTAAACAATATTATAGATAAAATCTCCATAAATACAATGAAGGGGCTTACAGCCTTACTAGAGTAAATATTTCAATGGTGAATAATGAATACATCTCTCTCTAAATAGAATAGTTTAATTTAATTTAAATAAATAGAAACACATACCAGGAGAGAGGCGAATTATGAAGCAGCTACTGCACAGAGGAAGTTCTCAGTGTCATCATCAATGGCGCCATTATTAACCACAACTTTCCGTACATAGCATCCATTGTTATCCTCCACATAATAACTCTGAAAAGTTGTTGCTTCGCCAGAAAACACTTCATCTCCTACCAACATCCACCCACTGCTGCTCTGTCTGTTCTCCAATTCTCTCTCATACCTCTTATTCTTCTTCTTCTCCTCTTTCAGAGAATGATCCAGCTCCACAGAAATCATGTAGCCATCCTTGTCTGATCTGGGAACCGTCTTCATCTTCAATCTCAGCGGGTACCTTCTCTCCACAGTCATGTTCGTGATTAAGAACCCTAATTCGGATTTCATCTCCACCTTGTTCATCACCTTCACTTCCTGCTTCACCACCTTGTACGTTCCGTTGTTCTTGAATGTTATCCTGTTTTCGAACTCTAGTCTGCTCCGAACATGGCAGGTGAAATTACCGGCGCTCGATTTCACCCACCCTGAAAACTCACTCTTTCTCTCCCCTTCGACATCGAATCTTCCATTGAGTTGATGGAATTTTGCTTCACGTTCGACGCAATTGCTTGGATCGCGATACCTAATTGGCCCTGCTTCAACCCTGTCGGATTTATCATCTAACCAGAGATGCAGATTTGCATCCATCATCCAATACGAAATGGCGTCGGCGATTCGAAACTCGAAATTATGCGCTTTCCCGTCGAGCAACATGCCTAAAAATGGGCTTAATTCGATTTCGTATGAAGGGAAATCAAAAGCCCCAATTGAAACTACTGGCTTCCAGAACAGGGGATTGATTCCTCCGGTGAAGATTACCGGGAATGGAATCGCCGAGCCGACTACATTGTCGTCGATCTTCACGATAACTTCTCGATACGCGCCGTGGCCTCTCTTCGTGGGTAAACCGTTCATCACGAAGTAGTAATTTGGAGGATTCAAGTACCAGAGCTCATCGTTTTCGTGAAAGGAAACGTAAATCTCGATCACTGCTCTGTATGTGTTGAGTGGAATTTGAATTTTCTGGTTAATTTCATCCTTCTCTCCTTCAATTTTGTACCAGAATCCTTCGTCTCCGGTTGAAGATATGGGGAGAATCAGATCTGCTGGATTCTCGTCCAATTCGAGAGTTTTTTTGAAGCTCAGTAAATCTGAGCTCTCTCTCAATTTCGTAGTGTTTGAAGTTTGATTTGGGGGAAATGGAGTGTTGACGCCGTGATTGGATCTAGAAACATCGTAGTAGAGAAATGTGAGATTGAACTGGTATAATACCCCGTTGTCAACGACGTCGTTTACGGCGTTCTCCAGCATAACGACGAGAGTGATGTTGGAATGCCGTAGAATGGAGGCGTATCTGGTGACATCCTTCTGGAAATTCCAGGATATTCCATCGGCGGTGGTTTCGGGAGTGCTGGTGCGGAGGAGCTCCGCCCCGGAGAGCCAGACGGCAGCAACGCGAGCATGGAATGAGCCGCTGGAGGTGGCGGAGAAATGTAGAACGGCGTTTGACCATGTGCAATTCCGAGGAGGGAAGTAGGTGTTGTTGGCGGGGTGAAGTAAGGCGGTGGTCTGGAGCGTGCATGAGGGGGTGAGGGAGTCGAAGGGGAGGCGGCCATTGACTTCGGTGTACTCATGGGGTATTGCGGCGGTAGAGTATCGGCGGGTTTGGGAGACGCCGGAGTGGTGGAGCGGTGGCGATGAGGCGGCGAAGGGAAAAAGAATTATAGATAGTGAGAGGTAGAGAAGAAAACGATGCATTTTGGTGGAGGGAATTAGAGAGTTCAGTGTTGAAGAGAAGTGATGGCCGGATTTTATGAATGTTAATAATTTATTTTATTTAAATAAATTGAGCCAATAATAATAGGTATAACCGTGCAAGTGTATTGTCTTTTCCTCCCATAAATAAATGAGTTGGTTTGTTCCAAATGCAAGGATAAAATATTTTATTTTAAAAAATATACACTTTAATTAATAAGTGTATAATATTTTATTGTAAATGGTACTTTTATTAAATTTTTTTCCAGAAAATAAAAGGTAAACGTACTACTAAAAGATAAACAATTTAATACTAAAAGGTATCTTGACACACGGTGTCCTCGGGGACGCACAAGTTTTAACCTAAATAAATTCATACAAATTAAGGGTGATGTTAAATGTCCATAATATGGACATCAATATCATTCAGAAAATATATGTTTTCTAATTTACCCTTTATTAAAATAACTCTAAACCCTAACCCTTTAAACTATAAACCTTAAATCATTATACACTAAACCACAGGGCTAAATATCGTTTAAATGGATTGATACGTAGTTTTTATAAAATTCTGGATGTCTAGAATATGGACACACATCTTTACTATTCTATCTCATAAACAAGTTAACATTCACAATTCACCGACCCCATCATACATTTTAATTTCAAAATTGTCACTCATTTATAACTCATACTTCCTCTGTCCCACCCAAAGGGTTTATTTTTTTCTATTTTGGGCGTCCCACCCAAAAGATTCCCTTTCCGTTTTTAAACACATCGGGCCCACACACTCCCACTAATACAATTAAAATATAGGGCTCACACTCTCACTAATACACAACTATTCACTACATATTAAATAATAATACTCCTTAATCCATGTGACAAAAAGCAAAAGTTACCCATGGGACGGAGGGAGTATAACTTATTTAATAGTTTATTTATTTATAAAGAAATAATACCAAATTACTTCTAAAAGCAAATTAAAAAAATAATTTTTTAAAATTTCATTATGCAAAACGTATTAAAGTATGATTTTAATACGTTAAAATTTCTTTTTTATTGATAGTTAAAGTGAAGTATTTTATAAAATATGATGAATAAAGTTTATTGTTACCAATCTTTGAGGTGAGATATAATGCTCATAACATTAAGTAACGAATCATCAATCATTACAAACCTTTTTTTTTTTGTCTCTAAAGTATTTTCCTTGATCCTTGCTAATGAATTTTAAATTATTCCCCAAGTAATTTAATTAAGCCTTATTATCGTTGGTTGATAATGATATTTGAACGGAAATAAGAGTTAAAAGTCGTAAACTATGAAACTGAAAGGAGACCTCTAGATTGTTGGTCGTCTGCAGTTATATCACGAAAATGTTTCTTGTCACATTGGAGAATCATATGTAATGTATATAGAGAATTTTAATGATGTATAATAATTGTAAGGAAGGGTTTTTGGTAATTTTGGAGTCATTCTGATGTTACAAATGAAACTTCTCCATACTTACTGCACTTTGTTTTACCACTAAAATCAACATTACTATTTTTTTGAGTTTGGCTCTTGTTATACTTTTTTCACTAAATGTTAAAATCTTTTTATTTCTTCACCTTTTCTGTTTCTATTTTTCTTTTTATCCTCTATATATTTTCTTTTTCATTTTTATCCAAAATGTTTATATTTGAGCAAGTATTAATGTTAGTTAGAACCATCCCGGAATAAATTATATGAGAACAATAAAAAAATAATTATATTTTTAATAACAAGTGATATCCATGAAATTATTTTAAAAGAGGTTAATTGCAAAACAAATCACAAACTTTACTTTATTGCATGATAAGAAATTGAAAAAAAAAATGAAGCATTTTTTGCTAAACGCACCTTAATGTGTAATACATTTTTCAAATATAAGGATTAAAAGTGGTTTTTTTTTTTAGAAATTATGTACGTCTTACGATAAGTTAAGTTATTTGCAATTACTCAAATTAATTTGTAATGAAAGTGAAGTTTTTTTTATTTTTGTTATAATTTACTCTTAAAAAGTGGTGCATAATGCTTTTTTTCTTTGAAATATCAATTATCACTTTAACACACAGATAATAATGTACTCCATTTTTAGCTCCAACCTCTGAAAAATAATTTTGTTTCGTTTGAATCATATGTTGTGTATATAATTTGATATCGAAATAGATTATAATAGGGAAATCTTCGGCAATTTATACATAATTAATACACGAAATACAAACTTGAATAATGAAACTGGTAATTTGCCAGAAATCTTGAGGCAAACTTCCCCAGAAACCAACACATAACAACGCAATGCTTGACAAGTCTACAAAGAGTCGCGCCGATCCAAATAGTAGGCGTTTGAACGGAGAATAACCGAGAGATGTGAAAAGATGCGACAGCTACAGATTACGTTTTAAGGGAGACGAGCATGCGGTTGAGGCAAGCAACAGCTTAGCCCCATTATTCAGAAGAAGCTGCGTGATATCCTCATACTCCATCAAATTGGAGATATACAGTGGGGTTGCACCTTTCTTGGTTTTGGCATTCACATTAGCTCCTCTACATATAAGAACTTCGACTGCCTCGATGCTGCCTCCTTCAACAGCAAAATGCAGAGGAGTATGGCCTTCAACATCCTGGGATTCCACACGAGCACCAAACTCAACGAGCAACATCACCACATCTTTGTTTCCTTTGATGGAAGCTATGTGCAGTGCTGTCAATCCGTATTGATCACAGAACTCCGTATTTGCCCCCTTTTCCAGTAGTGATTCAAGTAGCTCCAGCTCTCCACGCCTAGCAGCTTGAATCACTGATTCGCCTTGTTCCAGGAGTTTAACTACGTCCGTCTGCATGTTGATTAACATGCATCTGTAAAACCTCTTAAAAGAGACAAGTTGACATGAACAAGCAGTCTATTTTCATCATAATTACCTCTCACATGACTGTTGGATGTCGAAATAAGTAATTCTATGTCTACATTGTTGTTGAATCAGGCTATAAACAACTCATGTTATCAAGTCAATATTAAGTGAAGGTTCATGTTTTCGTTGCTTCATCATATCACTTTGTAAGTTCTTTATCTTACTTTAATTTGTAATGCTTTTACCCAATTGAGTTTAGAGCACCTCTTATGCTCTACTCATATTAATAAAAATTTTTGCTTCTTCCCAAAAAAAAAAAAAATTAATATTCAGTGAGTGATAAGTACTGTACTTTATGGATTCTATGCTGTTTAGACCATGCAACCACGCATGAAGAATTTCAACTGTGTACTGAAGTTTAGATTTCTTTTTAATACATGAGATCAAACATTTGCCAAAGTAAGTTGTAGTAGTAGCGGCAATTGAATTATATGGCCTTACTTCAGGCCTGATGAGTTACTATCTAAAAAGATGTCTCCAAGTAATGTTTTAGAAAAAGATACATGTATAATTCCATATTGAATTGCTTGATGGTAAAGTCATGGCTTTTATTCCAAAAAGAATGACATCGATCAATCATATATTGCAGGAAACAATCAAAGAGGAGCAGCTGCAGCTCTTTAACAGCGCTTAAAAACCATTTTCACTTTGCGTTGCAAAAAAGTATACTGCAATTTCATTGGTTTTTGGTGGTTGAGTGATCCTATCATCAAAATCCAAGAAATGCTTCCAATGAACGTCAATTAAATTAATGAGCATCGAGCAAGAGCTTTTAGAAGGGAAAGAATCCCCTTGAGCTCAAGTTCTATCATTAAAATGGAAAATCACAAGTGCCTAAAATTTTGCTTTAACTTATTATGAAAAGAAGAGATTACCCAAACAGAATTTGATAAGCTAATTCACTTTCGAAAGCGATTGCTACTATTAAATGAGGCAACCAAGGTGTTAGCTGTTGAACTGTTAATACTAAGACTTGAAGCAAATAAGTATGGTCATTAGATTGCACCCTGTTCTAACTTCAAAACCAAACCGTTCTATTTGTAAGTAAAAACCAAGAGAGATTAATTTGATGATACTTTCTTGACTAGAAACCAAGATATAAAGCATGTTGCTTCCAAACATTAGTACCCAATACTCCATATGCAACTGCAAATCAAAGAAATGACTCCAATAGAGAATTACATCCTCGATCAGGTATTGAACAACTCATTGCATCTGTGGCCCAAATCTCACAAACTAATCTTAAGACTGCACCATTATGTTTCTAATCCTACTATGGATGGTCCTACATTCCACCATGGCTAAGAAATAAATTCTCACACACCTCTTTCACTCTCAATTACAACTACTGTCTCAGGGTCAGGGATACAAACAACACAATTCAGTCAACTGGCAAGTGGAAATCACATAAACATGCAATTAATGTTTTATTGGCGATCAAAGAAACAAAAATCAAAGCTAGTCAATGGTGGAGCTACTTACGTGGTCCTTATCTCGTGCAACATCAATGGCTGAACGGCAGTGATCCGTATCGCCTATGGTGGGGTCAGCGCCAGCTTTCAGAAGCATCTCCGCCATCAAACGGTCCCCATTCGCCGCCGCTCTATACAACGCCGTCCGCCCGTCCTTGCTCCTCGCGTCCACGCTAGCACCTGCACCCACCAACACCTTAGCACTCCCCAAATGGCCTTTACTCGCCGCCAAATGCAGCGGCGTTCGCCCCTCCTTATCCCTGGATTCCACCCCCCCACCCCCCTTCACTAGCCTCTCAACCTCCTCCGCCCGATCAAACGCCGCTGCCACGTGTAATTCCGTCCACCCCCTTGACGCCCACCTAACGTCGTCGTATACTTCCCGGTTAACGTCAACCCTCAACCCCGTCTCCAAGAGTAATCCCACAATGTCGGGAAACTGAGACGCAACTCGGTACAATGACTCAGCTTCACGAACCGGCAACTCGGAAACAACAGAACGCTGTCGTTTTATAATACTCCGCACTGCGTCAAAATCCCCCACGCCCACCGCGTGTTTGAGGAGAAAGGGGCCCACAAAATACACCTTGAGCTTGACGTCATAGGTGGGTCTGTTAGGGGCGGAGTTAAACCATCGGTTGACGAGCTCGGACTGGGCTGCCTCCGGCGAGTCGGTACTGAGTTCGGGTGCGGGGGCGGTTCTGATGAGGAATCGATCGGAGGGGGAGCGGGGGAAGGTCGGGGGGAGGTGGGACTGGGCTTTGAGGACGATTTGGAAAGTGGCGGAGGAGAGCGGCGCGACGACTCCACTCGGCGGGTTGACTAGGAACTTGTGGGGGGAGGAGGTTTGGACCTTGAAAGCTAAGGGGGCGGCGGAGAGAGATTTGAGGCGGATGTCGGTGCGGCATTTGCAGGCCAATTCAAATTCAATGAGGATTTCGTGATCGGATAACTCGACTAGCTTGTCCATGGAGTGGTGAAACAGAATTGGGGAGTCATTGTTTGTTGATGGAAAAAGTGCAGAAGATTATGATACAATGTGAAGCGCACGTGAAGTTGTGGCCATCTGATTTTGTCATTGTTATGGAAGTGCACAATTCGTTAAAATTGATATTTCACAACTTAAAATATTGTAAATGATTATTAAATCATTATTAAGATATAATGCAAATCTAAATGTTATTATGATCTTATAATTCATTTAAAAATTGGAATGTAACATGAAATAGAACTCTTCCAACAAAGCTTGATTTGAGATAAAATTTTCAATAATTATCATTAATTAAATTATTACACTGCCTTCTTCAATCAATTTTATTACTTATTATTATTACTCTAATTAATTATTCAATTTATTATTATTATTTTATAATTTGAAAAAAGCTATTTGTAAATTTTAAAAGAGTGTTTGGTTTTTGTTAAGTTAAAGAGTCTTAAAATTTGAGGGGGACTAGGGTGCAACCGATTGTACCAATTGAATTGGTACAACCTTGGTCCTCACCATTCTTAATTAATTTCTTATCCTTCATTAATATTGTTTTTTATTTTATTTTTAAATTTTTTTATTTAAATGACAATTATACCCTAAGGGATAATTATACCCTAAACCACAAGGGTAAAATTACAATTATACCCTAAACCCTAGGGGATAATTATACCCTAAACCACAAGGGTAAAATTACAATTATACCCTAAACCCTAAACTCTAGGGGATAATTATACCCTAAAGCACAAGGGTAAAATTACAATTATATCCCTAAAATTAAAAAAAAAAGTAATGTACAATAATAATAAAAAAAAGAAAACACACACTGAAAGTGAAGGAAGGAGATTGTACAGGATGTTGTATCAAATTGGAGGTTGTATACTAGTCTTTGCCTAAAATTTGTTAAAATTAAGAATGTTTATAATTTTATTTATCAATCTTAATCCCCCATTAATCACATGCTCAAGTTTACATTACGTGACCAATCGTTTTTTAGTATGAGTCACACTAATGTTTACTCTGATCAGTAGCCGTGTCTCCATTGAAATGTAACTTTCGTCGAAACTTTTTCCTATAAAACCTTCAGGCATGCCTTGAATTTAAATGAATTTCAAAACTCATTTGATTTTTAGAAAATGTCATTGCTACCTTAAAAAGTTCCACACACCATACTACATTTATAAATTATTAATTGTTCAGGGGTTTATAAAAAAATTCAATTCATTTATTTAATAAGACTTCACGAACCTAAATATTTTATTTTAAATAATAGATACTAGTACATTAATAAATCGAAATATAATTATTAAATAAAAAAAATAAAAAATGAATGAATAGTTAAACTCTCCTCTGATTCGCGCTCTGTCAGTTAGTTACGCACAATACCCTGCACATATGCACACAACTATACACACGCCAAACCACAATCTCTCTCTCTCCTCTCAATCTCTCTCTTCAAGCAGGTTCATAGTTTCGTCTACAATCGTCTTTCATCAGGAGCAAAATGTTCTACTCTCATCAGTTACTTGCTCGGAAAGCTCCGCTCGGCCAAATATGGTGAATATTTTACTTTATTCGCTTTTTTCTAGCTTCAATGATACTATTTCTATGTTTTCATTTCATTTAAGGTCGACGCAGCACAAACTTGAGGAAAATTAAATGTAGTTGATATCATGTGGCTTGAAATATGATATATGTAGCCTGTTTGAATTTTGAGTTTCTAAAATTTTGCGTTGTTTCCTTTGAATTGAGCTCATCGTGATCCTTTGTTTCTGCTATTTTCTTATTTTGATCCTACCCTGTTTTCTGGTTTTGTGCTCTGTCTCGCTAATTTTAACTGTTCTCGTGCAATTTCGCGAGTTATGATAGTAATTCTTTATCTATGGTGTGTTTGAAGGATGGCAGCAACGCTGCATGCGAAGATTCACCGACGGAAACTAGATAAGCTTAACATTATCAAAATCTGGTGAGGTTTTCCTTCATAATTTATCCAAAGAATCACTAATGTTACGACTTCATACTTTACCAATTACGTCTGGTTTTGTTACAGTGAAGAAATATTAAATCCTTCGGTTCCAATGGCTCTCAGACTTTCAGGAATTCTCATGGGTAACGTTTCAACTTCAATTTTTCTTGTTCGAAATTTTTTGTTCGCTGAATTGTGACGTTCGTAATTAAAAACAATATTTCCAGGTGGAGTTGTGATTGTTTATGAGAGAAAAGTAAAACTCCTCTTCGGTAGGCTTCATTGATTAAAAACTTTCCCCCTTTGTTCTAATTGAAATTCATGAATGAATTGTAATTCAAAATTCCAATTCCACTAATATCTGTATTTTTCTTTGGATTTCTTGTGTCGTTTTTACTAGATGATGTCACCCGTCTACTGGTAAGAACCCTGATCCTGAATGACGTTATCAATCGAATCAATCTTCTTCCTTCTCATGGAATTTTCTTCATCAGGATTTGCTTTAATATAATTAATATATTCGAGTTTCTACTCTTAATTTTGTACAAGGTGGAAATAAATGAAGCTTGGAAGGTTAAAACTGCTCCACCGGATCCAACCAGACTTTCCAAAAGCAAATTTCAGGCCAAGTGAGTGTCGTTGTTCTCTTCATTATCATTTAAGATGTTTTCAAATCTGCGCATTGACGAGGCAATTATTTTTACAGAAAGTTGATATTATATTATGGATCACATTTTTCACATTATAAGAAGGTTTTGGGGATAGCACACTTGAATATGCATTGATTTTGAACTCTTATACACTATCCTTCCAATTGTTTGATTTCTGTAGATATGAAGCTGTTACACTGCCACCAAAATGTGCCGAAGACCTGGGGGAGATTGAAGAATCGCTTCAATATTCTAATGCAACAACTATTATGGATTTTCAACAGACCTATTTTGCCATGGTAATGACTGATGATATTGAAATCAGGTTCCCTTTTCTGTTGTCAGAGAGAATGTTCAACCATATGAATTAACTAAGACACTGTCTTCTTTGCCATTGCTCGATTCTTAATATTCCTTTTTGCCTAATGTTAATCCCAATCTTGTATTCTTATCTAATTAACTGCATCTGGTTAATTCTTCTTCTGTGTTTACTACTAGTACAAATAATCTGATAGTAATTATGTTGCCTAAGATGCTAATTTAAAATCTCTTTCATGCAGAAGTTGGATAATTTGGATGATCCCTGTCCAAATCAAAATGGTGATATAAATGAGGACCAACATCAAGGTATCTGTGATTCCCTTGAACACTGGTTTTGTTGTATTCGCCAATCCTATCATGTTTCTAATTTGTAACAATGGACTATACCTATCCTATCTATTTCTACTGCAGTTGATGCTGCTGATATTACCATGAATGATAATTGTGACACATATCAGGCAGATGCCTCGATATTTGATCGCTTTGAAAGGTATAAATTAAAACTATGACTTGCATTGTGTCTATAAGTTGAACATCTTACAAAATTTCCTTCACTCTGGATATTTAAGTGTTGTGACTCACAACACTGTTTACTTTTTACTTAGCTTGCAACAAAGTGTCTTGACTCTTGAGAAATGTGACAGGTTTGATATTGAAGAGGGTGAGGAGACTCAATTTAATCCGACTCCTCCAGAGCATACTATCCCCAGTCTCATACCGTCACCACCTCGTCCAGAGAATCCCCTTATGTGTAAGTATTTCTGGTATGATATTTGAATAATTGAAGTCCAGGTGCATATCCACTTTCATCAATCTTATTTATGTTCATACACTCCATACATAGCAGTATATTAGAACTGAAGTTTCTTGCAGATTAAAGGTTGATTTACAGATGGTTTTATAATCTAGGTTATAAAACATGTCAGGATAAACAACTCTTGTGACAAATCTCTCTCTTGCTGCAAATTCAAATACTTATATTTTAACTTCAGACAGCAAACAAAGTGCTAGCAACCCTTGCTGCTGAAGTGAAATTTGAATCCAGATGATAACCTGATTCAGAATATTTTTTATAGCATGAGTTGCATTTACACAGCTTCTCAAATGTATTAATTCTCTCGAGTAAATAATCAGTGTTCTGCTAGTTTCTTCTCCTGCATCATCCCTTGGTGAATTGCCACCCTTGCTCACTGTGATGAGATCTGATCACCTGAATGAGAGGCTGTAAATTTATTTATTAATCCCCTTTTATATGGGCAATGGTTGCAGCTGATGAAATACCAGAACGACATCCTGACGAACTAGTCAAGCAGCAAGCTGATATAATCAAGGAAATTAAACTGGTAGTTCTATTCATGTAATTAGAAGGGGCCTAAGCATGATATATTTATTGACTATAGTTTCTAACAAATATTTCTTCTATAGGAAGATCAAATGAGGCCAAAGATTGCTCAAAGGAGGAAAAGAAGAAATGCAGCTTTCTCAATGGACTATGACCAAACAATCATCCCTGGTCACATGTATCAATCTTGGCTTCAGAATTCCTCTGATATTTTGACAGGAAGAGGAAAGAAAAGCAAGGTTAAGTTGTTTAACTTCTTACAATCTTTCTTAGATTACTTAGATATTTTGGCTCTGCTCAAGCATCGGAGCAAAAGACTTCAATAGAATAGCAAAGTCACTTGGTTGCATATTAAACAAAAGAGTGAACCACTGTTTCAATTTTCTGTTCTTGTGGAAGTGGTTTTAGTATTTTAAGATTACTAGCATTGAGTCAATTTGCAGTTGTATATTAAACAAAAGAGTGAACCACTGTTTCAATTTTCTGTTCTTGTGGAAGTGGTTTTAGTTTTTTAAGATTACTAGCATTGAGTCAATTTGCAGCGGCCTATGGGTGCCTTGTCCATGATGAAGACAGGCACGCTCATGGACCTGCCTTCTCTTGTACTGGTGGATAAGTTAGTCACGCTTGGATCTAAAGTGCATTATCCAGCACCTCTGGTGAAAGAATGGATGAAAAGTATCCAACCTCCACATGATTCACCTTCGGGTCAGATTTCCGTCATTCAGTGCATGATTTTGTATAGAATGAATAAACTAAAGGTTAAGGTTGTATGATTGCACAGGTCGAGCCTCTCATCCTCCGCCACCAGAACCATCGTCGTCATCTCCTCCTGACAGAAGGCATTTTGTGGATCCAATTGGAGATGTAAACCATGCTTCTTCTCTGTCATTATGAAAAGGATAACTATCATTTGATTTGATTAACAACTTTTGTTGTCAGCCTTTTGAAGAGCTTCAAAGTAGAGTTTTCTCACCATCAAGGGGTGTGTCCGTTGAGAGACAATTACCAATATCAAGAGCCCCTGATGATGAGATCCCCTCTGAGACACTAATTATGGATCCCAGTTACAATCGTGAGACCAATAGATTTGGAGTACATAAGGCTAATGGAATGAGTTCATTCAACGGCAATCCAATGGGCACCCCAGGAAATTCCAGTAAGCTAGTGTTTACATGTGATGATTCGTAGACCTTTTCTACTTCCCCAATGAGCATATGTATCCATGTATGTTCTATAGGTGAACGATTAAAGGAAATCAGCAGCTCAGGGTCTGATCGTGGTTTCGCCACACATAATTCAGATGTCAATTCAGGAAGGTGAGGTTTGCCCCATATAATGTTATGAAAAAATTATACTCAATTCTTTAACATACATGTTCAATCCAAAAAATCTACCAATATTATTACTCTTGATTAATTATGCATTCCTACGGTTTAGGTCCGGAAAAAAAAGACCCTTTTCTGCTTCAAACCACAGTGGGAATGGCCTTGAACCAGTAGCAGAAGAGTTCCCATGGCAGCATCCTGAACCAAACTTTCGGTTATCCAACTTATCCAGATTTAATTTCACACCAGATCATGGTAATTGAGCATTAGAACTCTATTATTTCTAGCACTTGGCCTCTCCATATAGCTATGTACTCAGTTGATTTTGTTAATTTTCAGAGCTTTTGGTGGAAACTGGACCAACTCAAACCCAAAAGCGTCCGATCATTAATCAACCACTCGACCAAATAACCGATTCCATCAGAATGTAATAATCCTTCCTCAAACTTTCTAGTACTTATCCATGAGTGAGTTTTTTTACAAAGATTCAAATGAGATTTTATCTGACTAAACCAATTTCATGGGGGATCAATGAATACAGGCACTTGAAGACTCATTTTGACACACCAGGATCCACTAAATTTGAATCTCTAAATCAGTTAGCACTTGGGATGGACAAAAAGAGAGCTGCATGTCTTTTCTACCAGGCTTGTGGTAATCACCTTCACTTGATTGTTCTCTTTCTACAATTGTTACTTCAATCTCTACATTATGAACATCGAGAAACCTTGCAAATGATCAATAAATTAATTGCTACATTAAATGATAAATTCCTATAAAGTCTAAACGTTCATCTGGTGAGCTTGTTGTCTGATACTATACTACCTAGTATTTTGAGTTTAAAAAAAAAAGGCATAAATATGTTATGTTTTCAAAATAATATAAAGTGGATGTTGTGCACATGGGATCATCTATGCTATTTTTATGTATCATCTTCTATATTACCAATTGTATGATTGACAGAAAGAAAATCCAACCATTGACCCTATGGTTGATACTTTCCTCTTTAGGATATATTTTACTTCTATTCTACCTGTATTACACCAAAATGACATAGGGAATCCAAACCAAATGTTGTGGGATTATGGAGAATTTCTTTACTCTCATTCAAACTACTTCCATGCAGTAAACATGATTTTGATATATTTCAAATCTATTTAATGTAACAAAATTTATAATTAATTTTCCGTAATCAAATTCTTCAACCTAATGGACTAAAAAATTGTGTTTTGTGCCAGTTCTTGCCACGCGAGACTACATTAGAGTTGACCAAACGGAAGCATATGGAGACATACTGATTTCCCGAGGGGCAAAGATGTGAAAACAGATTCATGAATCAAAGCAGATGTTTATATCTATACAAAGGTTTAAATTTAATATACTCCACTTCATTAGACTTAGGCAGGTATGAAATTACATGTTAAAATTTAATATATATGCTCATTGGACTTATTTTTAGTGTTTACATATTAGAGGGAGTTCGTTCTTTCTTTTTTTTTTTTGAAACTGAGGGAGTTCGTTCTTTGAGAGGTCCTAATATATAATTTCTGTCCTTAATTTGTGTTTTATGCGAAATCATTATAAAAAAATTACTTGATGCTGCGGAGAAAGCTCTTGTGCAATCAATTGAAGTGTAATCTAATGGTCATATATATGGGCCTTTAATATAAAAATTTTATATCCTTTTGATTTTTCTAAATTAAAAAATTAATTTTCTTAATGAAGCATTACTCTTGATATTTAAATAAATCATTTTAATAAAAAAATATTATCCTTATTAATTAAGATGAATATCCTTTAAAATAGAATATAATACTCTTGAACATATTTTGTACTCGTGTAAAAGATGCCGATTCTAGTTTTATAATGTTTACTCCATCCCATTAACTTAGGATTTTTTTTTTCTGAAGTAGGCGAAATTATTTTATAGGATTTATTAATTATAGGTACGTATATGTACAACCTAATTATTAATAAATACACAAATCTAATATAATTACTGTAGGATACATAACGATTTTTTTTCTCCCAACATTACCATTGTTCACAACATTTAATATTCTACGTTTATACAGAACAATAATTTCATTGAACACTAATGTACACAACATCAAAACTAATATTTAATGTTTAATATTAGTGTACACTAATGTACACTAATATTCAACGTTTAATATTCTAACGTTTATACAGAACTAACCTTTGTTTTGTCAATGTACACCGATGTACACTACTATTATACTTATCACTCGAGATTTTAGGAGATGGAATTTAGGAAAAAATCGTTTTCCTAATTCTCTCTACGGTCACTTTCTTTTATTTTTCTCTCTAAATAACCGATGATGTACAGATTTTGAAATATATAATTTAGGAAAAAATCATTTTCCTAATTATCTCTATTGTCTCTTTCTTTATTCCTTTATCTAAATGCACATTGATGTACTGATTTTGAAAGAAATAATTTATGAAAAAATCGTTTAACTAATTATCTCTGCGGTCACTTTCTATTATTTCTCTCTCTAAATGCACGTCAATGTACATATTTGTCTTCGTTCTTCTAATTGTGACTTCATTCTTCATTTTTCCGATTAATTAATCAAAGTTCATATTGATTAAGTACATTGTGCACACGTGTATACAAATAAGGTTGTATACAATGACTCTATCTTCGATAATTATTTATCTCACCTAAATGTACACTGATGTATATTCATATAAATAGTTTATTCATTTTTTTCTCCCCAAAAATTATTTATCTCAAATGAGTGTACAGTAATGTATATATATATAAATATTTAATCATGTTTTTTTTCTTAATTTGTTTCACACGATGCACACTGATTTTCAGTAAGTATGAGTAATATGGGAAAAACAAAATTAAATTTTGTATCTGTGCGTAATTTTCTATAACGAATGTATGAATTAGTAATATCTAAATACGTTTTCTACCTAATATTTATTGATCCTATTTTATATATATATATTGTCACTTAATAGCATTACTGAAGGAACTCTTCTTAAAAACCAAGTCTAAATTAATTTGCGCATTTTAATTAACACTGGAAATTTTGAGTATTTGCTATGTATATGTTAGTAAAATCATGGAGTATATGATACATCCCAACTTTCATTAATTTTAGAACTTTTGTTGTGTTAATCATTAAATGGACAATCCTAGTTTCAAAATGTGCGAAAGGCATAAATGTTACCTAAGTTATGTTAGTTTGAGATTTTAAATATTTGGTTTAAAAGAATCATGTGATTTTTTTATTTTTTATTTTTGGCTGGAGCTATGCTTATACTAAATCAGTGATGATACGTATAATATTATAATATTTTGTTAACTAATATTTGAGAGTTATGAGAAATGAGTGACAAAAGAAAGAAAATATTAACTGAAGAGAAGAAGTACGTGGAAGGTCGATGAATGAATTGAGATGAGTTGGTGTCCAGTGCATTTGGATATATAAAATAGGCAAAAGCTTGTGTGTGTCCAGACACACGGAGCACATTCTGTATGCCTTTAGAATTTTGTGCCAAATTGTATACCCTTTAGTATAAAGATGTGTACCATTTATTTTACAAGGCAAAAACTTGTGTGCGCCCGGGTGTGTGGCGCTTGTCTTTAGAATTTTGTGTTAAATTCTATACCCTTTAGTATAGAGATGTGTACCCTTTATTTTCTGAAGAAAAATAAAAAAATATAATGAAAAGTGTATAGACGGGTGTACCTTTATTAATTAAAGTGTATACCCTTTAGAACAAAATAATGTAGCTTTATCCATAATATTAAATTCTAAAGGCGCACGGCGTGTGCCCGAGCGCATGTAAGCCTCACTCCATAAAATATTGGCAAAAGTTTGTGTGTGCCCGAGCACACGGGAGCACATTCCGTGTGTCTTTAAAATTTTGTGCTAAATTGTATACCTTTTAGTATAAAGATGTGTACCCTTTATTTTACAAGGCAAAAACTTGTGTGCGCCTGAGCGCTTGCCTTTAGAATTTTGTGTTAAATTGTATAGCTTTTAGTATAAAGATATGTACCCTTTATTTTCTGAAGAAAAATAAAAAATATAATGAAAAGTATATACCCTTTAGAACAAAATGGTGTACTCTTATTAATTAAAATGTATACCCTTTAGAACAAAATAATGTACCCTTATCCATAATACTAATTCAAAAGGCACAAGGTATGTGCCCTGGCGCACGGAAGCCTCACTCAAAAATATTTAAGTATATTTTATTTTAAAAGATATACTATATTTTATTAAAGACAAATTCTCTTGTGAGACGTTATTTACGTGAGACGGTTTGTGAGACGTGTTAAAGTATGTTTATTATTTAGATAAAGTATTTTTAATGGTTATTAAAGTATGTTTTCTAAAGTATGTTGGATTATACATTAGTGTATGTTTTAGTGTATTATAATTTGAATTATTAATGACATACTTTAATTGCAAATAAGCATACTTTATCTATACAATAAGCATACTATAGTGATGGATCAACCCGTCTCACATCCGTCTCACAAATAACCCGTTTCACAAGAGTGTTACTCTTTATTAAAAAGAGTATTTCAAGTATCTATTGAAATATGAAAGTATATTAATGTTGAACTAAGAAAATTAACATTTTTTTCTCCTGAAAATTCAAATGTATATATATTTATTGGTGGACTTTTAAAATCATCTAAAATAGTTGTTAAGCTTAAAATCCAATACCTATCTCCAAAATCACAAATCACATGGGCAATGGTAAATCTTAAGCTTAGATAATGATTTATAAAAGTAAAATATCACATGATAATAAAATTGCAATTATATACCAATATAATCATTAAACCCTAAAATTAAGAACTAAATGTTAAGAACAGTGTATAAACCATAAAATAAAGTATTGCTATATGAATGAACAACTTAAAATTACACTTATATCTTAAATTTAACTTTAAAAATTAAATTAAACCTATGATGGACACAATTCCATCCAATTTTTTGCGAAAATGTTAATCCAAAAAAGGGGCGTGGCTAAGATTATCTGCCTAACACATGTGGCAACTGGCAAGAAAATGACGTTAATTGAACTGTTCAACGATTTTTTAGTTCATATCTCATTAAGAATAAAACAAAATTTAAGGAAAAAAAAGCAAGTTGTTATTATATTATAAAGTTGCACTGAAAATTTGAAATCGCCCTCAAATTTTTTACTCAACATCTTCGTAACATTTCATCAATCTAAATCAATTATTGTAAAATACACTTTAATTTAAAATAATACCATTACAGTATATTGCATGATATACTTTATATTTTATTTATTACTTAAAAAATATTGTATTATCCCTTAAAAATCAATTAATTTAGTCAAAAAATGACTTTTCTTTCTTTTAACTACATATCTACTCTGTCAGTGAAGCTAATATCGAAGCAAATGGATATAATATATAAATGTGTATAGTACTCCTTACATCCCCTTAAAAGTTGTGCATTTGTTTTTTTCATGTAGAGTAAGAGATATGATATTTAATGTGTAGATGAAGATATATATATATATATATATATATATATATATATATATATATATATATATATAATATTTTAAGTGGTAGTTGCATTAATATTGTGTGCGACTCCCATAAAAATATATTTATTGTTTTGTGTATGTCTCATTTATTAAAAAAATGAAATACACTTCATATATTAGAACGATTAAAATAACAAAATACACCTCTATTTTAGGGACAGACGAACTTGCATGAAATTTTGTCAAAAAATTTTCAAAAAATTCAAATACAGCTTGGATTGAGTTCAAATTATTTAGAACTAGTCCGTCCGTCTTATTTTATTAGGGAGTATTATTTTTTATAAAAATTATTTATCACTTTTTATATATTCCATGAATAGTTGATAGTTTAAGTTAAATTTGACCGATCAAGTTAACTATTTAATAAAAACATTTTCACTTTGTATTCATTTGACAAACTCCATTGTATTAGACGATTTTACGCAGATCCTCGTCATTCTGAACTGAAATCGAATGTTTCAAGAGATGTATGATTCATAATTTACATTTATGTGGGTCTAACATATTTACTCAGTTTACAAATGTAAAAATTATAAAATTAAATAGCGTTATTCAATTCAATTATGTAAGAGTGCATGCTGTAAAATTAGATTTTTTTGTCCTACTTCACAAAAATAAAATAAAATAATAAATAAAAAAAATCGAGAATTAAATTGGAGGTTGGCATTTAATGTTTTGGCATTAATGGCCATTATTTATGGGGCCAAAGTATGCACTTTTATAAGTTGATTGACAATGACAATTTATATGTTTTGTTAATTATAAGTCATCTCATTACTCATATGATTTATAACAATTTCATTTAGTAATTAATTGTTCATTAATTTTTTATTTGATCAAAATTGACAAAATTTAAGGTATACTAATTTAACCCATGTAACCTAGAATAAGTCATAATTTTATTAAAAAATTATTTATATCGCTTATAAAAATCATTTATGATGAGATGATAATTTCGTGAAACGGGTCGATCCGTTATTAAAGTAGGTTTGCTATAAAGGTAAAGTATGTTGTTGTTTTTAAAGTATGTTTTTTATAAGTGTGATAAATAATAAATTAAAGTATGTTTTTAAAGTGTTATAATATGATTTATTAATGAACATATTTTAATTACAAATTAACATATTTTACCTACATAGTAAGTATACTTCAACAATGAGTCTCGTCTTACTATCCATATCACATAAACCCGTCTCATAAGATGTTTTTTTTATGAAAATTAGCTCCCTCGCTCTCAAAGAATTGTTCATATAACACATGAGAATTGCGATAAATTAATGTAATTTTATAATATGGAAAAAGCTTGTGTTATTATTTCACGAAATGTGTTTTATGAGATAAATAAAAAATTATAAATTAGTTGATAAAAAGTGAAATTTTTTAAGTAAACTATTTCAGCAAAACCTTCTGTGCTCCCAGAGACACACCGTGTACACCTGAGGACACAGCGTGACACAAGAGCCTCACTCTACTATTTCATATATATAAATTAAAAGTGATGCTCGATCCCTCCAACTCTTAAAAAAGTTTTCACCTTTTTAATTTTTTCCGCACATAAAAATTTTCACATTCTTTAAAATAAGAAATCAAAACACTTAATCTCTCTTTTACATTTCGTTTAAAAATAAAATAAAAAAATTAAATAATTTAAAAAAAACCCTACCTAATACATTTAACCTATGTTATTATTTAAGAGTCTGATTGCAGTGCACCTAATGTACCTAGACAATCTTAATTATTGGATTAACTTTTAATATAATCTACACCATTTAATGTAATACTCCCTCCGTCCCGAAGAAGTTGGTATATTTTTTTTGGCACGGAAATTAAGGAGTATAATAATTTAATGTAAAGTGAAGTAGAGTGAAGTGAGAGAAATAATATTTAATGTGTAGTGGCCAATTGTATTAGATGTGATATGTGGGTCCATGAGAATAGATTAATTGTTTTTGTGTGGGTCTCATGTACTAAAAAGAAAATATGTCAACTTTAGTGGGACAAACCAAAAAGAAAAGTGTGTCAACTTCTATGGGACAGAGGGAGTAATATAATTATTATTATTATTTTTTTAAAAAAACTATCCGCTAAGTTATCTTATACTATAAACATGGGGTGGAATGGTGCATCCAAATTATCCATTGCTTATTTATTTTTGTAAATATATCTCAATACTAAAAAAAATACTAAAAATAGTTTACACTCTTCTTAATCTAGGTGCATAATAAGACTAAAAGAGTATTTAGAGAAACTTATTATGAAAAATTACAATGATTTCATATATATATATATATATATATATATATATATATATATATATATATGAGTGAGGCTTTTGTGCTCCGGGGACATCGTGCGTCTTTGCAATTTTCGTGCTCCTTTGCAATTTAAACCCCCTAACAATACATAGATTTAAATAGAATATGGAGGGGGAGGGTTGTGTTCACATGGGGACACGGTCGTGTGCCCCCGTGTAGGGTTATAAACGAATTGAATCGAATACTAAGGTATTTGAATGGTATTTTATTAAATATTCGAATATTCGTATTCGTATTCGATTGTTAATCGAATTCGAAATCGGATTCGTATTAGATTCGAAAGTAATAAACGAACTATTTGAATATATTCGAGTATTCGAATTTGAATATTCAAAATTGAAAATTCGAATTCGATTCGAAATTGTTAATTCATTTTTTTAAATAATATTTTATTTTAATTTCTTGTACTATTAATAAATTTAAGAAGAAAATACTCACTAAATACATCTATCATTAAATTATTAAAAATTATTATTAAATAATTCACATGATATATAAAAAAATTGAAATATATCTTTTCCTCTTTATTTTAAAATGGTAATAAATTAGATAATATGTATATTTTTTATTTATATTTATAAAATAAAATATATTTTATTTATATTTATAAAATAAAATATTATATTTAATATATATATTATATATTGTTATTCGAATATATTCGCGAATATTCGAATCGAATATTATACGAATCATATTCGATTCGAATATTTTTCGAACTAAAATAATTATTCGAATCTGCATTCGAAATTCGAATTCGAATACTGATATTCGAATTCAAATTTCGAATCGAATTCAAATTGTTTGATTCATTTACAACCTAACCCCGTGTCCCCGGAGCCGCAGGAGCTTTTGTGTGTATATATATATATATATATATATATATATATATATATATATATATATATGCATTCTTGTGAGACGAGTATATGTAAAATGAATTGTGAATTAGATTGCGATTATTAAAGTATATTTATTATATACTCCCTCCGTCCCACAATTAGAGTGACGAAATTTTTTTCCACGTAAATTAAGGGATATAATATTTAATGAGTAGTTGGGGGTAGTTGAGGGGAGAGAAATAATATTTTAAGTAGGTGTATTAGTGTGAAGCGTGAGGTTATGGAGAGAGAAATAATTTGTGTGGGTCTCTTTTACTAAAGAGAAATGCACATCTTGTGTTAGGAAGGACGAAAATGGTAAAATGCATTATTTGGGACGGAGGAAGTACTATATAAAATATGTTTATTAACATTTAAAGTATATTTGTAATGAAGGGTAATATAATACAACCATAATTAAAAGAAAATATATTTTAACTATTCAATAAATACATTTTAATTAAATAACAATCATACTTAATATATGACACGTACTCTCTCAATAGACACCTTGTAATGTAAATAATGTCTTATAAGAGACTATATCTATAATAATAATCGAGCAATTGTTAGTGGACTAATCGAGCAAATTTCAAATTTATATACATTGATTTAACCATCCAACAGAAAATTAATTTGTCTGGTCAATTTTTTTTTTTTATTATAATACTCCTCAGACATAGACTTTGACATATATATAGAATTGTTTTTAAAATTCAAATAAAAAGTTATGTTCTTTCTAGGTCATATCTTATAATCATGATAAAATCAAGTGAATAATAATTTAATGCTTTTTTAAAAAAAAGTATTTAATAGGAACGTATAGTAAAAATCTATTTAAATATAAAATGTGATTATATATTTAATTGGAACATTTAAAATAAATAAATAAATGGAAGAAAATATAACAGCTACGAATTACTTTTTAACCGCTAACAACTGATCAATGCTTTTCATAATTGATATAAATATAATGATGAAATTATCCCAAGTAATTGAACTTTAATTTGACTAATTAACCTTAATTTTGTGATATTTTATTTACTTTGAATACAACGTTGTGAATATTATTCCAACCTCACCAAACTTTCTTAGCTCACCAAATATAGACCACAACTTAGTAAATGCGTATATATCAACGTTGGTAGAAACGGCGTAGTTCACTTAATTAACCACCAAAGAATTAAGAATTAGTATAAACAACGATTTTCATAAATATAATTAATCTGATTAATATTTTTCTTCATTGTTGACGTCGTTATTTATATTGATTTATAAATTATGGAATGAGTCTAATAGAGATTATTAGACGATAATTGATAATATATATAATTGCTTAAGATGCAATTTGTAAAGAAAATACTGGTATGAACCCGTTTTTTAGATGCAATAAATTACTCAAATTCAATGACCCAACATGTATAAATAGTTTTGATCCAATAAAACGTAATACGTTTATTAAGAAAAACTTATACACTATTAAATTACAAATAATACAACATCCGATAATAACATATCTGAATCATCTGATGATACATATCTAAAGCATAATAAACAAATTCAATAGGGCAATTCTTCAATGTTGAATTTCACATCAAACGATTTCAACTTATTATTCTCTCTCTCATCTCCACGACTTTAACACATAGTATAAATTAATTAATAATGAGTAAATAATTTTATTAAAAAAGTAATACTACAATTTAACATTACATGAAAAAGAAACTTGAATTTGTTCTATTGATCACCTATTGATCACCTAATTAATTCACAATGCCAAATCTGATATTCATTTCATTGAACTTCGAGTTTTCATGTCATCCTCAATTAATCTTGGACTTGTTTCCATTCCTAATTTCACCCATCGCAAATTCAACGGTAATGTGGCGGTGGTGATGAGTAGGCGGCGCGGTGGATTCGAAAGGCGGTTGGCAGGTGGCTTGCGGTACGGTGGAGATCTATGGAGAGAGGGAGAGAGCAGTCTTCATTGAAATGAAAAGAAATATTCTCAAACTGAGTCATATTCCTTATATAATTAATCAAATTTTCCAAATAGGTTGAGGTGCAAGTTAAAAACTAGTGTAATTAGAACTACTCTAAAATATAATACACAATCAAATGAACTGATAATCAAAAGTAAATAACATTTAAATTCAAAACCTTAAAATTATATTTTAATTTTAAAATTATGATAACTTTTTGCATATATATAACATATTTATATACTCCCTCCATCCCAGGCTAAGAGGGTCAGAGACCTTATGTTAAGGCTCTCATTACCTGGGACGGAGGGAGTATTATTTATTCATATTTATTATTTTAAAATAATACTCCCTCCGTCCGATTCTAAGGTATTCATTTGCTGTTTGCACGTGGATTAAGGAGAATTATTATTATATGTAAAGTGGGTAGTTGTATTAGAGGGAAGTGGTGAGCCATATTGTGTACTTTTTTATTAAATAGGAGAAATTGATATCTTTGAAGCGCACACCAAAAATAGTAAAATGGATACAAAAGCGGACGGATGGAGTATGTTATACTAAAAAATTAATATTTTTTACTTTTTAAATAATATGGTAGCAATAAATGTAAATCTTATTTTGGGAAATGTAAATCTTAATTCAAAACCGTATAAGTATAATAATATGGATAATTTGGTGACTCGGTGAGATCATTTTACGCTTTAATAATTAATTTTTTTTATTAAAATGTTAATATTTTTTTAAAATATTATTAATTTTCATTTTTACTATGAATTATTCGTGGAATAGAGAACTATAGAACGGTACACACATTATCAATGTGGCTCACCCTCTTATTAGTCGGTTGTTTTACTCGCTTACCCAATTGAGTGAGTGATCATGCTTTATCAATTCAATACATCCTTAATTAATTAATTTAATAAAAAGTATTCATATTATTAATTCATATAGGATATATATTAATAGAATTTGTCACACCCCCAGAACTCCACTGCCGTCCAATTGCCAATTAAACGATAACGGATAAACATTCTCTAAATAAACTGAAAAAGGGGCCAATAATATTTTATAGGGTTAAAATTAAGTGATTGATCCCACATTTAAATTTTAATCCCATCCAATTTATTTCATTTCGAACAATACATATTTTTCCAATGAATAAACGAATACAACTTTTTTTTTTAAATGTTTAATGAAAAAAAAAACGAGAAAAGGAGAAAAGTAAGCCAAAAAAATAAAAATAAAAGTTGATCTAAACAAAAAAGCATTGGCCCACCCCATCAATGACAATGAAACGTCAGCTTGTCCATGTTTGCCTGTTTCTTACTACTTGAATTTTTATTAAAAATTGCCCATCATTTTTCAATTATTTATGCATATATTGTCAACGTCACTCCTCATTCTATGCAATACAAATCTTACACAACTGCCCGACAAAATATCCAACCAGCCCATGTTTTGATTACCCACTCTTCCGTCCACTTTTAATGTATCTATATTATTATTTTTGATGTCCACTTCAAAGGTATTTATTTCCTCTATTTAGTAAAAAAGTATACAATATGACTCACCACTTTTCTCTAATACAACCACCCACTTTGGGGTCGTTTGCTTGGTAGTATTAGCTAGGTATTGATGCAGTATACCAAGGAATACCACGTTTGTCTCGATATATTTATAATATTTTCAGCCCGAAATTAATAATACATTTTCATTGGTATTGTGTATACCATCACAAGAGATGGGTTACACAATACCACAATTTAATACTTATGTATTATACTTACTTTTACCATTATACCCCTTACCATTATTATTATTATTATTATTAAATAAATAATAATAATGACATTAATAATAATAATAATGTTAATATTAATAATAATATTAATATTAATATTAATATTAATGATGAATAATAATAAATAAATAATAATAATATTATTATTAATAATAAGGGGTAAATATAACATTTTACTTATTATTCCATTTGTTAATACTCAATAACAAATCTAAAATAACTAATATCTAGTTATCAACAATCTCACTTTTTCATAATACCAAACAATAATACAATTAATCACAAGTCAAACAAATCTCATTATATACAATCCATGTATAACACATATGCACAAGCAAACGACTCTTTTACATATAATAATAATACTCCTTAACCACGTAAAAAAATAAATAGATACCTTAAAATCGGATGGAGGGAGTATTTCTTAATTTTAAGTTTTTCAAAAAAAATTAATTCTCTCTCAATTTGTAAAGTTTCAATGTTTTATTTCCACGTAACTTATGAAAAATAATTCGTTGTAATGATATTTGAAAAAGTAGAAGTTTTTTTAATAATTTAATTGAATATATTGTATGATCTAAAATTATATGTAGAAATAATGTGATATTTTTATAATATTGTAATATTTTATGAGTGTCAATATTATATGTTATTTTCATTTTAATATGCGCAAAATTTTTTTAGATGAATTAATTAAAAAGTAAAGCGTGCAAGTTCTTTTGAAACCGAGGGAATAACATATCGTAAATTCGATCACCATCTTTCAATCTCATAACCCTCTAATAGTTTCTTCATGTGCTTGTCCCAATTACCTGTACATTAATTCAGTAACTTTAAAAGTTATTTTACTTTCAAAATAGTCACCCTCAAGCCTTGCCTAACATAGCAATACTTTACACTTTAATATTTATATATACTTATTTCGTCAACGGCTAAAATATTTATTTTGTCATTTTAATCGTCTACTCTAAATTAAGTTTTTTTTAAGTTAAAGAACCTCACACATGATCCACCACTTACCACTAAAATAAATAATCACCTTATATAAAATAATAGCACCTTCTTAATCCAGGTGAAAAAAAAAATGAATAAATACTATACCGATGAATGAAATGAATGGTAAACGTGAACACATATGGTGGAAAAATAGTACATTACGACCTCTCTGTCTCACAAAATCTTTTACAATTTTCTTATTTGTTTGTCTCACAAAACGTTTCACTCCAAAAAAAATAGAAACATCATTTTTATCCAAAAACCACAAAAGTTACTTTAATTTTAAATTTTCTAATAATTTTTCACATATATAATTTCCTATTGCTTAAAAATACTAAGATATCTTCCAAAATTAACAAAATTAAAAAAAAAATTCAAAATAACTAAATAAAAATATACTTTAATTACAAAATTATTATTTATTTTTTACATATATATATCAATACTTTATATATTTTTATTACTTAAATATACTCACAATATCTTCCAAAATTAACAAAGTAAAAAAAAAATCAACTTTTTTTTAAATAACGTCACAGTGAATGGAAATCGTTATTCAAGTTTAGCAGAAACAGAGCTGTGGTATTTGAAAAGTCCACCAGACGCCATGGAAATACCCTGGAAGGATCAATCGCCAACCTCGGAAAATCGGTGTATATTCATCTCACTCCCACTATATAATTCCAAATAATCCACCTTTCTACTTCTTCTTTTTTTTTTTCTTCTTTTTTTTTTTTTGGGGTTGGGGAAGTATAAGTTAACTTTTGCTGGTCTTTCGAAGTCAAACTGCATCTTTACGTTCGAACGCGTTTTGTTGTTTGTAGAAGGAGTCATGCTCTTATTTTTACTTCCGGCAAAATCACACCAAGTTTCTCTTTTCAGACCCTTTTCTCTCTCTCCTCAAATTTACTACTACTAATCTTCATTCTCTTTCTGGGTTTGTGGGCTCGACTGAGTCAACTAGGTTAGGTTGCTTGAAGCCTTCTCTTGCAGACTTTTAGAACTTCAATTGATTATATTTTTACTGAAAAAAAAGTGGGTTCTCTTTAGTTTCTGTTGAAATGAAAGAGTTATGGAGATCTAAATATCTTCTCCTGTTGCCATTCACACTCTTCATCCTCTGCAGATTTTGCTGCTCTCTCAATGATGAAGGTATGCCTTTTATTTACTTGTTTTTTAATTTTTTTTTTCAAGGATGATTTGGGTTTTCACTATTTACTTGATTAGGGGTGACACTGCTTAGATTTAAAGAAGGTATAGTGAGTGATCCTCATGGGGCTTTAGCAAATTGGGTGGATGAAGTTGGAGTTGATAGTCCCTGTTCTTGGCCAAGAGTTGAATGCTCACAAGGACATGTTGTTGTGCTGTAAGCAACCAATTCTTGCTCTACTATTGATTTTTTGTTTGAATTTGAGGTTATTTTGGGATTTCTCTATACGGGGTTTACAATCTTGATTTTGATTGCAGGAACCTCAAAGATCTTTGTCTGAAAGGTACTCTGACTCCTCATGTTGGCAACCTTATTCACATCAAATCTCTGTAAGATTGTTGTATTCAATAGTACAACTCTCCTGTAAGAACTGTGTTCATCTCTAGCTCTGATTACTTGAAATTGATTGCAGAATTTTGCGAAACAATTCGTTTTCTGGAACCATCCCCAAAGAGATTGTGAATTTAAAAGAATTAGAGGTGTTAGACCTTGGATGTAATAACTTCAGTGGAGAGCTTCCATGTCATCTTGGCAACAATTTCTCTATGACCATCCTGTGAGTTTTGTCATAGAGATCAGATTATTTCGTCTTTAGACGATTTCATTTTCTTGCTCTGATTAATGTGGCTTCTCTTATTTAATCCAGTTTGCTGGACAACAATGAGCTTCTTAGCAGCATAAATCCAGAAATTTACAGCCTTCAGAAGCTGTCTGAATCTCAAGTGGGGGAGGAAGTGTTATCCAGATCCAAACAGCCATCCTGTGATAGCTTATTTAATCCATGGTAAATAAATTCTGTTCACCATCTAGTATGTGCAAGATTCCAAGTGTGGTTTTCAATTTCATATAGTTTCTTGATAGATCATATTAATTGCTCTGCTTAGTTGTGTTTGATCTGAGTCCAAGTATACTGTGATTCATATAGGAAGTAAATTTTAAATTTGGTTATGTTTTAAGATAAACCAGACTCGGTGTGTTGTAAAAATTTGGATGTTCTTTTGGTCTCCCTATTGACAATCAAACTTTGTGTCTTTTATTTTACAGGAACCCATTGGCAACGAGAAACGTGGCAGAACGAAAATTGTTACAAGAATCTCCTATTAGGAGACCACCTTTTGAATTCATTCTACCAGATCCCCCAGTTCCCCAGTTCATCCCTCTATCTATTCCGGCCCCATCTCCGACCCCATCTCCATCCCCATCTCCGGTTCCATCACCTGCACCACCAATACAGACATCCTCTATTCCTTCTGCTAACAACAATAGTTCCACACCGACACTTCAGCAGCCAGGAAATGGGACTACCAGTCCAAGTAAAAGTGGCGGAAGCAATCATGGGCTTATTCTGTTTGCAGTCATTGGTGGTTCTCTGTTGCTTTTACTTTTACTAGGCGGTGTCTTCTTTTATCGCTATGGTAAAGTCGCAACTGTCAAGCCCTGGGCCACCGGATTAAGCGGACAGCTGCAGAGAGCATTTGTGACTGGTATTTTCACTCTTGCTTCTTTAACATTTGGACTTCGTGACTTCGTATTTTGTTAAGCACGTATTCACTTAAAATTTTTGAAAATTATCTCTAAGACTTGGATGAGGTATATTCTTGCAGTATTAGTTAATGGTTTTGATGACATGTTAGCATCTTAGAAAACTCTATGGACTACTTTTAAAGGAAGAATTTGGGAGGACTAAAGGATACTACTAATCTTAAATACAAGACTCATGCATATAATGAAGGGGTCGAATTAATATTCCCATGTCTATAATGATGTGCCACTGCAGCTCAACATTGGTGAACGGAGATAATTACTCGTTAACCATCTGTCCTTGATTTCTCAGGTGTCCCGAAGCTCAAGAGAGCTGAACTTGAGGCTGCTTGTGAAGATTTTAGCAATGTGATCGGATCTTCATCTGTTTGCAAGTTTTATAAGGGTACATTGTCCAGTGGAGTCGAGATAGCAGTTGTGTCGATTGCAGTGGAATCTGCAAAGGACTGGTCAAGTAGTTTAGAAAGCCAGTTCAGAAAGAAGGTACCTCTTATTCCTATTGTAATTAAAGATCTTTTATTTAATCGACGCTTAAGTTCTAAAAGTCTGGAATCCTGAAAAAGCTGGGACTTCTTATATGTGATGATGCAGATATATATTCATCTTGATTATTGACGCGTTGATATTGGCATTTTCAGATCGACAGATTATCGAAAGTGAATCACAAGAACTTCGTAAGCCTTCTTGGTTTCTGTGAAGAGCAGGAACCTTTCACAAGGATGATGGTTTTTGAGTATGCTCCTAATGGAACACTATTCGAGCACATACACAGTAAGTTTTATGTTTTGAATTATATCACCATCTTCCATCTGATTATTCATTAGCTTAACTTTAACTAACCCTAATCCTCGATCTTTTAATCCAGTAAAAGAGGCGGAACACTTGGACTGGGGGATGCGACTGAGGATAGCAATGGGCATAGCATACTGTCTTGAGCACATGCACCAAATGGCACCCCCACTAGCCCACAGAAACCTAACCTCCTCGAGTATTTACCTAACCGAAGACTACGCTGCTAAAGTCTCCGACTATGTCTTTTGGGACGGAGGGGCTGAGAGGCACTCTAATCCAGAGAGCAATGTGTACAGCTTTGGAGTATTACTATTTGAGATAATGACTGGTAAGCTCCCATACACTGCAGGGAGCGACTCTCTTGAAGACTGGGCATCGGACTACCTTAGAGGAACGCAGACTCTACGAGACATAGTGGACCCTACTCTAACATCATATCAAGAAGATCAACTTCAAGAGATAGGTGATTTGATCAAGTCTTGTTGTGAACCAGACCCCAGAAAACGTCCTTCAATGAAAGAAGTTTCCGGGAGGTTGAGGACGATAACTGAGATAGGTCCCCACGGGGCGATCCCGAAACTGTCACCTCTTTGGTGGGCAGAGCTTGAGATTCTGTCAACAGAGGCTAACTAAGTTGGTTTGAGTGTGGAAAGTGTAATTATTGAGAGTATTATTTCTTATAATATGGAGGGAAGTTCTTGATGCTTGAATGGTGAATATTTTTGTGATTATGATTTCATTTTGGTAAGGTGAAGTTAGATGGGTGCTGATGAAGTTGTCTGAATGATTAATGTTGTCCTTAATAAAGGATCTTGTACATTGACTTTTGATTCTATCATTTAAAAAAAAAATTAATGTTAATGGGTTAATCAAACCATAATAATTAATGTGCAATTATGTCAAACCATAATAATTAATTGCAATTATATCACAAGTACTCGACCAGACGATATTAGACACCGACACCAGCTGAGCCTCAATTTTCTAATTAAAAAATATTTATGATATCAATGCCGACTACAGTTCTGGTGGAATAATGTCACAATTAAATTATTATTTTTATTTTAAAAAAAATAATTTATATGTAAGCTGCGAATTTGTAAATACTACTCTTTATCAAAAATATTTTGACTTTTACAATTCTAATTAAGTAGTATTATAAAACGAACTCGCTACAAATCCTCCAATTTTTTTTTTTATTTAAAATTTGTCATTCAACATATAGGCTTTTATTCCAAGATCGCAAGGGAAAAAAATTACTTAATACTTTATGCGCAGAATATATAAAAACACAAAAATTTGATATATTTTCAAGAATTTAAAGTGACCCTTCATCATAAAATTATAGAAATTTATTAATCATGCATAGCTATGAAAGATTATACTACATCATTAAAAATGTACTAAACATTTCATGACAGCTAAAATTACATGATATGTTCACCATTGACATGACATAAATAATTCAATGTATACTAGTTAATCCTCCAATTTCTTAGAATTAGCATTCTCACATTATATTATATTATACACACACACACATTCCTAAGCAATATGTTCATTGTACCATACCATTATTTGATTTTGGCCCATATACATCTTTTCAAAGGCCCAAAAGTAGATAAATAAAACTAAAGATAATTCATGATCCAAATGATCAAATTCCAGAGGCAGGAGAGAGAGAGACATCCAGTGGCAACATAATAAGAAGGTGGTCATCACGTTGGAATAATTTAAGAATCAAATCAACCAAATACATATTTAGTTCTAACCACGTAGTGTTATCATATATTCAAGTTCAACCCCCCACAAGTACCACACAGCCCTACTATATAAAGTCTCAAAAACACTTCAGCATTTCACAAAAACACTTGCAAAAGTGATCTTACCTCAAGAAGATGGCAAACTACCAACTCATTTTGATCATCCCTTTCCTTTTTCTCTCACAGCTTCTCCACTTGACCACTGCCTTTGAGCCGGCCAAGCAGCCGCCAAAGAAGGCTGAGAAGTACGTCGACGTGGTGGTGGAAGGAATGGTCTACTGCCAAAGCTGTGATCACTACGGCACATGGAATCTTGCAGGATCCAAGCCGATTAAATCGGCCACCATTAGTGTGATCTGCAAAGATCATAGAAACCGGGTCAGCTACTATAAAGCATTTCAAACTGATAAAAACGGTTACTTCTACGCAGAGCTTAAAGGCTTCAAGATGAGCCACTCTTTCTTGGACCATCCCCTGCACTCATGCAAAGTCAGACTGGTGGCTTCACCTCTCAAAACATGCAACTCTCTCACTAATGTTAATTATGGACTCTATGGCTGTCCACTACATTACGAAGACAAGAGAATTTCTGGGCCAAACTATGAGGCTATTGTTTATTCAGCAAAACCATTGGCTTTCCGCCCAGAGCATTGTGCTCCTAAAGAAGAACCTGGAGTTAATAATTAGCTCTCCCATACCTAAGTACCAATGAAGATCTATTTCAATTTTAACTGTGTTATTTATCAGCTTACTTATTGTTTTCCATTAGTTGATGTCATACTACAAGCCACAAATTATTTATAATTTGTTGAATGGTGTTCCTGAGCAGCTTCTTGATTTGTGTATCAGTTAATTGTTCTCATGTACAAGTTTTAAGCCAAATTACAATTACAATTACAATATAGAAATCAAAATAATATATAGCATATAAAGAAAAAATGAAAGCAATATCATAAGAAGTGTAATGCAGCATAATATGATCAAGAAAAAAAACTAAACTGGCAAAATGAGCAAGTTAACAAAAAGGGACAAGAGGAAGTTCTCACTTGCAGGATTCTAGAAATCCATTGGCATAGCAAATAGTTTGTTGATTTCTGCCATTGCTTCTTTTGTGCACAAAGTTTGTTCAAACAATTCTCTTCCTTTTTCGGTTGATGAGCTTGGTAAGGAGCTGTCTTCTTCATTATCCAGTTCATCATCAGTAAGTATCAGAAACCCAGAGTGTTGGCTCATCATATCTGGCTTGTTTTCCTGGTTACTCGAGGTGTACTTTGTTTCCATGTTCAATGGTTTCTGGAACATGCCACCAATATCATCTTCAACCTTTCTATCATCCGGTTCATCATCAAGAAGTATCAGAAACTCTCCACTATTATTTTTAACATCAGGTGCTTTTTCTTGTTTCTTTGATCTACTCTTCCTTACAAATTCTATTGGCTTTCCAAACATGTTATTAATATCTTCCATAGCCTCCTTCAAATTAATGGTGGGGTCTACAAGGCCATGGTGACAAACATTTTCCACCTTTGGCTCATCAGAGATGGTTGACCCTACAAACCTATAAACCGTTTCCTCACGGAGTCCAACTTGAAGTCTCCTAGGTTGAGTATCTTTTGGACATTCTGATGGGAAATCATTCGGTCTAGCAAACACAGAAGCATGATCACTGGATAAGCTAATACTGCTAGACTCTTGGGTGCCTTTCTCATTAACATTTTCTTTGACATCACTAGCTTCTTCACCATCAACATATATTTCAAAAGATTCATCCAATATCTGATCATTCTCAACTCGTTTACCTTGGGGAAATGATGGGGCCTTTGACAAGGCCTGTTGTGGCTCTAAGCTTTCATCACTGAAAACCATAAATTCACTTTTCAAGTTGTTACCAACTTTAGACTGGTTTTTGCTTAACCTTCCAGCAATTGATGGCTCCAATGGCTCTCGGAACATGCTATTGATGGCATTCATTGCCTCCTTTGTATTAATTGTTGGTTCCACAAGACCATGATGTCGTGCATCTTCTGAGTTAATAATGGCAGTATCGACAGACTTAACCATAACTGCGTCATCACAGCAACGTTTACTGTTTCCATCTTGTTCAACTTTTTCCTTGACTCTGGAATCACTCAATACTGCCTTCTTAAAAAGTTGTTCATTTAGAACTCCAATATTACTGGGTTTTTCCGCCATTTGTTTACAATTTGCCTTTTGCATGGGCATGATATTCTGAGAGCTTTGTGATGGAACTGTCTTGTTTCCAATATTTGCAAACTTAACATCTGTCTCAGGCAGCATGTCATCAGTTCTTTGTGAATTCTCTTTACTGTCTCCGAACTCATCTTGATTCAATCGTCTGCCATTTGTTTTTCGTCCCTGTAGCTGCAATATACGCTACTTTTGATTCAGTAAATAAATTACCAGTAAAAGATGATGTACTTAGACAAATGTGATTAATATTAAACCTGAGCTCTCTTATTTTTATGTCGTTCCAGACGATGAAGAAACTGCTCAAATGACTTTTGCAGTTCATCCGCTGGCTCTGCAAGGCTGTACAACAGTACAAGTATAACTCAGCAAAAGTTACTCCAAAGCATAGAATAAAATGTAATCCATGAAGCAGAATGCATTAAGATAAAGCAAAATGGTAAATGCACATATAATATTTATCCTAGCTTCTTTACCATGTAAATAGGATCATGTACAGTAAAGTTGTTACAAAAGGATCAAAAACTAACTAATTTTCTTACTTCTGCACTCCCAAATGATAAATCTTCTCAGCTGCATCAAACTTCTTTATCTTCTCATAGTAAAGGGCATACGCCTGGTAAAACAAAGACTTTTTCATCCCAATTCGATTCTTCTCCATTGATTTCAGCACTGCTTTTGGTTCGTCCACAAAGTCCATCTACATTTAAGGAAATAAAGACTTTATAAGCATTCCTAGTTGAAGCTATCCTATATTTCATCCAAACAAATATCATACTGTAGTATATAGTGTTTGGCAATGCGATTCCTGAAGTATGTAACTGGAATATTTCATTTTGAATATAAATGAAATCCTCATCAATTCGAATTTCATCAGCTAAACTCCAATGACTCAAAGGACTTGAAAAGAAATTTAGCGGAATATTTTACCAGAATTCAATAATAAGCTCACATCAAATTCATATAGCTCAACCCTTTCCACATAAAATTAATGCAATTAAACACGCTACTTGTTTTAACTTCATACACAAATCAAACCCACAAAAGCAAACCAGTGAAGTATACGAAAACCAAAACATAGCCGAACAGCAATTGACAGATAACAACGCAAAAACCTGACAGCACCGAGGGCAAAAAATTACCAATTGCAACCAAACACGGAGGTAGCGCAAATCGTTGGAGTAACGGCGGTCGGAAAGGAAAGTCTCGCAGCATTTCTGAAGAAATCGAGGCAGTTTCTCTTTCAGAAGCTGTGGCGGCAGCGTCTCTTTCATCTTTCGAATCCCACTGCTCAGAAAAAATCGAATTGAATTAAGTTTTGATATGCAGACACACACAGAGTTGGAGTGGAGGTATAAAACGATTACCGCAGCCATGGGAGGAGAGGATCCATCCCGTTATAAGATTTGACGTCAGTAACCAGCGAAGAGAAGAGATTGTTGTACATAGCATTGCCATTGCTTGACATTGATTGAACACTGATTCGAACGTTACTGCAATCTTTGAAGGGGGTAAGGGTTTCAATCGGGGGGGCGGGGGGGTTATGTGGCGCAGTTCCTCATTTGAATTTGAATATGCGGTTATTAGGCATTTGTATGATGAATTGATGATGATTATACCTTCATTTATGAAAAAAAAAAAAAAGTGTGCAAATGGAAATCCAAGAAAATGAAAATAAACTTTTGTTGGGTGAGTCTCATTTGACATTTTCAATATAGAAAGTGTAGCACATTTGATCTGACAAAATACAAATTTATTTCTATAAACATTAGATAAAGGTACAACATTTTATAAATGACCTTAATATGAATAAAATAATTAGATTATTAAATGTAAAAAAAAAAGTGTTGGTATGTTTTATAAGAAAATAAATCTAAAATTTAAAAGTAACATTTAGTTTAATAAAAAGGTTCTAAAATGGTTAAATTAAGAACAATATGTAATTAAAATAACAATTTAAGTATTAACCCTTAATTAATGTTTAACATCAGAGGAGTATCAAAACAAATTTTATGTTGAATTTTTGTGGTCTCTGCTTTTTTTTATATGGTTGATTACCCCTATATTCTTAAAATTAATATTAAACCTATGTTAAATTATAAAGATATCAAAGACCAAAAAACGCAGAAAAAATTAAAATAAGAAGAAGACAAAAAGAAAAAGGTTCAATAAATGAAATGGTTTTATAAAATAATTTGTCTCATGGAAATACTTGTGTGAACTAAATTTATAAAACTAATAATTATATGAACTTCAATGACTTAGGAGTATGTTTTATTATAATTTGAGTATGTTTGATTTAAGTTTAAGTTGATTTAATTAATTAATTAATATTATTATTATTTTATGTGTATTTGATATTTTAATATGATAAATTTAAACTTTATGTCAAATAATGTATTAATTAATGTTTTAAATTAATTGTTGAACTATGTATCTAAAAATGCTTTTATAAATCTATATATTACATATAAGCAAGGTAATTTATGATTTAAAATCAAAAAAATTTAAAATTCATTCATTTTCAAATCCATTAAATTTCAAATAACTCAATTCAAACAGAATCTAAACTAATTTTAAAGGATTTGTCTTCTTTACATCTAGTTTTAATTCACACTAAGTATTTATCTAATTTAAATTATTGAATTGAAAACAAACATTAATCATTTATTTTATCTTTTATCTCTAGTCTATTTACTTAACTAGCGTTTGAACTCGTGTGTTACACGGGATAAAGACATTCTAATGTTATTTAAACCTAAAGCGTTGTACGATTACTCGCTTTTATGAAATAAGTATATTTTAACTTAAATTTTATCTGAATTTAAATATTAGTGAAATTGGTAAATATTATTTCACTAGAAACGGTTACAATGTATTTGCGTACAATGCGAAGACAAATTCCAACACTTCTATCTAACCTACCTAGTCCAATGTCTAGGGTAGATACAACAAAAACAACTAATACATCAATAATTCATATCCAACGATGCTATCTGAAGGTTGATTTTCTCAACGACATAGTTCGGTGATAGCATCCTTGTATCAAAGTGCAAAGCATTTCTCTCCATCCAAATGTAGTAGATCATTGTGGCCAGCATGATGAATAAAAGTCTTCTTGCTTTTTTCCTTCCCTGAGTATCTGCCATAATCTTACAAAATGCATCCGTAATTGAATTAATCCTTCATCTCTTCCATCCTATCCATATCTTCACTTTCTGCCAAATGTATCTGGTATATGGGCACTGGAAGAAGAGATGCATTGTGGTCTCTGTATCAAAGCAGAATCCATATTATTTGTCTTTTTCTGTGCACCATACTCTATCTTTTGTAGATAGTCTTTCTTTATGCGCTAACCATAATCTGAAGTTGTACTTCCTCACTATCCACTTGTGCCAAATATGTTTGTATACAAAGCTTGGATCCTGGTTGTATCTTCGCCTCAAGTGTGTATCTATCTTGGATCCTGGTTGTATCTTCGCCTCAAGTTTGTATACAAAGCTTGGATCCTGGTTGTATATGAATCAAGGTCTCTATCTTGTTCACTACTACCCCATAAATATTATTATCCTATCAATAAATATTAAACACTCGGCGAACATTATACCCTAAACCACTGGGTAAAAGTATACCATAAACTACAGAGGTAAACAAAATCCTGCCGATAAATATTAAACCCTCGGGGGATAGTTTCGTTATTGTAGCATGTATAATTATAAGTATACACGTTTAGTTATAGACGTTCTATGCATTACACGGTCACACGTTTTTATAAAATAAGTATATCTTCACATAAAATTTATCTGAATTGGAATTTTTATATACAATAATCCTTCAATCCATGTTGAGATGTTCCTTTTTTAGCAGTAAGAAAATTAAGAAAATGTGTATTTTGAATATATAACGAAAGAAAGTAATTGTAAATATTGAGCATTTTTATAAAATAATTATATTTTTTAAACATAATAAATAATTATATTTATTAATTATGTTATATACTTGCTTATTTCGTAATATTCGTACCCATGTATAAATAAATATCATTAAAAATTAATATTTTAAAAATTCATTATAATATTTGTATTCATCCCAAAGTCTTTTATTAATACTCGTAAATTACTCATACTCATTTAATACTTTTAAATTTATTTTGACTATAGTCTCTTGTAAGACGGTGTTTATAGAAAAATATTAACTTGTGAAAAATCGGTATAGGGGTATGTTGTAGTTTATAGGGGTATAGTTTGAAAGATTAATATTTTAATGTACAATCGGTAGTTGTTATGGATGATAGAGGGTAGGATATTCACTATAGAGATATCCATACGTACTCGTATCAATTTAAATATAAACTACTCATATTCGTACCCGTTTCATTAAAAAAATATATTATGATACTTATACATATCTCAAACCCGTTTATCAATACTCGTTGATTACGCATACCTATTTAAAATTATTAAGATGTTAGGATCAATAATATTAATTCAAAATTATTAATAACGAAGAAAATAATTTAATAATGAATTAATTGTTAAATATATACTCGTATATATTTAAATATAAACTACTCATATTCGTACCGAATTCATTAAAAAAATATATTATGATACTCATACACGTCTAAACCCGTTTATCAATACTCGTTGATTACACATAACCATTTAAAATTATTAAGATGTTAGGACAAGTAATATTACATCAAAATTATTAATAATGAAGAAAACAATTTAATAATATATTAATTGTTAAAACTACATTATAGTTTCAAAAAATTCGTAAAGGAAAATTTAATTTGTCAACAATAAATAAAATAATT
Organism: Pogostemon cablin; assembly: GCA_023678885.1. Classification (NCBI taxonomy): domain Eukaryota; kingdom Viridiplantae; phylum Streptophyta; class Magnoliopsida; order Lamiales; family Lamiaceae; genus Pogostemon; species Pogostemon cablin. The sequence goes on from CM042996.1 coordinate 17,179,269, forward strand.
TAATAATGACTTAGTAATTGTTAGTACTACATTATAATTATAATTACAAAATAAATCATAATATAAACATAATTGTTAGTATCATAAATAATAAATTAAAATTTTGTTGAAATAAATAAGAGGGAAACTTAAAATGAAATATATATATTTAAATTATTAAGATGTTAGGACCAGTAATATTAATTCAAAATTATTAATAATGAAGAAAATTATTTAATAATGAATTAATTGTTAAAACTACCATATAGTTTTAAAAAATCGTAAATGAAATTTTAATTTGTTAACAATGAATAAAATAATTTAATAATGAATTATAATTTTTAGTACTACATTATAATTATAATTACAAAAATAAATCATAATATAAACATAATTGTTAGTACCATAAATAATAAATTATATTTTTGTTGAAATAAATAAGAGGAAAATTTAAAATAAAAAAATAATATTCAACAGACATATAAGGAATCATTTTAAATAAGATATCATTTTAAATTAAATAATGTATCATTATTATGACAAAAAAAAATTAATGGCCAAGATCTAATAAAAAATATGATGAATGGATGAGATTGAATAATGTGATGAATGGATGAGATTAAAAATGATTAGTAATCAAAATCAATGGTTTAGATTAAAAATTATTCAATTTTGACTTTTTCACTTTGCTATTATATTACTTTAGATATACAATTTTTTTTCTCCTTTTCTCTTTTATCTCTTATCTATTTATTTATATTAATTAATATTATTTTATACATTTATTTCACATAATTTTTGGAACATATTAAAAAAAATCAAATCAAATATATATCATCATTCAATTCAATTAATTTATCTATACATATATAAAAGCAAACCTAAACTTCTATTTTTATTTTCATTTTTTTTTCAATTTTACTCTATTTAGATATAATTCAATTTTAATCTTGACAGTTCAATTAAGATTTTTTATTTCAATAATAAAATCTAATCTAATTATACTAATAATAATGGATTTTGTTATTTAAATTTTATTTTTTTATTTAACAATATAAATTTGTTAAATATAAGAGATTTTTTTTGGCATATTTAATTAATTTTTAATCAATATATGTTTAATTTAAATTAATATATCAATCAATATTCATATATTATAATTTAATTTAATATATATAGGACATATGATTTTTCTTTGATTTCAATCAATCATAAACTTTAATTATACTAATAATGAATTTTTTTATTATTTAAATTTTACTTTTTTAACAATATAAATTTGATTAATTTTTAATCAATATATGCTTAATTTCAATTAATATAGTATCAATTTTATTTTTATTAGAATCGTCTCCATAAATATTTGCTTTCAATCACGGTCGTTCATTCATTAAAATCATTTTATAGAAATCTTTTCAATCTAATCAAATTCTTACTTTCTCCTTTTTTTTTCTCCCTCTCTAATGTTTTTTTTCTTTTTTTTCTCTTCTTATATGTAGGTTCTATTATTCTCCTAAAGGCATAATTATACTTTTTAATTTTTTGTTATCTTTTTTTTCTCTTCGATTTTTGTATTTTTTTTATAATTCTATAAACCCTATTTTTATAATTTAATTTATTTTATCTTCTTTTATGCGTACTTTTATTTGATGTATTATTTTTAGGTTCAATCATTCTCATATTTGATCTTATTCTTTTCCTTTTTTTTCCTCTAATGCTTCTTCTTTTTATTCTATTTTACATATTTTACTTTCATATTATTTATAATCTATTATAATTTGTTTTGTCTTTTATACTTTTATTTGATCTTACATACAAGCTCAACCATTCTCCTAAAGGTATCATTATATTGTGTGATTTCAGGCTGGAGGGTGATAATTTGGGGATTCTTCTTCACGCAATTCCAGCGTTGGAGGGGGCGATAATTTGAGGTTGCAGGCTGGGGCTCCATTTTTGCAGAGCTTTACACTCGCAGGGGCGATTTATTTATTTTTCCTTATTTTGTTTGAACACGGAAGGCCCGCCGGTGAAGGAGAAGCTTATCTTTCCAGAGTTTGAATGTGGTTCGTCGATTCCTTTTCTTAGGCTTCTTCTTTTTGTTTTGTTTTTTGCTTTTATCTTTAATCAATGCGAATAAACTGTTTGATTTTGAATTTTTGAGGTGGTTTCATGGTTTTTCAATCCTTGTTTGCAATTTGAGTATGGATTTTACTTTTATGGAATTAACTATGGCTTAGAACTGGAAGCATTGCTAATTTAGGTTTCTTCGACTGTATTTATTCTGTAGAATTTTGGTTGAGAGATTGCAGTCCTTCCTTCCTTTCCTGGAATTATGAAGCTTCAATAATTCAAATAGGAATTATTTTTTTCTCCCTGCGTGTATTGGGGTCTGGATGCTTGAGAATCAAACCTCCACATGGTTGAGATCAAGGCTTAGTTTGTTCTTGCTATTGTTGTACATTTAACAAATTGAATAGAACGATTTTTGCTTTATGGATATTCAATACTGCATTTTTTTTTTTGCCTTGATATAGGCACATTCAAGGATTCTAGTTTTGTTGCTATCTTTAGCCTTCACTAACTCTTGATTTTGAATCTCATGAAACTCTTGGATGCAGTGCAATTTCAATATCTGAATTTATGAATTTATGCATATAGATTAGTTGAACATGGATTTACGCCTAGCAAAATGACTTGATTTTAATATTTGTGTTGATATTTGCACTCATTCGAGATGAGAACTTAGTTATTAGCTAACCTTTGTACATCATCTTAATATCTTATCTTAAATATATATATTTGTAAATTAGTTTCCTCATTTAAGTTTTTAGAAAATATATATATTTGTCGTATTTGTGTTCTTCTTAAAAGAAAATTTTATATAAGTTTTGATTCTATTGGTGGAGCATTTATGACTATATATTAATTGTATTTTGGTTTTAATATAATTATTAATTATAATGTATTCTTTTGTACCTATATCTTTATTAGTATAAAAGTTTTAATATTAAAGTGTAGAAAAAATTATATAATTAAGGGGATGTATGTTAATTCTAATAATATTTTTATTTTATTTTATAATATTATTATTTAAAATTATTTTAAAAACTAAAATCTTATGTTTTTTCTTTCTCGATGTTATCCCATTTTATTACACTTTTAATTATTTGATATTTTTAATCAACTAATCTATTTATTCTTTAATTAATTTTATTTAATACTATCATAATAAAATATACTTTGAGAAATATAGCACTGACTTAATATTCGTTTTATGTTAATTATATTTTCTTATAAAATAAAAAATAGAAATAAAAATGCATAATTAAAAAAATGGAATAATTTTATTAATAATATTAATTATTTTAAAAATATATATATTCTAATATTAATTATCAATATTAATTTAATATTTTTTATTCACTCACTCTATATAATGTATGAGTGTATATTCAATTATAAAACAAAACTATATTCCATCCGTCCTATCATATAATAGTTACATATTTCAAATTTGGACATTCTATCCTAATGATTATATTTTTATTTTTATATGGGACCCACACAAATCAATCAAAATATCTTCATGTGATCCACATACAACATTAATATAATTACGGATCCACTATATATTAAATTATTATTTATCTCATCTCAATACATATTAAAATACTGATGAGACGAAAATAGTATTTATATTATCAATTAGAATATTTACATATAAAATTTTATAATCCGCGTAAGACACGGGTCATATACTAGTTTGAGTATATACATGTGCACTTGCTAGCTTTCTTTATTTGCAGATTGAGCATACTCGATAATTGATTTGGATGAAGTGTCTGTTGACTTATCTAAAGAGTAATTATTTATGTTCAAAGAGTATATAAAAAATTACTTTTTGAAAAGTAACAATTTTTATTATATATCCACAGTTTTATGCCTACTTTATGACGTTTGGGAGTAAGGAAGATTTCACTGCATTTGCTGCTCATCCAAATCACTTGGGATTTTCCTCCACTTTCTCTACTGTCATTGACAAGGTTTATTCTACTTGATTGTTGCTGAAGCTGCTTGATTGTGATCATGATCAAGAAACTATACCTCCAGTGCGTGTCATGTGTATGTTTTGATTTTCTTGAATAATGAATATTGTTAGTAGTTTATTTCCTTTGTTTGAAGAGCTATCTTCTAGTTTAATTTTTAAGATCAGGAGTACTGTTTTTAGAAGTAATTGTTTGCTATGTGTTAATGTTACAGTGGAATAAAGAAAGTGAAGTACTCATGTAGAAGTATATCCATTAACCAGTAGTATTATTGAATTAAGACTTTGCTGATTACTTTTCTGAAAAGACCAGGAGTATTATTTTGAAAAATAATTTTCTTTAAAGAGTAATTTATTTTTGTCTAAAGAGCAATTATTTATGTCTCTAAAAAAATATTTTTGACTCATCTAAAGAGTAATTATTTTTTTCTCTAAAGAGTAATTTATAAGGTGTGTGAAGAGTAACTCTAGATATATTTAAAGAGTAATTATATTTTCTTTAAAGAGTAATTTATTTTTGTCTAAAGAGTAATTATTTTTTCTCTAAAAAGTCATTTATAATGTTTCTGAATAGTAAATCTAGAATCTAAATATATTCAAAGAGTAATTATATTTTCTTTAAAGAATAATTTATTTTTGTCTTAATTATTTATGTCTCTAAAGAGTAATTCTTGATTTGTCTAAGGAGTAATTATTTGTGTTTAAAGAGTAATTATTGCTATATTTAAATAGTAATTATTTTGTACTTGAAAAGTAATTTTTTTCTAAAGAGTAATTAATAATGTGTTTGAATAGTAAATCTAGATATATTTAAAGAGCAATTATATTTTCTTTATAAAGTAATTTATTTTTGTCTAAAGAGTAATTTTTCTCTCTAAAAAGTCATTTATATTGTGTCTGAATAGTAAATCTAGAATCTAAATATATTTAAAGAGTAATTATATTTTCTTTAAAGAGTAATTTATTTTTGTCTAAAGAGTAATTATTTTTTCTCTAAAAAGTCATTCATAATGTTTCTGAATAGTAAATCTAGAATCTGAATATATTTAAAGAGTAATTATATTTTCTTTAAAGAATAATTTATTTTTGTCTAAAGAGTAATTATTTATGTCTCTAAAGAGTAATTCTTGATTTGTCTAAGGAGTAATTATTTGTGTTTAAAGAGAAATTTTTGCTATATTTAAATAGTAATTATTTTGTACTTGAAAAGTTATTTTTTTCTAAAGAGTAATTAATAATGTGTTTGAATAGTAAATCTAGATATATTTAAAGAGTAATTATATTTTCTTTATAAAGTAATCTATTTTTGTCTAAAGAGTAATTTTTTTTCTCTAAAAAGTCATTTATATTGTGTCTGAATAGTAAATCTAGAATCTAAATAAATTTAAAGAGTAATTATATTTTCTTTAAAGTGTAATTTATTTTTGTCTAAAGAGTAATTATTTATGTCTCTAAAGAGTAATTCTTGACTTGTTTAAAGAGTAATTATTTGTGTTTAAAGAGTAATTATTGCTATATTTAAAGAGTAATTATTTTGAACTTGAAAAGTATTTTTTTTTTCTAAAGAGTAATTAATAATGTGTTTGAATAGTAAATCTAGATATATTTAAAGAGTAATTATATTTTCTTTATAGAGTAATTTATTTTTGTCTAAAGAGTAATTTTTTTTCTCTAAAGAGTAATTTATAATGTGTCTAAATCTAGATATATTTAAAAATAATTTAATTTTTTTCTAAAGAATAATGATTTATGTCTCTAAAGAGTAATTCTTGACTTATCTAAAGATTAATTATTTGTGTTTAAAGAGTTATTATTTTATCCTTGAAGAGTAATTTTTTTCTTTAAAAAGTAATTTATAATGTGTTTGAAGAGTAAATCTAGATATATTGAAAGAATAATTATATTTTCTTTAAAGAATAATTTATTTTTGTCTATAAGAGTTATTATTTTTTGCCTAAACAGTAATTTATAATATGTCTAAAGAATAAATCTAAATGTACTTAAAAAGTAATTTATTTTTGTCTAAAGAGTAATTATTTATGTCTCTGAAGAGCAATTTTTTACTTATACAATACTTGCCCTTTAAACACAAATTATATACTGAAATCTGCAAATTCTCAATATATTTGAGAAGTCTAAAGTAGAAGTTATGAAACCAACAAATAAACCAAATAATTCAAGAAATCAATTAATCATGAACTATCCATGACAAACCCGATTGGCCTTATCAAGTTGTCATGGCACAACAGCACAACACTGTACAAAACTGTTGGAGTTGCAAACTGGGAAGTAACTATCTCACTGGAAAGATTCCTCCAGAGGTTGGCCACATCAAGAACTTGCAGGTTGATTTGAATTTGAGCTCAAACCATCTCCATGGAGAGCCTCCTGAAGAGCTAGGGAGATTGGATAAACTGGTATCATTAGACGTGTCGAATAATCAGCTGAGTGGAAGCATTCCAGCTCCATTGAAGGGGATGCTGAGCTTGATCGAGATCAAAATCTCTAACAATCACTTTAGTGGGCCGATACCCTCCTTCATACCATTCCAAAAGAGCCTTAATTCAAGCTTTCTTAGAAACAAAGGGCTCTGTGGTGAGCCTCTGAGCGTCTCGTGCGGCCTCAATGATTCTGCTCGCAACTCTTACCATCATAAGGTGTCTTACAAGATCATATTAGCTGTTATTGGTTCGGGTTTGGCTGTGTTCACATCTGTGACTGTCGTGGTTCTGCTGTTCATGATGAGAGAGAGGCAAGAGAAGGCAGAGAAAGACGAGGGGGTTGTTGAGGACGAGACGAGCAACAATCCAGTGATACTAGCTGGAAATGTGTTTGTTGAAAACCTCCAACAAGCCATAGACTTTGATGCTGTAGCCAAAGCAACCATGAAAGATTCAAACAAGCTCAGTTCTGGAACTTTCAGCACTGTGTTCAGAGCAGACATGCCTTCTGGAATGATCTTATCCGTCAGGAAACTGAAATCAATGGACAGAACTATACTCAACCACCGGAGCAAGATGATCAGGGAGGTTGAGAAGCTAAGCAAGTTGTGCCATGACAACTTGATGAGGCCAATCGGATTTGTATTGTGTCCGAAGATGTTGTACATGCTGTTGCATCCAGCAATATATTTTAATGTATAAATGGCAAGCAAATACCCTTTTCGGTGTTAATATACACAGCCTGAATCATCAATGACAAGGCACAACCAAATGCTGTCCTATATCACCTTAGAGGGCTTTTTTTACGTGCATCTTCGTATTGCCCTGTCTGCAATCCATCTGTCGGCTGGGACTCGAACCCTCCGACTGTTCTTGAACAAGAAAATGCTCCAGAAGTCTCTGAACAAGATCAACATCATACATGGTCTCACTCTTGCTGTAAGAAGGGATCAAAAGAACTATCGCTCTCACTTTCATGGGGTGGCATCTTAGATTCTGAAAAGAAGTGTAGGATCAAATAAATATTTGCACATTTAGTTTCCTATACCTTGACTCAAGTTTATAGACTAACCTAATTGATTCCAAAAACTAACATACAATGAATTATTCAAACAACATCATAGCAGTGGAGACTTCCAAGTGTCAATTCAGGAGGGAAAACTCAGAACATCAAGACCAATTTCAAGAGACAAACATAATATTCAATCAAACAAGCAAAAATCCACAGAAAATGTCTATGTTTTGTCCATATTTCTTCACAATAAATGCTAAAATAATCTCTGTAATTTCATTAGTAATCCATGACACATGTTGCAAATAATATTGTCCCAACAAGCTCCCTTGGATATGGGAATGAGCAGAACAAACCAAAGGCATAAACAGTAATCAATTCAGGACCAAGTAAGGCGATGAAAATGAATCTAAAGCTTCAATATTTAGATACCACAGCTAAATACAATAGCCACTTTTGTGTGGGCACTTTTCTGAAATTCTGCTATCCATTGTCCAACTTTTCCTATAATTGAATCCCCGCATTAATTCACCAATTCATCAAATAGGAAAAAAACACCCATCTACAGTTTTTCCATACTCGTTGCTTTACATTGAGCTATCTATGACTTGAGGGTCAAAGTACCTACGTTCAGGAAGACGGGAATCCTAGCACATTGCAAAGTCTTACAAGTTCCAGAGCTCTTGAGTGGAACAGATTCGACAGTTCATTTTGCAAGTCACTTAGTTCAGTAATATTATCAATGTTAGTTGAAGTCTTTCATTAGTAATCCATGACACATGTTGCAAATAATATTGTCCCAACAAGCTCCCTTGGATTTGGGAATGAGCAGAACAAACCAAAGGCATAAACAGCAATCAATTCAGGACCAAGTAAGGCGATGAAAATGAATCTAAAGCTTCAATATTTAGATACCACAGCTAAATACAATAGCCACTTTTGTGTGGGCACTTTTCTGAAATTCTGCTCTCCATTGTCCAACTTTTCCTATAATTGAATCCCCGCATTAATTCACCAATTCATCAAATAGGAAAAAACACCCATCTACAGTTTTTCCATACTCGTTGCTTTACATTTAGCTATCTATGACTTGAGGGTCAAAGTACCTACGTTCAGGAAAACGGGAATCCTAGCACATTGCAAAGTCTTACAAGTTCCAGAGCTTGAGTGGAACAGATTCGACAGTTCATTTTGCAAGTCACTTAGTTCAGTAATATTATCAATGTTAGTTTAAGTCTTTCAGCGTGTCTCGAGTTATATATTGTACACAGAAATACTCATTTTGATAAGGAATTTCGACGTTAAATGAAGAATTGCAATTAGAAAACACTACTTACTACAGCGGGCTAACTCTACAAGTGTTAAGTTTATCAGAACCCAAATTTCTTCTCAAAAGCAACAATTTTCAATTCAATTAATGAGCCTAATGCAAATTAGTCTACATTTAATTCTTTACTATGTTGTCAATTCTATCTAGCTCTACGTTCTGTTTGATAAATTCTAAGGCACTAATTCAATCTATTTCCTATTCACCATCAATAGATATTCATAATTCGAACAAATGGGAAAGAAATGTTATGAAATCAAGTTAGGGCTACAGAGTTTATTGACTGACCTGGTGTAGGGCAAGGGGCAGAAGATGATGATGTAATCGGCGGAAGCACAGGTGAAGGTGCTGGTCTTATCGTCGTAGGTACAATCGAAGGCGTGAACATGATATTTTTGAAGCCATCTTCTTCTGCTATTTTTCAATGATTCCACATTCATGAAGAAATATATGATACATCAACTAGAATAATTATGGGAGAAATAAAATCACTAATCACAACACAGAACAGACTCAACAATAGAGTAATTACAAAGACAAAAATCTAGGGTTTAAACATACACGAGAATGATGCCTCCGTTGCCGTTTTCATCGCCGGCGCAGTGTGCGTCTTCGTGGAGAATGAAGCCGCCGTAGGGTTAGCGTGGAGAGAGTCAGACGTTGTCGCCGGAGAATGATGCCGCCGTTGGGTCTGCCAAAGTAGCTTGGTAGAGGGTGGGTGGGGGGAGAAGAGAAATTGAGTGCAGAGGCGTGAATGAAATTGTGATTGGGAGCGGGTCGAAGAGTTTATGTATTTCGGGTCCTGGGTCGGGTTGGGTATGGGCTCACGGATCTAAATCCGTGTGAGTTTTTGTCTTTTATTATTTAAATTTTACTTTTTATTTTACAATATATATTTGATAAATATGAGAAATATTTTTGACATATTTAACTAATTTTTAATAAACTTAATATATATATATATATAAACAAACTTAATTTCTATTTTTATCTTCAATTAATCTTGACCGTCTATTACTTTTGATCTCAATCATAGATTCTATTTAGGCTAATAATAAATTATTTATTTATTTTTCATCAACAATATAAATTTGATAAATTTGAAAAATATTATTGGCAGGATGTTAGTTTTTTAATGAAAATTTAATGCGAAAAAAAATATACAATTATTACAAAACACGTATACAAAATAAAATAATATGTATACAAAATAGAATAAAAATACATACACATATGAGTGCATCCTTGCACGTGTACCCAATATACACTCCGGCAATTTATTGTGTGCATCTGGGTGCACTTAAAGATAGGGTGCACCCATATACAAATATAAACAAGAACATGTACAATTAAGAGTAAAAATGTATACAATTTAATTGTTAATTTTATTAATGAAAAATTGTATATAATATTTAATAAAATGTTATACACATATGGATGTTAGTTTTTTTAATGAAAACTTAATGCGAAAAAAGTATACAATTATTACAAAACACGTATATAAAATAGAATAATATGTATATAAAATAGAATAAAAAAACATACACATATGAGTGCATCCTTGCACACGGGTGCACCCAATATACACTCTTCTACTAATTGACACTCTTCTACTAATTGACAATCAATACTAATTTTCATAATATCAAATCTTTCAACGCTATTTTTAATAATTTTTCACCTTTTTTCCTACATCGTTGATTGCTTTCAATCACGATCGTTTATTCTTTCAAATTATTCTATATAAATATTTTCATTACCCAATCAAATTCCTACTCTTTTTTTTTCTATTTCACTTTTATACTATTTTTAATCTACTTTAATTTGTTTTATCTTTTATATTTTACTTTGATTTGATCTAATGTACAGGTTCAATCATTTTGATGTATCATTTTTTTTGTTATCATTATTTTATCCTTTATACTTTTATTTGATCTTATTTTTATGTTCAATTATTCTCATATTTGATCTTATGTGCAGGTTCAATCATTCTCATTTGAAGTAACATTTTTTTGTTATTTTATTTTCGTTTCTCTACGATTTTTGTATTTTCTTTTTAATTCTATAAACCTTATTTATATACTTTAAATTATTTGATCTTTTATACTTTTATGTGATCTTATTTTCAGGTTAAATCATTCCATTTGGGGTATCATTTTTATTTTATTATGGGTGTGGGTGGAATGGGATGACGGGGGGTTTGGGGGTGGGTAAGGGGTAAGACTGGGTGGTAATACTTTTATTATTTTAATATTAAAATTTAAAATTTTATTTTAATTTTTTTTGGAGTGGGGGTGGGTAGGGGTAGGTTGGGTGGTAGAGTTTCCTCCACAAAAAATTATTTTTAATAAAATTTCAAATTTTAATATTTAATACAATAAAATTTTATTATTTTTATTTATCATATATAAAATTCTATTTTAAAAATAATTTTTGAATTATGAATTTGAAATCCTTTCAAAAATCCATAATTTATTCAAATAGTGGAATTCAAATGAATTGATTTAAAATTCAAGTAATTTAAATTTCACTCATTTTCAAATCCATTGGATTTGAAATGACTCAATTCAAATACAACCTAAAAGTATATAATTATAATATACTTTATGTGAGAGTGATATTTGGTTCACCGTAAATTGATAATCAATGTTTTCACTATTTTATAGGAGAGTTACAACAGTACAATGAGATATACAAAGAAATAAAATATCTACGAAGATATGTAAAGATATACAAAATATATAAGATATATACAACTCTAGCGTATCAACTATTATTTTTATCTACGCTGTTACCCCCCTCAAGCGAAGTGTGGGGTTTTGCTGAACACGGAGCTTGGATCGCAACAATTCAAATAATGACCTGGGTAGGCTCTTCGTAAAAATGTCAGCTAACTGTAGGTGAGAAGGTATATATCTTGTTTCCAGAAGTTTGTTGGATATGAGTTCCCGCACAAAATGACAGTCTATGTTAATGTGCTTGGCGTGCTTGTGAGATATTGGATTCTGGCTTAAGAATAACGCACTTTTATTATCACATAACAAAGTGGGCCGAGAAGTCTGGGAGATGCGTAGCTCACGTAAGAGTTGGGCGAGCCAAATGATCTTTTGGGCTGCATTTGCCAAGGCTCGATACTCAGATTCACAGCTTGAGCGAGCAACTGTTGGTTGCTTTTTAGCACTCCATGATACTAGCGCACCACCAAGGAAGATAGAGTAGCCGTAAGTGGAGGGGCGTGTCTCAACACAGCGAGCCCAATCAGCGTCGGAGTATGCCAAAATAGCAATATCAGATGAGCGGGAAAAATCTAAACCATAATGGATGGTGCCTTTCACATAACGTAAAATCCACTTAACAGTAGAAAAATGATCCTCGATCGGGTTTTGAAGAAACTGACTAACATGATTGACCGAATATGAAATATCTGGTCTAGTGATGGTGAGGTATTGCAGAGCTCCCACTAAAGACCGATAGAGTGTGGGATCATGGAATGGGGCACCTGTACTGACAAGTGACTCTCCCGCAGATAGAGGCGTGGAAACTGGCTTTAAGTCAGCAAGATTAACTCGAGATAAGATGTCATGAGCATATTTCGTCTGGCTTAAGAAAAGACCAGAAGAGCTATGCGAAAGCTCAACCCCAAGAAAGTAACTAGGTTGACCCAAGTCCTTTATGGAGAACACGGAGTTCACTCGTTGAATGAAAAGTCGGAGTTCGGTAGGATTATCACTTGTAACAATAATGTTATCGACATAAAGAAGCAAAAATATAGAACAGTTAGTATGATGGAGAAAAAATAAAGAGGTGTCGGACCGACTGTGAATAAAGCCTAGAGATATGAGAAATGAGCTGAAACGATCAAACCATGCTCTCGGGGCCTGCCGCAGACCATAGAGAGCTTTTTTAAGTTTGCAAACATAGTTGGGAAACCGGGATCAATATAACCTGGCGGCTGTGACATGCAGACGGGTTTCTCAAGAATGCCATGTAGGAAGGCATTCTTAACATCTAACTGATGCAAGGACCATTGCTTATGTGTGGCAAGAGCTAGGAGAACACGTACAGTGGCTGCACGCACAACTGGGCTGAATGTGTATTTGAAATCAAAACCAGGTATTTGAGTGAAGCCTTGTGCAACGAGGCGAGCCTTGTACCTCTCAATTGTGCCATCAGATTTGTATTTTGTACGAAAAACCCATTTAGAACCGACTACATTTTCTTCACGCGGCCAAGGTACAAGGTCCCAAGTCCGGTTGAAGTGGAGTGCATCCATTTCTTCTTGCATAGCTGCCAGCCAGTGCGGGTGCTTTGCATGGCGATGGAATGCCATTATCATCTGGCAGCAAGGAATGAGTTGTAGGAATGGGTGGTGTTGGAAGCGAAGAGGGAGGATCATCAACAGTCGCATCTTGTGACTGCATAGATTGAGAGTTGACATCTAATGAAGAACATAGACGACATTGAGTGGGGAACGGAGAAGAAGAACTGCAATTATTTAGCCATGGCGTATCATTAGATGGATTAGCCGAACCTGCACAATCGACAAACTTAGAATAGAAAATGTTAGTGTTTGACGAACATTTAGAAGTTGAAGAGAAAGAAAGGTCAGTTTCATCAAACTGAGCATGCCGAGTTAAGTAGATTCTATTAGTGATCGGATCAAGACAACGAAAGCCTTTGTAAATACTAATGTAGCCTATAAAGATACAAGGTGTGCTACGTGGTGCAAGTTTGTGAGGAACATATGGCCTGATGTAAGGGGAAACACGACATCCAAATACCTTTCAAGTATTATAATTAGGAACAGAGTGAAACAACAGCTTAAAAGGTGATTTATTGTCTAGCAGTGCAGTGGGTAGTCGATTAATGATGAAAACAGTCGTAGAGAAGGCATCAAACCAGAACTGAGCAGGAGCTTGAGCATGAAACAATAATGATAGACCAGTTTCAGTAACATGTCTATGTTTTCTCTCCACGCGACCATTTTGCTGAGGTGTATGGGGACATGAGAAACGATGCAGAATTCCATTTTTAGTGAAAATGATTTGACAGAATTATTAGTGAATTCAGTGAGAGTCAGTTTATTATTAATGTTGCAGGTACCTAATTGAGAAATGGGCAGTGTGTCACCGTTACCTACGGTGACGGTAGAATTACCTGTATAGGTATCAAACTCATCTAAGTGAGAAGTCGACGGTGTCATGTGAGCAGAGGCTCCTGTGTCGACAAACCAATCGGAGGAGGTCGGATTGACCATGCACTGCGCATCAAATGCCTGTGCGAGATTTGCAGTCAGATCAGGAGCACCTTTGTAGCGGTCTGGACATTGAGGCGCGTAGTGATCTTCTTGACAGATTTGGCAGCATGGTGTATATGGACGACCAAAATTTCAATTTCCATTTCGAGGAGTAGATCGACCACGACTGTACTGCTGCTGTCGGGAATCAATGGCAGGAGTAGAATGAGACGGGCTTCTGCCTGAACCACTACTTGAACCACGTCCTGAACCACGGTTTGAACCTCTTGCACGACCTGCATAGAAGGCAACAGAAGATTGTGTAAAATCATTGTTTTCAGCAAGTTTATGGCGAAGCTCATGATCTCGAGCCCTAGCGACAAGATCAACAAAGTTGGGAGATGGTGTAAGGGATAATTGGACATCAGCAATGTCCGGAACTGGGTTCCTAGACCACGGATGAACCATCTGATTTTGTCGCCCTCGGATACGCTTTCACCAATGGCAGAAAGCTGGTAACAAAGGCTATTGAATTTTCGAGTGAAATCGAAAACAGACAAGGATCCACGTTTGAGAAATTAAAGCTCGTCGCGAAGTTGGTGCGAGCGGGACTACGATGTTGGGCAGAATGCATTCTCCAGTGCTTTCCATGCATCAGTGGCTTTGGTTATCCCAAAGACCTCCGACATAGAGTCTTCGGTGAGAGAAGCGAAGATGAGAGAAAGGGCCCTGCCATGACATGTAATCTGGATTGGGGCTTGTGGTCCCGTTGTCGGATTCGATTGTGAAAGAGGGAGTAGATTCAGTCCCGTCAAGTATGGTGAGAAGATTATCACACCGCAGAGTGAGAGTGATTTGTTGCTTCCATATGAGATAATTATTGGGATGTAATTTAATGGTCAGCATGTGAAGAAGGGTGGCCAAGGGGACAGATTCAGATGAGGAGGAAGAGGAAGCCATAGAAAATGGCAGAAGAAAGACAGAAAAGAAGAGGGACGATCCTAAAGAAGAGGGACGATCCTATTATCGTAGGGTTTGAAATTAGGATCTTACTGCTGATACCATGCGAGAGTGATATTTGGTTCACCGTAAATTGGTGATCAATGTTTTCATTATTTTATAGGAGAGTTACAACAGTACAATGAGATATACAAGAAAATAAAATATCTACGAAGATATGTAAAGATATACAAAATATATAAGATATATACAACTCTAGCGTATCAACTATTATTTTTATCTACTTTATTACTTTAATTCTTTCCGTTAGTTTCCAGCTAAAAAAACCAAAACAAATATCAATTTAATCTAATGATAATTTCTATATTTAAATATTCATTTTTTTCTTAGTATATCAATTTTTCTTAGGAGAATGACTCTGATCTAATTATAAAGTACTTATTTTAAATGGGTGAGGCGTGCGTTCGGGTGCGCCTTTAAAATTTTAATATTATGGGTAATGATACATTGTTTTGATCTAAAGGGTATACACTTTAATTAATAAAAGGTACATCATTTTGTTCTAAAGAGTATACAATTTTCATTAATATATATTTTTTCTTTAGAAAATAAAGGGTACACATTTTTATACTAAAGGTATACAATTTAACACAAAATTCTAAAGACGCACGGAGTGTTGTCCATGCGCCCAGATACACACAATAATTTTCTTTTTAGACTATTTTATAGGATATGATATTTTTTATTTTTTAAATTATTAATTATTTTATTTTGATCAAAGGGTGATTATTAAGTAATTTTATAATCTGAGGAATCATATTAATTAAGTGCACCGCACCGTAATTCTAACTCTAAAATTTAATTAAGAATTTTATTGTTGACACAAGTCACCCAACAGGGACGCCAAGAATTCACCATCCAATACGACGTCGTCTTTAGTCTTTCGTTTCCCTAGTGCGAGAAATATACCGCCTCCACCAGCCCCTCCGCCGTGGATCGCCGCCACATCATTTCTTTTTTCTTACTCCACAGTCAACACTTCCCTCTGTAAAGAGCAAAAACTCCGTCCATGGAAGCCTTCCCGGAGCCCGACTCCAAAACCCAGCCGAAAAATTCCAAACCTCAATTCGAAAAGTACGAAGAACCTGATGAAGATGAAGAAGAGGAAGAATTGGAGCAGGACGAAGATGAAGACGGCTACAGAACCCGAATGCAGGCCAAAACCGAGTCATTCTTCAAGCGTCTCTCGACGGAGCGAGTTCCGGTCCATGTGCACGATATCATCATCAAAGGCAACACCCGGACGAAGGATTCTCTAATCGAGTTCGAGGTGGAGGAAGTTTTGAGAGGTGTCTCCTCGTTCCAGCAGCTTCTACATGCCGCCAGTGTCGCAACCGCTCGGCTACGCGCCCTCGATATTTTCGATTCGGTTCTTGTTACGCTGGACGCGGGCCCACCGGAGCTCCCTGGGACTACGAATGTTGTCATCGAGGTTTCCGAGCCGAAGTATCCGCTTTCTGGAAATATCGGCCTCTTTACCAAACCTGGGGTAAAATACTTGCTCTAGTGTGAATTTTGAAATCTCTGATTGAATTATGATATCAATTTGGGAGTGGGTATCGATTTTGCATTTGATTGGAGTCTTCTAGTTGAATAAATGTAATTTGATTTATGAATTTTGGGATTACGGGTTCAGTTTGAATGTGGTTTGTGGGGTTTACGTTTTGGCAACAAGAGATTAACATAAGAAATTGATTAAAAACATCATATGAGCTTTGAGATTTTAATGATTAAGGGTGACGATGAATGAACTGGTATTCTTATCTACAAACTCTCATAATCGGACTAATTAATATTCCGCAAATATGGTAGTTGTTGTTTTACTACTTATTGGAAAGCTGAACTAGATGAAGGTTGTGCTGCATTAGAATGAAAGATTTTTTAATTTTCAAAACTAGTAGAGAATGAGTTAGTCCAATTATTATTTAACTTTCCCTTTCATGGATTGTGATTTTTTATACCTGTTTTGGTCTTCTCTTGTATGGATGAGTTGATTTTTTGTAGTTTTTTTATACTCTGAAGTGCTTTTGTAGGCGAGGTCTTGGACCCTAGAAGGGATAGGGAAACTAAAAAATTTGTTTGGTTATGGAGATTTATGGGACGCTTCGGGGGCTTATGGCTGGGGTCAATTAACAGAAGCTAGCGTAGGTGTGTCTTTGCCCAGATTCAAAGCAATTCCTACCCCCGTAACTGCAAGAATATCGTCGTTTTTCCAAGATTGGTCGAAGTTCTCTTCCTACAAAGAACAAGCTCTTGGACTCTCTCTTGGCCTATTATCAACTGGGAAGCATGATCTTTCTTACAATCTCGCCTGGCGTACTTTAACAGATCCATCTCAGATGTCATCCCACACAGTGAGGAGGCAGCTAGGACATAATTTGTTATCGGCTCTGAAATATGGATTCAAAGTTGATCAAAGAGATTCAGCATTGAGGCCAACTAGAGGATTTGCATTTCTTTCCACCACTCAAGTTGGTGGTCTTTTTCCTGATTTTCGCAGTGCGCGCTTTATACGGCAGGTATCATGTTCCTAGTTGTTTTCCTTCTATTGTCTCAATATGTATTGGCCATAAAACCTTGCAGAAATTTTTGGTTTTGCTTGAGCCATCTCCCTTAATTTCTTTGGGTGTCATCTCTCAATATCCGGATGTGTTTAACCATTTTATTTTTCTCTTAATGATGAAATTTAGTACTGTGCTTCAGATTCTTGTCATATGTTTTCCAAAAACAAAAATTATGGTACATTTTTGTTTTACTATTCATATATACAAGTCAGCTGAATCTCTTCCTTCACCCATTATGTGATCTATAATTTAATCGGTTGTTTTCTAGGCTGTGGAATTTATTGCAGGCCTGTCTTTTTGTTTGAGGATTGCTGAAGTTGGCTGATTACTTTTAACACCCCTTTAATACTTATTGTTCATCCTAATGAGCTTGTGTTTAGAATAATGTCATTTTTTATATGGAAAATTGGCTGTCTTGAACAGGAGGTTGATCTTCGCTATGCTTTCCCCCTCGGTTTCTATCGGGCTGCATTAAACGTTGGGATTTCAGCTGGTCTAATTTTTCCATGGGGTAGAGGGGCTTTAGATGCACCCTCATATTTGACTGATAGATTCTTCATGGGTGGTAAGACTTCTCCTGTTTGCTCCTTGATCGGGCCCACATATGTCTTTGGTTTCAAAGGAAGGGGTCTTGGTCCTGCCGAACCTAGAAGACTTGTCCGAGATCCTTCGAGTGATGGAGATTCTGATGCTTCTGGAATCGATCATGTTGGCGGAGATCTTGCTCTCACTGCCTTTGCGGACTTATCTTTTGATCTGCCGTTGAAGGTTCTCAGGGATGCTGGTATCCATGGTCACGTATTTGCTAGCACAGGCAGTCTGAATAAATTGACAGAGAAGGCATACCAGGGTTTTTCTCTGCAGAAGTTTCGGGATTCTTTCCGAAGCTCTGTGGGATTTGGAGTCATAGTACCTACTCAAATTTTTCGCATGGAGGTAAGTTGTTATGCTTCTAATAATTACTTCCGGCCCTCATATTTCTCTCATTTAAGTAATTAAGATTTGTGTACACTAAACATGACTTCATTCAATACAGTCTTTAGTTTCAGACATTTTTTTCTAGAAGGGCAATCTTCTAGAAACAGAAATGTGCATATCATGGATAGTTGCTCAAACAGGTTATTCCCTGTGATGGGATGATTGATGAACAATCTGTCCATAAATTGCTCATAGATTAGGATTTAGGAATAGAAATACTGGGAATAAGGTTATCCTCCTAATCTCTCATAGAACTGTCTTAAAGAGTTATGTTGTGACAGAAATGGAGCAAAATTAATACTATTGATGAATGGAAATACTGCAGAATGCTTGGAAATAGTTATTCCTGTTCACCCTCCCTTTTTCGGTTGCATTTTTCTCCAAGTGCTGATGTTTTGATGCGATATTATCAGGTCAACTACTGCTATGTCTTGAAACAACACGCTCACGATCAAGGGAAGACCGGTGTACAATTTTGCTTCTCTCCACATTGATTTCGTTGGCTTCGTTTGCTAGCGGTTTTGATAATAACTCAAGTGTTCGGTTCGTTTCTTGATTTATTTTGGATGGAATTTGAGAATTTTTTCGACTGCCATTGTTTTCCAGTACTCATTTAGACTGCTCCAAAGATCCTTCACTTGAGAATGTGGACTATCTCTGGTTGCAGCTTCATGGAAAAATAAGATTCTATTTAACCTCTGAATATCAATTAATGTTGGCTGTTACATCCCTAAATTACACACACTTACATTTTTTTGTCCTCATAATTTGAGAAAATCATGTTGAATCAAGTTTTGTTCCCTGTAGTATTGATTAAACTGAATTGCTAATTTTGATTATTGATTAGTTCGATTTTGTACACGCATTCATTCTTGTATATTTATTGTTATAAATATTTATATAGTACTCTAGGGCAATGTATCCTTGCGCGAGGTCCGTGCGTTCAGGTTCGACCCGATTCTAATATTATATCTTTGCATAAAGGTTCGACCCGACTCTAATGTTATATTTTTGCATATGGAATGTTATATACTTTAATATAAAAAAATGCATGCCCTTGATTTAAAAAATAAAATAAAAATTGACAATGGGTTTTGATTTTGATAGGCTAAAAACGAACAAATAAATTCCAACCCGTAATGCTATATACC
This sequence comes from Pogostemon cablin, assembly GCA_023678885.1. Taxonomy (NCBI): domain Eukaryota; kingdom Viridiplantae; phylum Streptophyta; class Magnoliopsida; order Lamiales; family Lamiaceae; genus Pogostemon; species Pogostemon cablin. The sequence continues at coordinate 17,199,022 of CM042996.1, forward strand.
CACAATTATTATATTTTTGAACAAAAACATATTTTATTTTACATTCTTTTTTCACATAAATAAAATTCAATAGTATGTTAAAAGATCGCACGCTACGCAAATACATTTTTTTAATTAAAATAACCCTGTAGAAATTACGGCTCCAGATTTATACTATTATTTTATATAATTATTTAAATTAGGTGTTTGAAATTAGGTTTCCAACAAATAATGTAACATGGCTTTCAGCGGAAAAAAAACTGCCTACTTCGAGGATATTTATTAAATTATTATGTTTTAATGAATAATAAAATTTTGTATAAAAAATTTAAATGATAATCAAATATGTGTGTTCAAATTATCTCAATTACTTCTTAGGGACTTATAATAATATTAATAAACCATTTTTTAATATTTCAAGATACTCGGATTGTCTCCTTTATGTTACATGGAAATTGGGCTTATCTTAAGGCTGAAGATTTAATGGGCCAGGCCCAAAAATCTAAATCGAAAACTGAGTTTCTAAGCAACCTTTGGGCTTTGAGTAATAAATTTGTAAGTTTTTTAAATCCAATTACAATGAAGTTTATAATAAATAAAAAATTAACGATAAGTGTGATTGGATTTAAAAAAATTCAAAACTAAAATAAATTTCATTACTTAATCTTGAATATTTTTAGTGACTATAATATGAAATCATATATAATTTGAGCTTATAAATCCACTAAATTGGACTTTTAAATTCCTTGACCCAAATACATCTATTTTTTGAATTATGGAGGAGATACTTAAAGGACTGTTTGGTAGTATAATGGAAGAAATGGGCATATGCAAGAAAAATATATTCATTCTATGTTATCTCACATATAGTGATATGCAAGAATAAAATTAACACATGGTTTTTTTTGGATTAAATATAAGGGTAGCATAATGTTTGCTGCTTCATCATTGTACTATATGAGTAATAGCACCTCTTATACAATATACATTTATAAAAAATTTTGCTTTCCCAAAAAAAAGAAAGAAAAAAAAAAAAGAACCTTTAGTAATAAAAATTTGGGTACATAACCATAATTAATATAAATCTAGGACGAAATAGGTTGGGTTGGAATAATTAATCTTTTCTAAAACTATAAATTAGCGTGCCGGAAAAGTTAACCATATTCACGCGATTACAAAATATATAGATCTTAAAGACCAATATCTAAATTAACTTCCAATTAATTAATATATATATTATTTGAGGGATAACTTGGGAATAAAATAAAGAATAATACAATTCCCAGAGTGTCCATTTAATAATGAGCCCATGATTTAACCAAAATTTTAAAGCATAATAATTGAGAAAGTCACATACACAAACAATATATATAAATGATTACATATACTTATAATATTGACATGATGACCAAATTACTTGCAAACTCTTGCTTTCTTAAAGAGGTAATTAGCTATGCAACATATATTTATATATAATCCATATCATAGAAAATGTTATCTCAGCAGGATTAATTTATTTCATTGAAGCATTCTTTTATAAGACTGATGTTTTTGATACGCTAATATATTTATATTCTAATTCAAAATTAATTTATATTGCTTAATACTACATGAATGCAAAATCTACATATATCTTTGTTGAAAGGGTAGTTTAGATAGTCGTGATTTTTTTCTACACACCATTAATTGATTAACATTATTACTACATAAATATTTTTATGTACTACTACAAACATTTCTTACTTGTAAATATGGTGAAAAAATTATATATGTAGAAATATACACATTACATATATCGCACATGAACTCCGTGTTCCACTCATGTATCATTATGCTTATCTATTTATAGAATTAAAAACTTTTTTATTCATAATGAATTTGTTGACTGCATTTTGAGATTAACATGAGCCTAAATTATGCCTTTATAAATTATTATACTCCCTCCACAATGCCATAATTTTTTATTTTAATTTTTGATAAGTGTGGATCCTATACTTTACAGTATATGATTAGTATCTTAATTAAAGAATTACTCCCTTCCTCCCTATATAAGTTCACCTTTACTGTTTCATGCTGTTTAAAAAAAGTCTAAGTTTTGAACAAATTTTATTAACTTTTGAGGGTAATATGATATTTTTAGATAATAAATAATATATAAAGTACGTTGCGTGTGTTAAAAAGTAATGATAATTTTGAAATTAGAGTGTAATTTTAAGAGTTTAAAATCAAAATCTTCTCATATAAATTTATTTTATTCAAATTAATCCAAAAAAATTTAATTTATTCAAAATGGTTTCATAATTTATAAATTCTCATCAAAATGATATTTTTCTTAAAAATGAATATTTTTTCATTCTTTTTTAATTTCATGAAACTAAGCCATAATACTGAATCATTTTCAATCTATAAATAAGAACAATTTATATACTTACATCCTGACTCAACATGTAACCATTATTTGATATTTGTAATTTTTATATCCTCTTTATAAAGTAATTAATAAGCTCAAATTAATTAGCTCATTTTGGTCAATTTCCAAACTAATGAGTACCAAATCCGTGCATAATCAAATCAAATAAAAAAAACAAGAAGATATTAATGGGTGATAAACGACAAAAATTAAGTAGTAGCAAACCCTAATTTTAGAAGAAGAAGAGTTAGGCAAGGGTGGTGAGATGTCACTAATGTAGGACAAACTGACATTTGACAAGGAGACGAAATATACCTTTAATTGCATACCAATTATTCAACCCATCATTTCTAATTTTTACTTAATATTCCATGCAATCCTATTAATTAATTTCCATTTATTAGGTTTTATATTAATTTAAATGATTGTACGTTGTGCATGGATCATAATCCACCCTTGAATTTCAACAAATCCATTTCGGATCAACGGCCCACAATATTCAATTATTAATTACCTTGATTTATTAATCACCTTGAATTTATTTATGTAACTGGATGTGACACTTAGAATTAGTGGGAATATTACAATATATTTCTTAATTGGGGTAGTTGTCATTAGTCTTACTCGATGTTAAGATTTTTATTCTTTTCTACTATTACCATTTTCTTTCATGCAAGAAAGTTAGAAGGAAAATATATCAATTAATTAAGAAAATATATATAGTAGTGGAATATTTATTTATTGAAATAGTATATATATGTGTCATACTATAATTTATAACGTATAGATGAAGGACCACGTATATTGGTTCTATAGATTAATAATAATAATATAACGTGGTAAATCATACATTGAACCTGAAAAAGCATTTAGAAAATGTTAGTAAAACGGTATTTATGGAGGATGACTTGTAAGGCGTGTTATAATACTCCTTCATTCCAATGGAAAAGTAGGTTTTTTTCTATTTTGATTTGTTTAAATATAAGATGTGCATTTTTCTTTTGGTAAAGAGAATCCACACATATTAATTACTTTTTTCTATGGGCCTATATGTCATATTAATACACGTACCCATTTTATATTAAAATATTATTTCTCTCACCTCACTACACATTAAGATATTATATCTCTTAATTTACATGCAAAAAGAAAATGCGTACGTTATAACAGGACGGAGGAATTATGATTATTATATAGATAAAATATACTTAATGATACTAAAGTAGTATTTTTTATGTATAATAAATAATAAATTAAAATAATAATTTTAAAGTATTATAATATGATTTTCTAAAATATAATTTTACTTTTTAATAATTAATCTATAATTTATTTAGAGCATCGCACCACTTGAATTTGACGACGTCACTATATACGTAATGATAAAACAAAAACAGCTTTACATATGTAGTATGGTGAAATTTGGGATGGTGAATTAATAAGAAGAGGAAAATACTCACTCGTCCGATTTTAAAGTGTCCGTTTACTTTTTGTACGTGGATTAAGAAGTATTATTATTATATGTAAAGTGAGTAGTTGTATTAGAGGGAACATGAGTCATATCGTGTAATTTTTTACTAAATAGGAAAATTTGATACATTTGAACCAAACGCTAAAAATAGTAAAATGGATACTTTAGTTGCGGACGGATGAAGTAATATTTAAAAATATATTCTTTAGAGAGAGATTGATTGGATGATAGATCCGCATTAATAGCAACATTATTAAAAATTGGTACTCAGACAGACAAGAGTAAACACACAGCAACTGTTGGGGGTTGACTTTACAGCTTGCCCTCTTACAAATCTTGCGAATACCTCTATCTTTTTATTTATTATTATTTAAAAAGTAAAATTTTTACCTTCTAATCGTGTTGAGTTTAATTTTAAGGGGTTTGTTTGATTGTTTGGGTTTTAAAAGTCACACTTTTCAAAATTAGGGATTTGGAGAATTAAAAATTATGATACTAACTTATGGAGTACATTTTTTTTTTCATGAGTTAATATTAATGTGTAAAATGTTTTACCAATGTCTAAAATGTGGGTAGTATGATTTAATTTTATTTCAAACTAATGTTTAAATTCTAAGCAGATAAATGGAAAGAAGGCAAATAATTGTATGAGATCGTTTTACATAAGTTCTTACGTGAGTTGATAAATCGTAATAACATTATTATCAATTTCGCTATAAAATATTATTATTATTGCTATAGAATGTTGTCACTTTTTATTTATACTATAAATAGTTTATGAAATATTTGATTACGACACCATTATCACTTTCATTGATTGAGTATCACTTTTTGTTAATGGTATTATCAATTTTCACACAGTCTTACACATGGAAGAATATAGAGAATATTAATAGAGGGAAATTCGGAGAAGATGAGTTGAATTTGTAAGTACGTAAAATAGTGATTTTTAATATCTCACACAGTTATTAATGATTTTTTTTTTCTATCCTAACAAGGAAAATAATGTAATAAAAACCAACATTAATTCCTTAATTTACATGTACGTAGCAATGGTTAACACATTTATGGGTTGGAGTATTTTTCTTAAAAATGCAAATCAATTAATTACAAATTGGAATAGATTTTCATGATAAGTACTAATTGGTCTACTTTTGAGTTTAGCTTATGAACACATGATTGTCACAAGGAAAAAGGGTCCAATATCTTTTGGTGAATTCTTGACATGATGCATGTGAATAATTTCAAATAAAGTAGGGTTTATTTGATTGGAATTGGTTGAAGATGAACAACTTTTGTGCACAGTCCAATTAATCCCAACACACGAGCGTCGAATATTGCACTCTTATTTCCTGCCACAAACTCTTCCACCATCATTATTCATTTTCCACATCCACACATTCAATTATAACCTAAAAAATATATCCACGTATTTCTTAACACAAAGTAATTATAAAAACGAGTATATGTTAGGTGTTTTAAAGTATAAAAATAAGTATTAATATTTTTGTAATGTATCGTAAGCATATTGATATAATCAGTGGCGGACGCACACTGGGCCCGGGGGCACTGGGCCCCCCTGAAGTTTTATAAATATTTAGTATATATGTAGTATTTATTATAAAATATTAAAGTGGTCAAGTGGTGGAGGTCATCATCGAGTGTGTTCGAGGTCAGAACTCCTTGCCTTCTTGTTTCATGTTTTCAATTTATTAGTATTTATTTATTTTTTGTATTTTCTTTCCTCTTTTATATCCAAAATAATTTAAATTATACTATATCATAATTATAATTAATTATTTCTATTTTTATATATAATTTTAATTCTTATTTTATTTTTTCTTTTAGTAATTGATATTATATCTTTCTTTATATAAAAAAAATATGTAAATTTTATTATTATAATAAGTAATATAGTAATAATTTACTATATGTATAACATAATTCTTTTATATTTTCTTCTTTCTTTTGTTTTATAACATTATTTTCACTCTCTTAAAAGAAAAATTACGCCTTTATCCAATAATCTCATAAAATTTTAATTTTAAAATTATCACTGACACCTAACACATAATATAATTTACATATTAAGATTATTTTTTAACGTAAGAATACCCTAAAAAATCAATAAAAATAATAAATAAAATAATTTCCCTAAAACACTATAAAACCCAAAAAATGAACTGTGTTGTGAGCCTAAAACACTATAAAATCGCAAAATGAACTATGTTGTGAGACGAATGAAGTATATTTCTGCCCCCTGAACATAAATCCTGCGTCCGCCACTAGATATAATATAGGTTATTTTCATTTTATGAGTGTGTAAATAATATTGGGATGAAAAAAAAAATAGTACGCTCTTGGAAAATGGAAGCTCTATACATTTTATAGGACAATTTTTTGTGCCACTTTCGTGAATAATTTCATGTACCACTGATTATATAAATGACATTTATTTGTCATCCAAACCAAAATAGAAATTAAACCGAGTGTTTACACATTTATTTGTATATGGGGTTGCACGTAGCTTTAATTATTATTATAAGCTGCATGACCATAATAAATGCAAATGATGGAACAATGGCAGATTAGAATTAAATGGCGAGGTATAAATGTATAGTTGGTGGTTTCTTTTCTATTTTGTAATATTAAGAAATTAATATATAATCATGTGTTGCACTAGTTTATCAATTATGCGTAGGGCTGGGAAAAAATACCGAAATTTCGGTATACCGCCCTTACCATATCGAAAAATACCGATTTTATCCAAATTTTAGGTATGTCGAAGTTTTTGGTAAGGTATAATACCGTATTGAAAATTTTGGTACGATAAAGGTATATAAATGATCAATACTGCAGTATTTTGGTATATACTGAAATACCATAAAATATTCAATTTTTGAGTAATATGATACGATATTACCATACTACATGATATATCCAATTATAATTATTATTTATATATTATAATTTTTAATTAAATTATATATATACACTATTTAATTAAAAGATTAAATCTAAAATCTTACTGTATATTTCTTCATAATTATAAATGAGTGATAAAGTTAATTGCTTTTATGATATCTTGTACTTCTTTTTTAATTACGTAGTTCTATCATATATGAAAATTTAAAAGTGTTGATTTTAATATAAATTCTGTGTAGATCTCTTAGGTACTATTTATTTAATGACAAACACTTATATAAATCGAGTTTAGATATATTAATTATGTAAACTCGGTTATTGTTTAGTACATAAAAAATTACTCTTTAGCACATAAATTGTTACTCATCTAAATTAAAAAATTATTCTTCAAACTCTTGTAAATCCTAATTTATTGATTACTTTTTAGTACATGAAAAATTACTTTTTACAGATATGAATTATTAATCTTCTGTATAAAAATTATTACTCTTCAAAGAGTAATTTTTTATATACTAAAGAGTAATGTTAAAAAATAAAGCATACACGTAAACTCGGTTTTCATGAGACTTACTCTTATTTAATTTAGTCATTTGTGGATTATCGTATATTTTTCTTATTATGAATTTGTTATCTATTAAAATTTGTTTTATAGTTATCTTTCACTTTTCTAGTACAGTTTTTTTATTAGATTTATTAAATTTTAAGTATATAATGACATAGCAAACTATCTAATAGGATGATATATACCGATATTTTAGGTATGATATTGTATACCAAAATATCGGTAAGTAGAAGGTATACTATTTTCTTATACTGAAATTAAAAAAAAAGGTAGAATTTGTTAATAGAAAATTTTCAATCAGTACGCTGTGGGTGCTTCGTTTAATCTTTTGCCCTAGGATTTAATAATTATTTTTATGATTTAATTTAATTCTTAGTACCTTATAATATATGGGTAGGACTTGCGTGAGACCGTCTCACGTGAGATTATTTTTCATTTTTTAAAATAGTTATTACTTTCGCTATAAATTATTATCACTTTCGCTATAAAATGTTATCATTTTTTATTTATATTATAAATTGTTCATGAAAGAACATTATTACTTTTCATTAATTTATTATATCACTTTCCTTCATAAAAGTTATCACTTTCTCACCGTCTCACGTAACGGCTTATGTGAGGCGGTCTCGCACAAGTCTTTGCCATAATATATACTCCCTCCGTCTCGAAAATTTTTTCAATTTTACTGTTTCACATTGTTTAAGAAAAATTGCACTTTTTGACCAACTTTATTGACTTTGGAGGGTATTGTAGTATTTTTAGGTAATAAAAAGTATAAAGTAATGATATGTGTGTGAAAAAGGAGTGACAAATTTGAAATTAAAGTAACTTTTGAGGTTGTTGAATAAAGTAGTGTTTCTTTTTTTGGGGATTAAAGATTTTATGGGACAAACAAATGAGGAAAGTGAAAAAAAGTAGGACGTAGTGAGTATTACAAATGAGAATCCGTTTTAATTTAATTACCTTCTCACTAAATAGGAATTTGACATGATGATTTGTACTATGAATGTACCTTATATATTGGTAGTGGTGCGTGGTGACATGTAAATCATTATATTTCATTAATTTATATTCTTATTTTTATTTTTATTTAAAAAATTCTTGCACATGATTATCATATCATTCATGCACATGCTCGTGTATATATATATATATATATATATATATATATATATATATATATATATATATATATATATATATATATATATATATATATGGAGATCATGTTTACTGTAATTTTTTTAAGTAATCCTTGTACCCTATTCTAATGACTTAATAAAATGAACTTTCTTTTGCAAAAAAAAAGTTATTAATAATTAAAATTAATATTTATTATTATTTTAACTCAAATTATCTAAAAATCATGAATCTAAGTTTTATTTAAGTTCTTTTCTTACACATCATTAAAAATTAATCACTATTATGAATTTATAATCTTTATCAATTGGACTCGGGTAAAAAAATCTGGACAAACAATTAGATTCATATGAACCATGATTAATTTAATGATAACTTTTTAATACATGAAAGACTTCTTAAAAAATGAGTTATTACTCTTTTGAATGAAAAATATTTTTTTTTCAAATACGAATGTGAAGAATAATGTTTTTCATTCAAAAGAGTAATAATAATTTTGTAAAATATAATTTATATATATTGCGTTCACACCAAGCTCACTCAAAAACCTGATCCATAAAAATACTTTATAATATTTATATCAAACACAATATACGAAGGAGAAAATCGTATAACAATAGCCCTAAAATTGTGAGAGTATACAAATTAAAAAAATAAATAAACAGAAGAGATAATAAAAACTAGTCCATATTAATATAATAAATCATATAAGTGTAATTCAATATAGAAGAGAAAGTTGACTCGGGTAACCAAAGTTGCTAGATGCCCGCCCACAGGGCACAGTCAGAATTTGGCTTCTAGTGCAATTTTCTTACATCTTGGTAGTATTTAATTAAACTAACACATACATAAACAAATTAAATAAGGTATTTTTGGATCAGGAAGATTTTGAAATAATTTAATTACATGCTGACTGCAAATATACTAGCTCAACTTTCTGAAGAAAAGACATTTTCTTGATTCTTGTCTGATGAAGTTGTGTCACATTATTATACTCTCTCACTCCTTATCCTCTCTGTATTCCTAATCCTCTCTGTAATCTTCTTCACATCAATGTACTAATTGTACAGCACTGCAGGGATCCATTCTGCACATGCATGCAAACATATAGGCCCTCTTTTGATCAAATTATACATAGGAGGTGTCCATCATTCATTCTACACTACATAGTGTGTGAGAGAGATTACAATTGGAATGAAAATAAAATTATACTTATACTTTGACATAGCGTTTGATTTCTTGTGCATCCAGTATATATACAACGTGTATATAAAAGGATGTAACATGGGTGAATAAATACTAGTCGTATTTAGATATTAATAATTCATATATTCGTCATAAAAAATTACTCACAGATACAAAATTATATATTTCATTACCCAAATTACCCAAATTATATATTTCATTACCAAAATTACTCATATTAACATTAATGTGCAAAATATATTTCAAGATAATATTATAATTATTCCTAAAATTTCTCCTTAAATTTCTCGCCAATTTTGACACGATCTTTTCTTTGCAGGCTTTGACATTAATTTGAATTTAATGCACATAAATAAAAATATTATATTAACTGTTTCTATTATATGCAGACTAGTGTACATTTGAATGTTATACTAGTGAATAGAAGTATGCAAAAATTATGTAAAGATTATTAAACTCTAATATTATTTTTTAATTCTTATGTGTTCCTCAATGTATGCACACTGGTGTACAGTTGAACATGTGCTTATGATATACTCCCTTCGTCCCCCAAAGTATTTCACACTTTCCTTTTTCATCCGTCCCATAAAGTATTTCACATTTTACTTTTACTAAAAATGGTAAGAAATACACTATAACAATACATACTTTTGATTTACATCCCAACATAATACTCATTTTTTCACATATTCCAATAACTTTACGCACTCTTTTCATTTAATTAATTAAAATACTTCTTATCTTTCTTACTTTAAACGTAAAATAATAATTTTTTTAAACTCCGCGCACAACAATACGTGAAGTACTTCGGGGGACGGAGGGAGTAATGAACAATAGTGTGCATATAAATTTTATTGTTATCATAAAAGACACAAAGATTAAATTATAAATAAAGTTAATGTGGGATTTAATTATGCATGGAATATAAAGATTTTTATTCCAAATGAGATAATAAGGATATATTTGGAAAAGAAAATGACCGCATTTATTTAACAGTTTAATATTAAATCAATGTATTTATTATTAATTAGACTATTAACTTACATATCTATCCGTAATAAATCCATGTAACATTTTGTTTTAATTGGTGTATAGTTAATCGGATATAATTTTTTCATTGAAAATGTTAGTTCAAATATGAAAAATATTAAACTTTGACATAATTTTTTTTCCTCGAAAAGGTTTGTTGAAATATGAAAAATATTAAAGTTTAACTAAAAAATTAATTTTATTTTCATGAAAAATCAAGAATATAAATTTTTATATTAAAGGTATAACATTCAATACTAAAATGTATATAATTGTGTTGGACGCACGCAAGACTTTGACATATTGAGTTGATATCCTGTGCAATTGGGTGTACACCTGTATGCATATGTGTATAGATTTTTATTTAATAGTGTATATATATGTTTCTTAATAATTGTATAGCTTTTTTATATTCAGTTTTTCATTAAAAAAACTAATAAAAAATTCGTTAATAAAGTAGTATATATATTTTTATTCATTTGTGTATGCTCCCTCCGTCCCACCCAAAGGGTAAATTTTTTCCATTTTGGGTGTCCCTCCCAAAGGATCCCCTTTTATTTTTTAAACACATCGGACCCACACACTCCCACTAATACAGTTAAAATATGGGGCTCACACTCCCACTAATATAACTACCCACTACACGTTAAATAAAAATTCTCCTTAATTCACGTGCCAAAAAATAAAAGTTACCCTTTACATAGGACGGGGGAGTATGTTTTTATTTATAAGTATATAAGTTTTTGAAAGTGGGTACACGGTATACAGGGTGCATGGGATAATTTGTCTTTTATGGGAGAATTTTGCACTTTCGGTCCCACAAGATATATAACATCTTCAAATTAGTCCCAATACTTTCACTTTTAGTCCCAAACGATTATTTCTTTACAAATTGATCTCATAAGACTTCAACCTAACATATTTAGTCTCATTAAATTACATTATTAATCCCAAGAAATTAAATTCATATTTTATTTTATTTTATTTTATTTTTATTTATTTATTTAATACTTATTATTATTATTTTGAACATGTTTTAAAAAGTAATAAAAATCTAACATTAAATAAAATAATAAATGAGTAAATAAATAAATAAAATAAAATATGAATCTAAATTCTCATTATATTATATTATATTTATTTATTTATTCATTTGTTTATTATTATTATTATCATTATTATTATTATTTAATTTTTTTTTTTGAATATGTCTTTTTTACAACAATAAAAATTTAGTATAAAGCTATTAGTCTAAATTTTTTTTTTGACTAAAATTGCAAAATAATCTTTTTAATATTTCTGGATTTGGATAGTGTCCAGAACTTATTATAATAATAATAAGTCATTATTAAAATATTTATTATTTTAAAAAAGACATCTTAAATAATAATAATAATAATAAATAAATAAATATGATATAAAGTTACACTATTGGAATTTATGTTCATATTTTATTATATTTATTTATTTACTCATTTATTATTTTATTTAATAATAGATTTTTATTACTTTTTAAAACATGTTCAAAATAATAATAATAATAATAATAATAATAATAATAATAATAATAATTATAATGATAATAAGTAAATAAATAAAAATAAAATAAAATAAAATATGAATTTAATTTCTTGTGACCAATAGTGTAACTGAATGAGACTAAATATGTTAGGTTGAAGTTTTATGGGACCAAGTCTGCAAAGAAATAATCATTTGGGACTAAAAGTGAAAGTATTGAGATTATTTTGAAGAGGTTATGTGTCATGTTGGACCAAAAGTGCAAAATTCTCTCTTTTATAGAGTAATTGATATTATAAATTTATTTTAATTCTTTATAATTTATTCTTATGTTAGAAAAATAAATAAAGAATTTATGTTAAAAACTAAAAATACTGAATAAGATCATTATAAACGAATTACACTTAATAAAGTATATTAAAAGAAAATAAACAAGCCTATATTATATCACAAAGTAAGTCAGTATTTTCTCTTGGGATGAATTAGTAATAATATAGAAATAAGAAATGGAAAAAACATTCCGTGTGTTGAAAATGTTTGATAGGATTGATTAAGGAATATATGGTGAAGTTGCTGCCAAGTAATTTCAGTGTAATTAATGCAACCTCCTAGCTAATTAATTTGACTAATTATTGTCAAAGACAAAACATTCGTCATACAAGTTTCTGCTCCCTTAAATTATTTAAACACGAAATTCAATTTCTTTTTTTAATTTAGAAAATACTAAAAATAGCATATTCTCACAAATACTTGTATACACATAAAAAATATGAATACCATCATCAATGATCCCTCTTGGTAGTTGATAGAGCCAGATAAAATACAACATGCATCTACAAAAGTAAAGAAATGGTGAGTGAATGTGAGAGAGAGAGAGAAGAGGAGAGAGAGAGGGAATTCTTCTTTATATTCTTGAACAAGTATTTTTCATTCCCAATTCTAACAACTTTCCTACTCCCTCATCTACTCTCCCTCTCATCATCACTCAATCAAAAAAAAAAAATTATACATAAAAAAAGACTTTGGAAGATCAAAATCATCATTCTTGACACAAAACCTTGACTGATAGAGGACTAATAATTCTCTGATCCAATTCTGGGCAGATCTCACCATGCAAACAAACTCTGATGATATGGAGAATTCCAAAACTAGCCCTCCTCCTCATGATGATCGGATTATTGAAGAAGAAGAAGGCAACGACGACAACAAGAACAACGGAAACAGCTCGAGCAACAGCACGGTTGAAGAAAACAATGGCAAGAAGTCTGGATCTGTGAGGCAGTATCTCCGATCGAAGACTCCCCGTCTCCGATGGACGCCGGAGCTCCACCTCTGCTTCATTCATGCTGTTGAAAGACTAGGAGGAGAAGAAAGTGAGCCCTCATCTTCACTAATCATTATTATTATCATTTTCTTCAATTAATTAACCTAATTTCTAGTAGTATCATAATTTTGAGCTTCTTTTTTTAAATTAATTTTTATTCAGAAGCAACCCCCAAGCTGGTCCTTCAATTAATGAACGTTAAAGGTCTTAGTATTGCTCATGTCAAGAGCCATCTTCAGGTACATATAATCTTTAATAAAATTGCAATAATTATTAATTTGTTAATTATTTATAAATCTTCAGATGTATATATAGTATGGTATACTAATATATTAATTGATTTGCTTTGATATGTTGTTTGATCAGATGTACAGAAGCAAGAAGATCGATGATCCCAATCAAGGTAATTAATCATTCATATATATATAGTTAGAAAATTAGGGTTGTATTAATTCTTTGGTTAATTTATTGTAATAAATTGGAATTTGAGGATAATTATGTCTGAATATTTGCAGTTATTTCACAACAAAGACTTCTACTTGATGCTGGAGATCGCCATATATATAACTTCAGCCAACTTCCAATGCTACAAACTTTCAACCAATCACCAATTTCCACATCAAGGTACATACATCTAAAATGTTGAAGAAATTAATATTTATGTTCATTTTGCTATTTAATTTCTTGATTGATATTTTTTTTTTAATAATTTAATTTGCAGATTTAGAGATGTTCTCTGGGGTATGCAAGGAAGCTCACTAAACAGTCCACATAGCAGCTGGGCAACATCAAACCCGACCCGAAACGGAGCACATGATCCGAACAAAAACGGATACTTATCATCATCAAGGCCTAATTCTGATCACTTCCTCAGCTCAACCAGGCCACAATATTCATCCTGCTTCAAATTTCTTGAAAACGAGACGAAAACGAGCCAAAGATTCAGCTGGCAACAAACTCAAACCGCAACAAGCTCCACGAAAGAACAACAACCGGGGCGACAAGGAATGATCGGTTTGAAAAGGAAGATGATGTCTCCTGATGATGATGGTCAAGTGAATCTTGATCTCAGTTTGTGCCTGAAAACGAGTCGAGGAGACGAGAAAGAGAAGACGAAGAAAGACGATGATGATGAGGTGGATAGTAGGTTATCTCTATCATTGTTTTCACCATCAAAATTAATCTGCAGGAAGAATCCAACAGAAGATAGTTGTTTGGATCTGAGTTTGTGATTCCACAATTTATATATATTTCTGAGTGAGATTTTTCGACTACTTGAATGAATGAATGCACAGATGATTGTCTCATGGAGGTAATTAATCACACTCACTGTCTTAATTAAATAATTGTTTATTAATTTGTTTTTCTTGATTTGTATGCAAAGATAAGTATTTATATTGGTCGTGTACAGATTAATTAACTGTGGTCATTTAAAATTAAAAAAAATAATAATTCAAACAATTTTTATTAATTAAACCACATGAATCTTTGCATCGAGAGAGATGCAGAAAATGTTAAAGAAATTGGATAATGAAGATCTTTGTCTTCGAATTTTTGTTTTTTAGGACTAATTTAAATAAGTATAGGAACTGACCTAGCTAGTTAGTTTTCTCTGATGAAGTGATGATTACTAATTAATTTATCTAATTAACAAATTTTTACGTGAGATGGCATAGTTAATGTTAGACTTAGTTAAATTAATTTTAATCAGATTTGGATTTTTTACGGAGTATATTACTAATTTTGATGATATTTTATCAGTCTCATGTGAGATATGTTTAAGTTTAATTAATATATTTATTGAGAGGTTAAATAATAGATAAATAAATAAAAATAAGAATGAAATCATGTCGTCTATTATTACAGTTCTAAAAGTAGAGAATCGTTAATTGTATTATGGATAAACACATGCATTTGTGGATAATCCCTTAATTATTTAATAATCAACGATTTTTTTAGCCATGATATTCAATTTTTATTTATGTGATTTTATTCATGTTACGAAATTTTTTTTTTTAAAAAAAAAATGTATACTAATAACTAAATATTTTGGGAGAAAGATTTTTTAAAAATAATATTGTTAAAAGATGTCTTTAAGTAATATTACTCCTCCATTAAAATAAAAATAAAAAAAGAATAAAAGAGGAGAGGTAATAATATTTCTCCTTGAAAAAGAGCAGTAATCTGCATGGAAGAGTAATTTATTAACAATGTTTATGATAAAGTCTAAATGAGACTTGTCCAAAAATTAAACATTGTTATTGAGATACAATTGAAGAATTAATCATGATCATTCCATCTACAGTTTTAAATTAATAAAAAATTTAAATATACTGCCGCATCTCGAATTAACAAATATACTAATTATAAACTTATTATCATGATGAACAAGAGTATATAGAACTTTAATAGTGACCTGCTGGAAAGAATAACCAACCAAGCAAATGCTTAAATGACATTCATATCTAGATTTGGTAAAAGATAGTAAATGCTTAAATGACATTCATATTTAGTAAAAATGTATACGTAAAACATTTGTGTGAGATCGATCGTTTTTACATTCTTAAAAATAATTATAAATTTTATTAAAGATATATATCATTTTTTATAAAATTAAATGTTATATTTTTTATTTATTACTATAAATTGTTATATACAATTACTTTTCATAAATCTATTCATAGTAATATTCCCGTGTGATAGTCTCACAAAAATATTTGTTAATGTATATTTTTTAATATATTCTTTAATACAAAAACCCTACACTTTAAAATTCAAAATCATAAACCTAAGCACTAAACTTTATATACTTTAATAAAAAACCCTAAAACTTAAATAAAATTCTAAATTATAAACCCTAAGCACTAAACTCAAAGTTAATTATACTATATCTTAACTAAGTTGATATATATTACGTTTGCTTATAATTGAGATTTAGAATATGGATAATTTTGATAAAATTATTAAAAATAGAGCAAGTCTTGTGTGTGAGACCGTCTCACGCTGAAAAAATTCTATACTTTCGCTATAAAATATAAAATGTTACTATCACTTTTATTTATACTATAAGTTGTTCATGAAATATTTTACTGCACAATTATCACTTTGTGAGATGGTCTCCCACAAGTTTTTGCCTTAAAAATAATAATATTTTAACCGCTCACTACAGTTAATAAATGGAGTTATAAATCCTAAAAGGAGCACACCCAATTCACTAAACAGTGACCCTAGCTAATTAAATTGAAAAAAATGATTTATTTAAGTGAAAAAAATGATTTATTTAAGATGGAAAATAGAGCTTGGCAGTTGCCAAGGCCCATGCTACAATTTGGAGGCCTTTCGGATCCATTCACAATCCTGGCCCAGATCACCCTAAAGCCCAGATAACTTTTTGTATAATTAGCAAAACTTGAAATTGTAATTTGTTACATGGTTGGTGGTTTGTGGTGTGGGTTTATCGAGTTATTTAGTAATATTCTACTACAATTACTGAAAATTTAATAAATTCAGTTTTGAAATAGTATGTCTAAATAAATCTATATATCTATATTATATAAATATACTTTCATTAGAAGTCCTGTATATACACGTTTATAAAGGAAGAGGTCGCTCCAAAAATCGACATTGAGCAATATAGATACAATCACTGCACCCTCACTTAAAAAAAAAAAAAATTAAGAACGATCAGCGCTATGATCTATGAAAGTTGATACATTTTCATTTTTTTAGTTGTCCACAAAAATTGAAATATTTCCTAAAATCATTAAAAAATGGGGTAGTTACTAGTAGGTACAAAGTTTATTACTAAATTATTATAAGATACACACCTCCAAAATAATTATTAGTAACTGCAATATTTAATCATGTAATACCAATAATATCCCTCAATAAATAAGTAAAATAATTTATTAAAACTAACCCATAATAATTTAAGAAATAAGTGAAACCATTATCTAAAAAAACCACGTGATTAGGAGATTTGTTTATTTCCTGTATTTCCAATTTTTGAACTCCAAAATCACTGTGCAACAAACTTTATGCTGCACACAAATTTTTATACTGCACATAAATATAACACTTATGCTGCACACAAATTTTATAGTGCATATAAACATAACATTTATGCTGCACACAAATATTTACGTTATGTGCAGCAAAAAAATTTATGTGCAGCAAATGTTATATGTATCGTAAGTGCTATGTGCGGCAAAATAGTGTATATGAACATAACATTTATGCTACACATAAACATTTAGGTTATGTGAGGCAAAAAAGTTTATGTGCAACAAATGTTATATGTATCGTAAGTGCTATTTGCAGCAAAATAATACTTCGTGAACGCAATTCTCATGTGAATAAAAAAAACGTTATGTGCAGCCTAAATATTATATGAATCCTTAATGTTTTGATCATATGCATCATTTTAAAATTATTATGTGAATTAAAAATAATTATTGAAGATTGAAAGAACTGTAATATTTACTATGTGAATATTTAAGTTGGAGGTTCTAAATTAAATATACATTAATAAGATAAGAAATTATTATAATTGTCGAAATGAGAGAGAATTATTGCATGTAGACAATATAATTATAAATAAAAGATAATATAATGAATAAGTTTAGTTGCGTGAATTATGAAAATACTTTTATAATTCAAATTTTACAGATCAGTTATATGATGGGCATAATAGGAAAATTATCATTAATTTTTGTATCCATTAGTAGTTTTAAATGCACCTTATATCGATTAGTAATTCTGAATTAAAATGTGCACTAATTAGTAATAATTCCTTAAAAAATAAAAAAAAATGTACAATTCTACGCTTAAAAAGTTAACACATAAAGTTAATTACAACACTTAAATAACGCAATGGACAATATTAGGGGTGAGAAAAAATATCGAAAACTCGGTATACAAAGCTTGTCGTATCGAAAATTACCGAAAAATATCGAAATTTAGGTATATCGAAATTTTCGATACGGTATTGTTGTCGTACTGAAATTTTCGGTACGGTATCGGTAACATATTTAAAAAATTTCGGTATTTCGGTATACCGAAAAATATTTTCGGTATTTCGGTATACCGAAAAATATTTTTGGTATTCGGTATCGGTATACCGTACCGTGAATACCAAAAATTTTTATATTTATTTAAAATTTTTTAATTATATATAATATATTTTTTAGTACATTTCTTATTATTAAAAGGTAAAAATTCTTGTGCACCCGGACGCACGAACCACATTCCGTGCGCCTTTAGAATTTTGTGTTAAATTGTATACCCTTTAGTATATAGATGTGTACCCTTTATTTTCTAAAGAAAATTATTATGTGTATCTGGGCGCATGGACAACACTTCGTGCGCCTTAAGAATTTTGTGTTAAATTGTATACCCTTTAGCATAAAAATGTGTACCCTTTTTTTCTAAAGAAAAAAAAATCAATGAAAAGTGTATATCCTTTAGAACAAAATGGTGTACCTTTTATTAATTAAAGTGTATACCATTTAGACCAAAGCAATGTACCATTAACCATAATACTAAATTTCTAAAGGCGTACGGAATATATTCCTGTGCGCCCGGGCGCACGCAAGCCTCACTCTTATTAAAATTTATATATCTAGCTTTAAGAACAAATGACATATATATATATTTTAAATTTTTATTTAAATACATTTTTATGCTATAATAACGTATGGAGTAAAATTTATTATTAAGTATATGTGTAATTATACAATACATTTATTCATATATATATTTTTGTTGAGTGTGAAAATAAACTCTAATACTTATAAATATAAATATGTTACAGTTAATATTAGAATATAGGGTAAGACATAATAAATAAATTTATATAGTTATTTTTCAATAAATTAGTAGTTGATATAAATATCATCTAAATAATTATCATATCCATTCATTGTAATATAAAATGTGTTATAATATACTTATTCTATTTTATTTTATTATTATTTTTTAATTAAAATAAAAAAAATCGGTATGACTCGGTATATTGATTTTTTTCAGTATACCGATATTTCGGTATGAAACGGTATGTCAAATTTTCGATATAAATCAGTATTTACCGAAAAATCGGTATAGAATCAATATCGGTACGATATCGGTATGGAAATAAATTTTACCGAAATTTCGGTATGCTGAAAATCAGTATACCTAAAATTCGGTATCGATATCTGTATCGGTATGAAAAAATCCATACCGATATTTTGGGTACTGTATCGGTATTTTCAGTATATCGATTTTACCCACCCTACAAATATTACCTTAAAAAGGTAACTTGAAAGTTAATTATAAAGTACAATAATTCCTTAATCTTTATGTTAAAAAAAGAAAAAGAAAATGTATCAACTAGTCTATTAAGAGTAGTTTAAATTATTCTATAATAACTACTATAGATTTACTTTTCTATTGTTCAGAACAAGATTCCTAGGTAACATCAATCGTTACAAAGTCCAATCCAAATTACAAATTGGAGTAGGCTACGTTTATACTCACCTTTTCAATATTTTTCAATGTAAGAGAAGCCGCTTTGGGTATTCAAAAGTGTTGTATGTAAATTGAGGTTCGAAGGAGGAAGAAGTGATCAAGATCGAAGACGAGGAAGCGATCTTGTGTTGAAATGTTTGATAATGGCTTTGTAGGCCTTTGGGTTGGATTTGCAGAATCCCAAAATATGTGCTGCCCTGGATATTGCACACCTTTGACCCCGCATTGCACGTTACACCAATCTCTATTCTTCCCGTCCCACAATATCCTTCATGTGTTCTTTTAAACCCTATAATAAAATCGAATAAGCTACACTTGTCAAAATACTCGTATCGAGTCAATGATATTTCTGAGCATTTAAACATTTTGTGCTAAACATAGTGCATTAAAATATTTGATAAATTTGTAAAATTTAACCCCTAAAAAGATGGAGTAAAGGAAAGTAGAAGGTGAGTACCATATTTAGATTTGTGTTTAATCATGTAAAGAATGGGGTTGTAGACATCCACGTAAGCAATTCTGGATCTTGGAAGCGATGCCTGCAACCTGGAGAGGAGGTTTCGAAGCTTGGAGTTGTACCCTTCGCTGTCTAGGTTGTGCTCCGCGTAGCATCCACGCGCGCAAGACCGATTCACCACGCTCTGCATCGTCACCTGCATCGGCAGGCACCCCACCGGCGGCATACCCGCCACCGCTATTCTTACTGCACCTAGCCCCACCAATTCCTGCATTTTATTTTTTAAATTAATAATAATATAACTAGTCTTTTTTTTATTATTTTTTCTCTGTTTTTTATATTTTCTTTAAAATACGTTTACTTTTATTTTATTTAATTCTATTAACTTTCAACTCTAAAATACATTAATAGTATATTCTAGTAGTTAAGACTCAAAGGTAAAAATCATATGCTACATTAACCATGTAATAACAATTACTCCCCCCGTCCTCGGGACCAATGGTACATTTTGCTTTTTTACACTTAGATTAAAGAGTATTATTATTTAATGTGTAGTAGGTAGTTATATTAGTGGGAATGTG
Organism: Pogostemon cablin; assembly: GCA_023678885.1. Classification (NCBI taxonomy): domain Eukaryota; kingdom Viridiplantae; phylum Streptophyta; class Magnoliopsida; order Lamiales; family Lamiaceae; genus Pogostemon; species Pogostemon cablin. The sequence goes on from CM042996.1 coordinate 17,220,131, forward strand.
GACCCATGTTTTAATTGTATTTAGGGTGAGTGTAAGACCCATGTGTATAAAAAAGAAAAGGGAACCCTTTGAGTAGGACGACCAAAATGGAAAAAAGAGACTCTTGGTGCGGGACGGAAGGAATATATTTTTATAATTCTTTTTACTAAAAGCGTAAAAATCACAAATAATGCTACATTAACCATATACGTAAAATTATAAGATAAAGTCTCTTATGAGACGGTAGACCCATTATTAAAATATCATTGTTATATAGTAAGTACTATATTTATGGTAGTTAAAGTATATTTTTTTTTAAAATATGATAAATAATGAATTAAAGTATGCTTTCAAAATATTTATAGTATTATTAATTACAAATATACTTTAACTACTGATAAACATATTTTATGATAATAATAATACTTACCCAACGGTCAATTCATGGATAAATCAATTACAATAAGATATATTAGGTGATAATGCTTGATTTGATTTTCAATATATTTTTTGGTAATAACTATAACTATGTGATTGTGATTTCACACTTGCTAATTATATATATATATATATATATATATATATATAAAAGGTCATTGTGAACGAAATCATCTTATATTCATTGTTCTTCAATACAAAAGTTCTGCTATTACTTTTCTCTTCTCATGCATTATGAATTCTATCATATTTCAACATTTTATTCATATAATAAATACTTTAACAATGTGTTGGTGCGTTTCACACTTCGTTTCACATAATATCGTCTAACGAGAGTAGCTCAAATTATAATTATACCTTTATAATCGATATTAAATTCTATTAACTAAAGACAATTTTTTCTGTGTATTCATGCTCGAACTTATATACTACTATTAAATAAAATTATATAAGAATTTCTATGCTTTGTCAAATAATTTTTAACAAATTTTCTGTTAATTTTAAAAACAAATTAAATATAAAGAAATTATACATTTATTATTAAGAAATTATTTTAGAGACACTCTCTTGTAATACGAGTTTTTTGTGTGACGGTACCATTACTAAAATATACTCCCTCTGTCCCATATTTATTTTCACACTTTCCGTTTTCATTCGTCTCACACTTATGTTCACCATCCAAAAATGGAAACTTCACAATAGCCAACAACCTCAAAAGTTATCTTAATTTCAAAAATATCACTCTCACGTAACATACCTAACATACTTTACAATTTATTTATTACCTAAAAATACTACAATACCCCTCAAAAGTCAATAAAGTTGGTAAAAAATAACTTTTCTTAAACTTCGTATCTACACTATCGGTGAACTTAACTCCGGGACGGAGGGAGTATTTATTATATAGATAAAATATGATTATTTGTAATTAAAGTATGTAAATAATAAAATACGAATTAGTCATTATTTTAACTTTGAAGTTGAGAGCAGAGATTAATAATCAAACCTGTAAAAACCCCTCGAGATTATGGAGAAGTATATCATGATACTGATTCACAGTGAACATCCTCCTCACCGGCAAATGGTAAAAGTTATTCATCATATCATTCGTTCCAATCGAAAGGAAGAACAACGCTCTCTCCATGATCCGACCCGCTTTCCTCATACCCACCGTCTCCCGGATCCTCTTCAGAGCTTCCCGGAAATTCTTCAATTGCGTCTCCATTCCCATCACGTTGCTCTCCTGCGCCGTCACCGAGTCCAGCCCCGAGCAGGACGACCCGAAACTAACGCCGGTGAGCTGTGCTCCGTTCGTCACCGCCTGGTCCAGATACGCCGGCAGAAACCTTTTTAAGCGCAATTGTCTGATCAGAATGTCCATCGGGAGCAATCCGTTCGTGAATCGGCCGGACGCTTTCTTCCCCGGGAAATTGGATCCGTACGGCGCGTGGTTGCACCGGCAGTTGGTGATGCGGCCGTTGTTGTTGCCGGGATCCATAGTGGAGTCTCCGAACGCGAATATGGCGGTTATGTTGATCTGTTTCCGGGGGGTGGGAGCTTCTGTGGTGGGTACGGCGAAGAGGGTGGTGAGAAAGAGGAGGAGGAGATGGTGGTTGGAGTCCATCAGTGTGAAGATTCTCGCGTGTGTGTGTGTGTGTATACGTGAGAGAGAAGGTCATGCATGCGGCGTGTGTTTTGTAATTTTGTGGTTAATTTTGTAAGATTAATTTGTGATGGGTTTACTTTTTGATTGAATGTTTCAAACATGGGAATGGGATGTTAATTTGTAGTAAATGTTCCATTTAATCATGATCTTTGAAGAGAGGGATTTCCACTTGAATTTTTTTAATTTTATGAAATTAAATTAAATTAAACTAAATTATGCTCCACTTTTTAAAACATATATAGTACTCCATTACTTATGATCTTGATTTAATTCAATATATATTCAATTATAGACTTTGTCGTTTACTTAGTATTAATTGAAAATAATGAAAAACCTCACTTGTATTAATGATGTTACCACTCCTATATTATAATTCTACTGCTTATCTGACTATCTACACAGTTCCATTTTATTTGGGCTGATTAACAAAAGTGAAGTTGGGCTTTAAAATATTTCATAATTATTTGATTGAGGCCCAATTAAAAAGACATGAAAACTTCGGTGGGCTAGACTGGGCTATACAGCCCGAAAATCCATTTGTTTTTCATTGTCAAATCAATAAATTATCAAACTAAATATGGGCTAGACGGCCCTATACGTTCCAAAAATCCATTTGTTTTTCGTTTGTCAATTTAAAGAGTCGAGTAGAAACCATTAAATAAAATAATTAAAACATTTTAAAATAAAGGAAAATTTTCATGTAAGAATCTAATTTTTAATTTAGGTTTCAATTTTAGGTTCCATTTTTTAAATGTCTAATTTGAAGGCTCAATTTTAACTTTTTTTCTCAAATTAAGGACGGTCATAATTTTATTTTTTTCCGAATTCAATATATATTATAAAATAATATAAAGTAACATATATTTAATTTTATGATTTGATTTGAAGGTGTATAATAATATTTTTAAATTACTTTGTATGACTTAAAATGAAAATAGAAATTTCATGGTAAGTCTTAAAATGAGAATAAATAAATAAATATAAAAAACTAGGTCTTAATTTAAAAAAAAAAAGTTAAATTTAAATCTTAATTTGAAACACTTATAAAATCAGATTTTATTTTAAGACCTAAACTTAAAATTAGATCTTGATATGAAAATCTTCATAAAAATAACCATCCTATAATCATAACGTATCAACGCTAGCTCCATAGAATTACACCAAATTAGAACATGTGAATATAAATTATCAAACTAAAGAACCAGGAAAAAAAAAGACAAACAGAGAATTTGGATGTTTTTTAAATGTTTATACCAAAGTTAACAATGATTAATAACTTTAAAATTTAAAATATGGAGTAACTGTATGTAGAGCAGTAAGAATAACACCATGAGCTGACAGGGTGAGTGGGGCCCATAATTCACCTTTTTTTATTCTATTTTTCTAGTTCTAATTATAATTTAATCTTATTATTAATTAATATTATTATAATGGAGATTTAAGTCTAAAATAGCAACGAATGAATATTAAAGAGTTGAAAATTACATTGTACATCAGATGCTAGGTGAAATAAAGAAAGAGAGAAAAATGCTCTGCTATCATCTTATCATAGAGATAGATGCATTTTTTTCTTTCAACTCTCTCAAATATTAAAATTTTATACTAAATTTTATTGAGATTAAATTAAGGTTGACCATGATTTTATTTTTATTTTTTCATTTTACTTTTGCATTGTGTATAAATTATAAATTTAATATATATATATATATATATATATATATATATATATATATATATATATATATATATATATATATATATATATATTCCCTACGTCCCATTTCAAATTTTACATATTTTCAATTTGTGCGTCTCATTTCAATCTTTACATTTCTCTTTTTAATAAATGGAACTCACCCAAATTAATTATTTCTCTCTCCATGGGCTCATACATCACACTAATACACCTATCAATTTTACATTAAAATATTATTTCTCTCACTTCATTATATATTAAAATACTACGTTCCTTAATTTACGAGCAAAAAGCAAACGTAAAGTTTGAAATGGGACTGATAGAGTATACGGCGGGCAAGCCCGTCCAACACATCAAAGCCTGCGGCATATTTGAGTTGGCCCAACAATCTAAACCATTTTTACTAACTTATACCACAAGAAATAAAGATTTCACAAAGCTAGGAAATAAGGCCGATTCTTGAAGCCTAAAGTTACTAAAATAAAGTTTAAACTTTTTAAAATATTAAACTTTGTATACGTACATTGAAATTTTAAATTGATATTGATTTACAAATCTATAGAGAGAGTATCACCTTGGAAACAGTAACCTTTTCAATTTCTACTTTTTTTATCTAGAGTTAATTATATTTTCAAAATTAAAATTAAACAGCAAAATAATAAAAAAAAAGTACATAGAATAATTTCTCTCCCACAAATCACTCAATGACCTTAATTTAATAGTATGTAAATATTTGAATAATTTTGAAAGAATAGATTAATTATATTTTTCTGTATATTTGAAAAATATCTTTTCTCAAAATGGAAAAAAGCAGGGGAAAATAGTTATATGAAAAATGGATACGCACCTAATATTTTTTGACATTATGGTGAGGATAGTTAATTATATATGCACAAATCTTCATTATTCATTAATAATCTATATATATATATATATATATATATATATATATATATATAAACATATTACTTTTTTTTATATTCAGTGTATTAAAAAATTAATAGGAAGTTCGTTAAAAAAATCCTAACAAATTTTATAAGCATAAATTGTATAATTATTTATTCATCTGTATATATATTTTTATTAATAAGTATATATATTTTGAATGTGAATGCACAGATTAACATCCATTCAGATCCGAATGCATAAAATATTTTGTTATATTTTTTATTCTATCTGTTATTTTTTTTAATGGAGTTCCAATCGATTGTTTTTTATTTTCTTTTTTAATGAATGTAACGATAAAATTTTAGGGAAAGCATTCATTGTGCATATTGTTGCATATGTACACCTATTTATGTCTGTTTTATTAGTTGATTCTTATGTTATAACTTTACTTGTAAGTGTTATTTAAGTTCATTAAATGTATTAATTTCTTGTTCCGTGATTAATTTTACACTTGCTCATGTCATATCCAATTAAATAATTAAAATGTACCTTAATCTTGTTTCACTTTATTTACAATGAAAATAGAAAAACAACCAAAAATAGTGTTTTTTTAAATAAGCGTAGAGTTAAACAAGAATTGACTTGAGAGGACCAAACTTTTCTATAGAAAATGTACTCCCTCCATCACTTGATAAGAGTCCTATTTGTTTTTGGGCACGTGGATTAAGGAGTATTATTATTTAATGTGTAGTAGGTAGTTGTATTAGTGTTTGTGTGTGAGCTCATATTTTAATTGTATTAGTGAGTGTGGATGAGTCTCATATGTCCAAAAAATAAAATGAAATCCTTTGAGTGGGACAATCAAAATGATAAAATGAGACTCTTATCTAGGATAACAAAGTGACAGAGGGAGTAGTATCAATTAAATCAACAAATAATGAGCTGAAGTGATGAACGTTAGCCACGTATGTAGTTACTAGTACATATAGTGAATGAAAGTTTGACAACACATAATTAACATACAAATAAATCCCTCCACAAAAACTAAATTAAGTAATTTTTCTTTTCTATTACAAAAGTTGTTGCCTCAAAAAAGACAAACTCTACATTCAAGGACAACTCTAGTGTTTCTCTAAATTTTATCATAAATATTCTATGTGTCCTCCAATTTATACATTTTTAGTTCTTTATTAATTTTATAATATAATGTAGAAGTGGCCAAAATTTAAAGGCTGGAAGAGACAATTGAGAGTGAGAAAATCTTGTAAGAATCCACCAAAAAGCTTACAGTGTATTTAAAGTTTGCAATACTTAAAATTGCAAACAAGTACTCCACATTAATTTACTCTTTGCTAGACTTATTTATTATTTGGGACATCCCTATTTTTGTTGAAGAGTTGATGTTTGATATAAGTCTTTTTCTACTTAAAATTGACATCCCTACTTAAAATTGATTTATCTTCTTCTTCTAGCTCCCAATTTCATTTTAGTCAATTATTAAAAATTTATGGCCCCAATTCAAAAATTTTAAACCATTCTTTTTGGCCCAAATCATTTTTTTAATCAATTCTACTGAATTTCTCTATTTCTTACCAGATAACATCTTTTTCCCTCACCTCCTCTCAATTTAAATTTAATGTAAAGTGAGTATGTGTATTAGTGTGATGTATGGGCCCATGAAGAAATAAATAATCAATTTGTGTGGGTCTCTTTCATCATAAATGAAAATGCACACTTTGTAAAAAAAGACGGATCAAAATGACAAAACTCAATGAAACGGAGAGAATATATAATATAATTATTTGTAAACCGCTGTTTATGTGAGATAGATTGTGAGATGTTAAAATATGATATATATATATATATATATATATATATATATATATATATATATTTTTTTTTTTTTTTTGATAAGTAAAAATATTATTCATTATGGGTACAAGAGATACCCTAACGAGTACAAATTTACAACAATTAATACCCTAATACCATCATTGGGTTAACTAGCCAATTACAAAATGAAAACTTAGAACACCGAATCTTATTAACATAAAACCAACTCCAAAGTCTAAACTTAATATCCTCGACAATCTTCTCAACACTAAACTCCACGCCATTAAATATCAAATCATTCCTCCCTTTCCACAATCTCCAAATCAAACATAACCAAATTGTAACCGCCACCTTCTTCCCTATTTTGCCTCTTAAGATTCGACTATGTGCAATGAGATTGGATAAAATACAAGAATGTAATACAGTAGTAATTCCCAACCATTTGAAACAAGACATCCATACCTCATGTGAAATTGAGCATTCGAACAAAATATGTCTTCCAGTTTCGATATGGTTTCCACAGAGTACACATGTTGAATCATCGCTAGGAAGTAATAAATTCCTTCTTAGCAAATTGGCTCTTGTCGGAAGCCTATTCCAGAGTGCTCTCCATGCATGAGCAATTACTTTTCGTGGTGCAAATGTATCCCATATCAATTTGAATCCATGCATCCTTTCTTCATCCACTGCTGCATTTTCTCTGAGTTCAACAAGGGCTGAATAGGCACTCCTTGTACTGTAGCAATCATTCGAGTTTCCAAGCCATTTCCATGAATCTACAACCCCCTGCCTTAAGGTAAACCTGTTAAGGATAGACAACAAAGAGTTAAAGGCATCAAGTTCCCAATCAAATAAAGATCTCCTCCACTCCCAACTCCATCTCCATCTCTCTCCCTCCCACTTCCCCATGCCTCCAATCACACTCTCTTTATTCCTACAAAGTTGAAAAAGACGTTGAAATTTCAGTTTTAATAAACCCTCACCCGTCCAGTTTTCATCCCAAAAATATATATCCCTACCATCACCTATCATCCTTACTAATCTATTTTTAAACCATGTTCCCTCTCCTCCGAAAGAAAGACTAAACACATCCCTCCACCACCCTGACCACCTACTACCCACTCTACTATCTAAATGAACACAATTTCTCCATATCCCATATTTAGACTCCACCACCCTCACCCATAAACTATTTTTTTCACTCAAATATCTCCAAGCCCATTTACCCAGCAAAGCTTTATTAAAAATTTTCAAATCTTTTACCCCAAGACCCCCCTGAATTTTTGATTTGCAAATTTCCTTCCACTCAACCCAAGCTACCTTTCTAAAGCCCTCTTTACCCCCCCATAAAAAATTACGTTGTAAGCTCACAATATCACATAGGATTTTTTTTGGGGCTTGATAGAAAGATAGGTAGTAAAGAGGCAATGAAGAAAGAACCGCATTAAGGAGAGTGATTCTGCCACCCAATGAGATATGTTTATCCTCCCATCGCCTTAAGCGATTTTTAATCTTTTCCACCACGATTGACCATTCAACTTTATTCTTATGATTCATTCCCACCTTAATCCCCAAATATATAAAAGGGATTGAGCCCATAGAACAACTTAGAATCTCTGCCATTTCTCTTAGTGCATTGCTCTCGACATTTATCCCATAGATGCAGCATTTTTTGAAATTGACTTTTAGTCCCGAGACTAGCTCCATACATCTCAAGACTCTTTTCATAGTCCAAGCATTGTCCATCGACGCATCCCCCATAAGAATAGTGTCGTCAGCGAATTGAAGATGTGATATTGTGACACTTTTCCTACCTATTTTTGCTCCCTCAAATAGCCCCATCTCAGTTGCCTTGGTCATGAAGATGCTCAAACCTTCAGCTACAATCAAGAATAAAAAGGGGGATAGCGGGTCACCTTGCCTCAAGCCTCGTTCCAATCTAAACTCACCAGATGGGCTTCCATTGACTAGCACTGAAGCAGTTGCTGTAGACACACACTCCATTATCCACTTTCTCCAGGTAGGATTAAAATTGAATCGTTCTAACATCAAATTTAAAAATCCCCAATCAACCGAGTCGTAGGCCTTAGCGAAATCAATTTTGAGAAATAACATTTTCAATCTCCTCTTTTTTGCCTCGTCTATTGCTTCATTAAGGATCACGATACTATCCAAAATTTGTCTGTTGCCCACAAAGGCGCTTTGATTTTCAGAGATGATGGAATCCAATACTCTACTCAATCTCCCTGCCAATGCCTTCGAGAGTATCTTGTATACTCCTCCGATAAGAGATATTGGTCTAAAGTCGTTTATCTCACTTGGAGCTTCCTTTTTGGGTATGAGAACAATAAAAGAGGGATTTAATCCTTTAACAATTCTGCCATGATGCTGGAATTCCTCAACCATCCTCATTATATCAGGTTTTAAGACCTCCCAAAAATCCTTATAAAAATGGAAGTTGAAACCGTCAGGCCCTGGGCTCTTTGAGCTTTCACACGACCACACAGCCTCCTTAATTTCCTCTTCGGAAAATGGTGCAATCAACATCTCATTGTCTGAGTCTGAAATTTTTTTATTAGTGAAACCTTCAATCAACGACGGCCTTGGAAAATTTTCCTTTTTGAAGTGCCCTTTAAAGAACTCAGAAATTCCTTTTTTCACTTCAACAACTTCTTCAACCCATTCTCCATTTAACTCCACACCTGTAAGCTCATTCATTTTTCTATTCTTATTAATAATTTTGTGGAAAAAACAAGAATTATCATCTCCATCTTTGAGCCATTTATTACGTGATTTCTGTGCCAGGAGCTTATTCCGCCAATTTAAATCCCTTAGAAGCATTGCAGTAGCTTTTTTCCTCAGTAGTACTTCATTAACGTCCAGGCCAAATGTATCATCAAGCATGTCCAATCTGTGAATTTCTTCCTTGTTTTTTTCAATGTTGGTATCCATGTGTCCAAACACTTGTTTGTTCCAAACTTTGATATCTTCCTTCAACATCTTTAGTTTTTCCTTGATGACATATCCTCCCCATCCCTCAACTTCATATTCTTGCCATTTTTTAGTCACCAATGTTTTGAATTCTGGGTGAGAAAGCCAAGCATCGATGCTCTTAAACGGCTTGGGACCCCAATTCTTTGCATTGATCTCGAGCATAATTGGGCAATGATCAGAAATTGTTCTCCGTAAGCCTTTTTGATAGGAATTTGGCCATTTTGTCAACCATCGATTGTTCACCAATATTCTGTCCAGCCTGCTTTTACAAGTTCCATTGGGTCTGTACCATGTGTAGTTTCTACCGTGGAGAGGGAGATCCACCAAAGCAGCACTTCGAATAAAATCATCAAAGGCACTTATATCTCTATTATTTGAAACCACACCCCTTCCCTCTCTTTCATATGCTCTCCGAACAGAATTAAAATCCCCAGCAATGCAGATACACGAAGAAGCATTCTGATTGATTATAACCTTAATTTTGTCCCAAAGTTCAATTTTTTCATCCAAAAAACACGAAGCATAAACATTCATGATGCAACAATGGATTCTTTCATGACCCCAAAGCCCATTAACAATAAGAACACCATCCATGAACCAAGAACTAAGACATGAAAAAACTTCAGAATTCCAAAGAGAAATTAAACCTCCTGACCTGCCATCGGATTCTTTCGCCGTCCAGCAAACTTTCTCGTCTCTCCATAGGTTTTTACATATGGAGTCATTCACCGTTTCTAGCTTTGTTTCCTGAATACAACAGAAATCGATCATGTTTTTCGAAACCAATTCTCGAATCTCCTTCCTTTTCACTCTGCTCCCCAAGCCTCTAATATTATATGAGAGAATCTTCATTACTTACAATTTCTGATAAACCCCTTGCCTTGTCCTCTTGATTCCTCATTCTTCTTTTCCAGTTCCGCAATCTTGTATATAGTCTCTTCATCTGAAGTTGTTGCCACCAACCCGAGACTCTTTCCCACTTCCCACACTTGTTTCGCCTCTTCCATCTCACGATTTGTACCTCGATTTTTGTAAAATTTCCCCTGTCTTTCCTCTGTTGTTTCCATATCTCTGACAAATGCATTCCATGATTTTGTCTCACTTTTTCTTTTTTCTTGATTGGCTTTCAATTTCTCTCGCTTCTGTTGTTTTCTTCGAAATCCCTTCAAAGCTTCAGAATTGTTACATCCCATATGACATTGGGAAAAGTTATCACCCCCTTCATCTCTTGCAGTATTATCATTCTCTACCACACAGACAGTATGTACGCTACTCGAACCGATGTCTCGGTATTCTGCTTTGGATTTTGCAGAAGAGAGCTTCTCGCATAAAAGAGGTTCTTGTAGAGTCGTGATATTCTGATTTGGTTCAAAGCCTGGTGGGAAATCTGGCCCTGTTGAATCTGATACGTTGTCAATAAGCTTTCCCTCACGTTCTTCACAATAACCAGATTGAAGCCCATGTAAGTGGTCCATATTTAATTTCTTTGAAATTGTCAATCCATCATTAGGCCCAGTTTTAATATTTTCTTTCACCATTTTGAGAGGCCCACTCTCTGATCCAAGGCCCACTAGAACTTCAAAATTTGACGTTCTTCCCAGTTTTGAACGTTTTGCATCATTCAAATTTCGTGGGCCCCTACTCGCCGCCATTTTCATGGAGTTTACTGTTTCCAATACAACATCATTGCTATCAAGTTGTTGGAAATTACATCTTCTCTGTGTGTAGCCGTCTTTGGCTTCATCTCCAAGAATAATGTCTCCTGTTAGATTTGGCATTGATTTGGTTTTTCGAATATCGTGTCGCTGATCGGAATACTCCGTCTGAACTGCATCTGCCGGTCCAGGCGAGACCAGCCCCTGTAGGCCGCCGGACCACTGGGATTCTTCATCATCACCATCTGTCTCATTTCCTTCCTGGACATAGCCCAGCTGCATATCCATCTCCTCTACAATTCTAATTGGAAAATTTTTCCCATCCACACTAACTTGAATGACTTGGTTGATTTCAGATAGAGGGGGGACAGATACTAAAACTCTTGCCATATCTAATCTATTTTTCTTCTCCGTCGTTTCATCTATCCTCACAAAAGAACCAATTTTTTCACTCACCATTGCAAAGAACCTGCCATTCCATGCATGAACGGGGACTCCTACCCATCTTGTCCAAATAAGTCGATTGTGGCTTACGTCAGTTTCTTTCCAAGGGCGAAACCATACAAACCAATTCTTAAACCATTCGTCTAGCTCTACCACAAGTTTATCGAAAGTCTTATCTGATTTATTCTCAAGCAAGATGATATTGTCGCCCAAGAATCTCATCAATACGAGTCCTCCACACTCACTTTGTATATCTTCATAATGTTCTTCCCAAGAGAATTCTTTTTTCAATGTAGCTGTATAGCATTCTTTGAGCCATTTTTTCTCCTCCGGAATTGTAACATACTGCATCGTTACTCCAATATTAGAGATGTCAATCTGATGATTATTAGCCTCGTTTGCCACCGCCTGAACATAAGACTTCTCCGGTTTCCTTATTCCACAATTAGAAGGAAATGAAACTGGTAATTTTTCTTGTTGGTTGTGAGGTATCATCCTTCTCCGATTGAATCTCGGAATGAAGGCCCTTATCTTGTAGCTTCCAATCCATACCTTGTTCAGTTTATCCAGAATCTTTTCTGCATCGTACTTCGATGAGTATCTAACGAATCCGAAAGATCTCCCGAGCTTGTCCTTCTTCTTTGGTCTGAACATGTCCTCCACTTCACCTATCTCACTGAAAATAGACTTGAGATACTCTACTGTGCATTCCTCTGGAAAATTGTTGATGAAGAATGTCATAATGTTCTCTGATTTTTCATTTTGAAACTTATCCCAGAATGTGTCTTCATTACCCAACTTAATGCGGTTTCTTTCGTGAGTTGTCTGGTCGCTACCTATCCTCAAGGTCTGTTTCTGCCTCACCGGTGGTCTCTCGGAAAAGGGTGCTGATGTTTTGGTTTCTCCTCTCATTTTTTTTTATGATATATATATATATATATATATATATATATATATTTAATATGAAAACCAATATTTGATTTTCTATGTCTAAGTGTAATTTATCCAACTTGTTTGTATTAAAAAAATGTAATACAAAAACGGACATCTACTCCAAACTTGAAATCACTCCACTATCACCTAATGAATTAATTAAAAAATAGTGTATCGCACCATTAGGGCCCATCGTTTCAATAGTAAAGGACGTAAATCCCAAGATGTATTTTAAATGGCTTATAAAGAGAACATTTGCAAGGGACTACCTGTCAGCTCAGATGGAAATGATTTAATAATCTACTTCACACCACCACGTAATTAATCTCTATTTTGTCATGACTATCGTTTGTACGCTTCTTTACAATTGTTAAATAAATAATAGAATAAATCATATTTTCGGGGGGAAAAATATTGGAAAATCATCGTTTGAGATATTTTAGGTTCTCCGTTTCTCTATTTTCCTTATGGAGCTGTGGAAAACTCTGTCACCTAATAGTAATAGCTTCTTTTTCCTTTTTCTTTTACATTTTTACATTATAAAAATATTAATGTTATTTTATTTGTTAATTAATTACGGTTTCTAAATTTAATCTCGAACATCGTAACTTTCAACATCCTCAAATGCACCACCTCTTCATTAAATAGTTATAATTCTGATATTTCATTCTATATTATATAATCTTTTTTATTTTTAATATTAAATACTATATATACTCTAACTAATGACTATTAAATTCTCTGTGTTGGTATTTAGGCATTGATTATATTTAATGAGTGAAATAGAAAATAAATGAATGAAAAAAATAAAAATAAAGTGAAACGAGTTAATTGATAGTTTTTTTTATCGGTAAAAATAAATTATTATTAAATATGGTGGGTAAGATAGTTACCTGAAATTACATAAAAATAAAAACACTGTCACAATATGAGAAAGATGAAAGAGAAATAAAGACAACAATAATAGCCTCACAACACCTATAGAATAAAATGCGTACATCGTCTCCATTAATTGTAGCAAATAGATAAGTTCTCTGAGTGTCTCCCAAGAATCCAACTACATAGACGTGCCTTTAGTTCTTCCAATATTTTGCCGATTTCGAAACTTTCATTACGGAAGATAATAGCATTTCTAGTTTTCCAAATCAACCACACTATGCATTCCCAAAGACAGACTAAAAACACCTTTCCTTTCCTCCCTCTAATAAGTCTACTAAAATGAAGGAAGTTTATGGAGGGATTTGAGGATAAAACTGTTTTCACATCAACCCAATTAATGCACTCCATCCACAAGCGATATGAATACTCACATTCAAAAAAGACATGACGAACTGATTCCGGATTTTTCTTGCAAAAACAACAATTAATATAAGCATCATGAGCCATAATCTTCCTTTTCTGAAGGTTTGCATAAGTAGGAAGGCGTTCCCATAGAACTCTCCATGCGTGCACTCGAACCTTAGGCAAGGCGATTTTATTCCACACAAGAATGAATTGCTCATTTTCCTTTAGCTCCGGGCCAATTTGTTGCAACCATAACTTCTCGTATGCTCCTCTCGTTGTATATGTGCCTTCTTTCTTTGATCTCCATTGCCAAGAGTCTGCTTTACCTGGATGAAGAGGGTACAGATTAATAACCAAAAGTAAGTTTTGAAGCATTTTTTTCTCGTTCTTGCGAAGATCCCTACTCCACCTCCATCTCCACCTCCAATTCCACACTCCCACAACCCACTCCCCATCTCCCAAATATTAGCCTCTTTATCTAGATTAAGACTATAAAGTCTAGAGAATCTAATTCTAAGACGTTCTCCTGTCCAAATGTCACCCCAAAAAGAAGTATTTCTCCCATCTCCCAACACTCTAACAAGACTAGAAAAGAACCAGCCCCATATATATCCCCAGCAGCTTTCATTACATTTCCCCACCACCCTGAACATTTAATAGTTCTACCCAAGAGAAAATTGTTCGAACTCAAATCACCCAGACCGTAAAACTCTAGCCCAAAGCTTATCACTCTCATGTAAAAATCTCCAAATCCATTTACCTAATAAAGCACTATTAAAAGACTCTATGTCCCTAACCCCAAGACCCCCAAATGTTTTAGGATAACACAAGACAGACCATTTAATCCAAGGGGTTTTTTTAACACTCTCACTCCCCCTCCCCAAAAAAAACAACCTTTGTAGTTTAGAAATCTCACTCAAAACTGATTTAGGAACACGATAGATGGACAACACATATGTAGGGATAGAAGACAGCACCGAGTTTAAAAGAGTCAGTCGACTTTCAATTAACTAATGGAAGGTAGACCTAAAATTGATTGAGGAATATTGGTGATCAATTCAAATGCAAAAATATCAAAAGATCATATTCAAAATTTTCGAATACAATTTTCTTTTCAAAACTTTATTTTAATTTTTAAAATTTTCATGACATGCACCCTCACCCCAGTACCCCACCCCACCTCATAATTCAAGCCAAGCATTCTGATAGATGGGAAGATGAACAAAAACACATGAATTGCTTCAAATTAATTAATAAATTTTGAAAAAAAAAATTGTAAAAAAAAAAAATAATAATAATAATAATAATAATAAAAAGAGCAAAATGTAACAGCAATGATATAGTATAGAGAAAGAAAAAACGGGATTGGACGGGAAATGGCCTACGCACAGTGATATGGTGAGAGAAAATAGAAAGAAAACAAAAGCAGAATTATACTGAATGAATTAATTGTGTGTGGTGATAGTGCATGAGAGGTGGTGGACTCCATTTCTTTGTTGCATTGGCAAACGACAATCATTATACCCAACACCATATATTATTATTCACATACACTCTGATGAGTTAGAATAAACACACTTTCGTCCAATTGAGCCGACAGTTATAGGGTAAAATTTTGAATTCGTTTTTGAAATAGATTGAACTTCTTGTAGACATGGTCAAACAATCACCTGCGCTTTACATCATCAAGGACGGTGAGGGATTCCTAATGGTAGGGTAAACCGTTCATATACACCTCGTCTTTCTCTCTCTCAACAGAGGTCACAACTACAATGTGAAAATTCGAATTTGTCTTTGGCATTGAATTGAACTCCTTTGTCTTTGGCTAGCCCACCTGGCTCCTCACTTAAGTGAGAGACTCATGTTCGATTCCCATTGTGAACGAATTAGGAGGGGAGATATAAGGAGGCTTGGAGAAGAGGAAATAAGAGTGCTAGGTGTAAATTAATTACTAACTATACTAACAACTAACATTTATCGATAAAAAAAAATACAGTCAAACAGCCACTAGCGGCAAATTCTGCACTTTACATCATTGGGGACGATGAGAGATCTCTAATAGTGGGGTACATAGTTCAGATACACCTTATCATCTTTCTCTCAATTCAGCTCATAGCTTCAGTGTGTAAATTGGATTGAATTCCTTATAATTAAACACAACAAACAGTCACTCTCGACACATCATGCGCTTTATATTATCGGAAAGTAAGAGTCTTTAATGGTAGGGTATACCGTTTATATACACCTTATCATTCTCGCTCTCAGTGGAGTGGGGGAGTGGGAGTAGCTAGCCATTATCGATCTTTTTTCTATTGCTTGTCACTACTTTTTCTCCGTCTCCCGTCTTGTTGAAGTGACTATTTTTCCCGTTCCGTTTTTGAGAGCCTTTCTCTTTTGTCCTTTTTTTATTATTAATTATTATTTTTCTCTTTGTTCTTTATCATTTGTTCTCTGCTTCCACTAGTATCTTTCTCCTAGCTCTTTATATTTATATGTATAATATAATATAATTTTTTCTTGATATTATTAGTACTAAAATTATTTTTTTGTTGATTATCATGGAGCAAAAGTTTTAATTCATTTGTGTCGAATTTGTGGCTTCTCATTCCGGTTCTCGTCATTCATATATATATATATATATATATATATATATATATATATATATATATATATATATATATATATATATATATATATATATATATATATATATATATATATATATATATTAATGTTATTAAATAATTTTTTTATTCTTAAACATTTTTAATTTTTATATTACTTATTTAATCAAGAACTTAAATGAATTTTAGAACTAGTACAATTATACTCATAATTTAGAAATATTTTAACAATTTAAATTGCTAAAATTTGAGAATATAATTTATTTATTTATTTATTACGCTTCAGCATGGAGGATTTAGTTTACTTATTTACTTATTTTTACCTTAATTTGAAACTAAACTAATTCTCTTCTTATAATTTGTTAAGGTATTAATTAAAGTGGATTGATGACAAGTTTGTTTAAAATAACGCAGTTTTATTTTTCAGTTCACTTGTTGAATATTTACTCACTTTAATTTAAAAGTAAAAAAAATTAACTTTTAGGTCATTGTTGTGACTAAAAAATAAAATAAAAATCTATCCCTATATATTCTTTTAAATCATGAGTTATGCATCAGTATTATTAAATATTTTATACAGTCATGCAATTAACGTATTTAATATTATTCTAAGCTCCCAAAAAAGGAAAATATATTCCTAGCTCTAAACTGTAGGCATGTTTATTTCCCCTCAAATTTTGGTACAAATAATCTGTAATGAAACTATATATAATATATATTAAACCAATGTATAAATATTTGAAGGCAAATGTTTAAATTTCTCTTACCCATCATATGCTCGCCATTATATAGGTTATATAAAAACTATTACACTAAAATATCATATAAAATCATGCTCTTAACCATAGTGATTAATAAATATTAAATTTTATTTGTACAAGTTCGAGCGATGAAATAATTATTGAAAGTAATGTGAGAGATAATCTTACATAGTGAAATTGCGAGAGAGATGATATGAATAATGAAGATTTTTATTAATTAAACAATAAAAAAAAATATATGTTTATAGATTTAAGAAGGAATTTTTTTTATTATCTTCATCTGAATAGTAGGCAATAAAGATACTAACATGCACAATCTGAACTATATAAA
This sequence comes from Pogostemon cablin, assembly GCA_023678885.1. NCBI lineage: Eukaryota > Viridiplantae > Streptophyta > Magnoliopsida > Lamiales > Lamiaceae > Pogostemon > Pogostemon cablin. Next base: position 17,237,657 of record CM042996.1, read on the forward strand.
AAACAGAAATAAACATATCTTTTAGAATGTTGAGTCGAATATCAAAAAACAATTGGAAAATAAAATTTCGATCTTGGAGCAGGCTCAAATGAAAAATAAGAGTATCAAATTTTCTATAATTCAACGAGAGAGGGGAACATCTTTATATATGTTCGTTAGAATTGAGAATTGATAGTAAATGTCCTATTCATATTTTTCTTGTACAAGATAAATCTCTTGCCTTGAATTCTATTATAATAATAGATAGAAAAAATACCTAGCTCGATTGAATTAGTCCAAGTAAAATTATGCTCAAACAAATACGAGAATCTTGAATTTTTTAATGACAAATCTATTGTGAAATGTTAATTCTATATAATTGTTATATGGATAAAATATGTTAATTTGTAGTTAATTTTTTTAAAAAAGTATGATACATAATGAATTAAATTATAATAAATATATTTTATCTAGTAACTATACTTTAACAATTGGTAGACCCGTCTCAAAATCCATCTAACATGTACCCCTCTTCCTTTTTTAAAAAATTTCTACTAATTTCAGGGGGAAATATTATGACATTTTCAATATCTTTTAATAGTCAAATGGGTTTCTTCTTAATAAATTAATTAGTTTTTTTAGCTTCAAAAAAATTCTGAATGCTATATATATATATATATATATATATATATATATATATATATATATATATATATATATATATATATATATATATATATATATATATATATATATATCCCTATCTCTTTTTTTTTCTTTCTTCCTTTTTTTTTTATTTATGATACGAATACAAATAATTACATTTATAGATGGGAATATATATATAGATACATGGCACAGTCGTGGATTGTGTCCTATTGTTCCTAGATTTGATACATTGTAAATTATTATACAAGGCTAGGCGCCAGGTAGGCCTTTGTTTGATTTATATTGTTTAATCTTTTCCACTTTGTATTTTCTTTTCAATGGATTAATTTTCGTTTCTCCTCCACAGGAATAATTAATAAATTATATAATTTTTTTTTTAAAGAATCGTTAAAAAAAAGAAAAGCACAATTACTAATTAACCCAAAGAAATCAATAGCACCATAAATTAACAAAATTCAAACTCAATTACAAAATGATTAAATCTCTTATATATGAAACGGTATTATATGAGATGTATATGTGAAAAAATATTATTATATAAATAAAATATGTTTAATGTTAATTAAAAAAGATTGCTTTTTTTAAAAAATACGATAAATAATCATTTAAACATGATTTTAGAGTATTATAATATAATTCACTACTAATATACTTTAATTATTTTTAATAGTAATATATTTTAACAATATATTATCAACCGTCACACAACTCAGCTCACATGTCCTATTTCACGCTTGAGTGTATCTTACAAATGAGAATTCTAATTAAAATTAATGTAACTTAATTCATGTACTAGA